>JARHVA010000013.1:12357500-12542500 GCA_037957365.1 Torreya grandis
ATGAAATGTGACATATAATGATGGTGGTACATGTGAGGTAGGTAAGCATTAAATGCATACTTGGACATGCGCACACATTAGCTTGCCTTCATGGAAAATCTACCTACCTAATTTAACTTAACTAAAGATGCATATTTAATATTTTCACCAACATGTTTAATGATAATCCCTTTTATGTGGGCATATTAACCCTTTATAATTGGAGTATTATTTCTCATTTTGGGGGTTTATGTCTAAAAATAGTCACAAATTGGTGATGAAGGGAATGAGAAAATGAAAATTTTCCTTATTTCTCCCTGTAATTTATAGGGATAATGCCATATGTCATTTTTGTAGCTATATTAGGCTATAAGTTCAATAGTTAGATTGTGATGACATGAAATAAAAACTAGAGGCATTATTTATATTCAATGCTCCAAATTAGTTTTTGTTTGCATAATCTGATTTATTTTTTAAATTTGAATTTATTTATTTTTTAAATTATGGTTTAAAAATGATTTATTTTTTATTTTTTAATAAGTCAAAGATTAAAAAAATATGTTTATTATTCCCTTTTGTGAATATTCTCTATTCAATTATTATGCTTTTATTTGAGAAAAATATCATAAAATGAAATAATATTGACTTATCTCTTTTTTAGGTGCCACTCAAAAGGTTAGATGTAGATTGAAATTCCTTTATTAGATGGAATTTTCAGCTCCACACAATCCTTTGAGAACATAAATTAGATATAAATGCTGCTACATAGACCAAGTCAACTACCGATTGGTATGGAAGAGCAAAGTACCATCCAAGAATTATCAAAGCATAAAATCAAAACTACATACAATGATAAAATGTCTTAGAGTAGTTCAAATACAAGTTTAAAAATAAAATCATAGATATTAATATTGAAAAGACCTTACAAGTAGCTAAATGAATTCCCAAAAAAAGTCAACACACCTTGTTGATTACCATGTAGGTCTTTGAGTAGTCTAAGATAGGTCATCCTTTTTGTTTAGTCTAAGATAGGTCAAAACATCCTTTTTTGTTGAAACACCCCCAAACAACTAAAAGACCCCATAAATAACTAAAATTCCCCTTAAACAACTAAAACACCTTGGTTTTAAGTCATGTAATAGGTCAAAACACTTTGTTGGATGTTGAAATGCCATCTTACAAATCATATATTGAGAAATATGCATCACAACAATAAAGTAATATGCCAAAATGCCTTCAAATTGGCTAAAAATTTAATTTTGATCAGCTACATACCTTTCTACAATAGTCTATTATTAGTGAACAATCTCAAATAATTAAATATTGAATTTGAAAAAAATTAATTGGCTAAGAATAAAAAATACAATAGGAAGGAAGCATGGGGAGATAAATTAATCAAAGAAGTATGTGTTCTGATACCAATGTTAAGCCATGAATGGATGACAAATAAAATTAAAATAATTGGTGAAAACCAAAGTTATTGAATTAATAAATGAATGAGAGATTACAATATATATAGCCAAGCATATGACTATTCATTTCATATTCTAATAAGACTCTTCACCTTCATATGTAGAATATCTATCTACCATTGCAGGATAAAGACTATTCTACATTTACTCTTAGGATTAAATTTATTATATTAAAATAATATTATAACCTTTAATTGAAAATAAGATGGTTTAAAATTATCAAAACAAACCTTTAGTTCCATTCATTGTGTCTATTGTTGAACATTGTCATTGATTGTTGAAGTTTGGCATTGATGTTGTCATGGATGTCAAAGGTTCTTGTGAAGGTGCATGGTCAAGTAATATTTGAGTTATGTGTATGATGAGTTCTTATGCCATCATAGTGGGTGTTATTCCTATTAGAGAGAGTGTAATCACGGTGAATGATGTTTATGTCAAATAGTTATTTTGATACTAGTGTCTAGGTGAGCGAAAGGTCTGTTCAATTGGTAGTGAGTTATGTCAAGGCACATAACAGTGTTGCATTTATGAGAATTTTCATAAGTGGTGTGAGAATGGAAGGCATAATTCAAGGTGTCAAAGGTGTTCAGGTGCATTAGAGGCTTGAGTCTATTCATGGTATCGTATAAGTATGAGAGTAGTGATATAAATGTCTTTATGTCAACTTGAGTGATATCTTCAATATGAGATTGTTGAGCATTATCTTCTCTATTGATTATTGATCAAAATTGATATCAAGGAGAATCTTACAAAGATGCATATTACATAAGGTGGATGTCAAAGGTGAATAGAGATATTTGGTAGAGTACAATTGGTAGTGACTAGGTATATGAAAGAGTTGTCATGAGTGAGGTCATTCATGAAAGAAAGAGTGTTACCATGAGTGTTTCCATGAGAGAGAAGTGTGTGGTCATGAGAGAAAAGAGATTTGTTAGCAGTGTGAAATGTGGCAAGGTGATAAAGTACATATTGATAGTACCAAGTCATTTTTGAAAGAGATAATTTGAAGACAACTAATATCTCAGATCATTGGTATAGGTCAAGCATGGAAGGTACAATGCATAGCAAGCATATTCATGTCATGAAGAGTCATGTGCATGATGAGAATGAATATGTATGTTTAGAGGTATTAAATTTTTTGAGGATCATGTAAGGCATGTGAGAAAGGTGTAGAGGCATCAAGGAGAGTTTCAAGATGAGCCTACAGGGGTAAGACCTTCAGTCTAAGTTTGCAACTAGATAAGTCCTAGACCCTACCTAGCCTAATGAGGTATCATGATATGTTTTCAAGGAATGTGAAAGATGTATGGTAGTGTTCAATCATGAGAGAGGTTTTATGGAATGAGATTGAGATGTTGAGAATGACAGTGAGGTGTTAAGAGCAAAAAAAAGGCATGGAGGTCAAGTGCTTAAGTAGCCTAAGACAAGTCATGGCATGTAAAGTCCTTGTGAGAAGGTATGAGTATGGTGACTTGGTAATATGGATGCAAAGAGGAATGAGAAGTTTTATGAGGTGTAGAGTGAATTTATAGTGGCATTAAGGTGTGTTACTAGGCTTAATGTAGCATAAAGACCATGATGTAATGAGACTATGGACTAATGGGATCTGAGGTTATATTTCCAGCACAATTATAGACATGTGAGTGTTTTCAAAAGTGTGTCATGTTGTTTGAAGTATGTTGAACAATTTTGAGGTCATGGCTTGAAATAAAAGTCATGAAAATGTGTTTTTAGGTTTCTTCAGTGTGTGGAATGGAGGGTTCTTAACATGAGAAGGATTTTTTTTTGTGTTTGTTAGCTTGTCAAATATCTACATGGGAACCTAATCTATTCATGGTATATGGGGAAAGGTCCTATCTCAAAATTTCAAGAATTAGTTTTTGGATTGAGGGGATATGCTTTATGAATAATCATTAATAGTAGAAGTGTGTTTAAACCCTCTTAGAACCCTAATGAAGACCTGATGTTGAATATTTTTCTCTAGAGTACTCAGGATGAATTGGTATGGCTAGATGATTTATTATTTTTGTTAAATTAGATGTTTAATTCCTAAATAATAAATGGGTCTAAGTAGATAAAATCAAAAAATAATATATAATAATTAGGCTACTAATTTGTGAAATTTGATTGTAATTAGGGATTTTCTAAAAATAGTAGTGAGAGAGAGAAAAAATTAAACTTATTTGATTCTATGTTTTTTTTACTAAGATAGGGTCTGAAAATATATGTGTAGTCTTGGAAGACTATCACAAACAAGAATTTTGAGTTTGTTTCTTGATTAGATAGGAGCATCGAAAGTGGGACACCTTAGGTTATGATGCTATAATCCTATCTCAGTACGATTGTCCTAGTGATCTAAGCTTTCTGGGTTTTGTGAATTAGGTCTGTGTGACCCTACCTATGAAATATAAAAACTTGAAAGTCCATAGAGCTCATGATGTACCTAATTTAGTCTTCAATACCCTAGGTCCCATTTATGCTTGAACTTGAATGTAAAATTTAGAGAAAGGAAATGAGGGGTTAGTGTGTAAAGGATACACTAGATGTACTTCACACCCCATATGTGGGCACGCTGCCTACATACCAATACGCTGAGGAGGGATCAATCTATATGTAGTTCTATCATTAAAGTGTTTGGTGCAATAATGTGATGAAAATGCAAGTAAATGCAAAACTAGGTGTACTTGGATTGACAAGGGACTAGTGTAAAGGTTTGAATAAGATTGAAATACTATTGGATGGCTATATATAGAGAATAGGGGGAAATGATTGAGTAGTCTTGCTTCTCTCTTGTAAATGAGTGTCAACCCTTTTAAATGGACTTTGAATGGACTTTTATAAGGGATTCAATGATTGTGGGTTAAATGAATTCACTTTAGGCCAACATGAATTAGGATAAGGATTTGAAATAAAAATATTGTTAGAAGCCAAAATGCACTTGGACAATAGTGCCAAAAATAGGACAACCTAGGTTTTAGTGTTGTAGTCCAAGTTTGGGTGCTATTGTCCATAGATGATGGGAGCTAGGGGATGGATTAAACTTGTAAAGATCAATTTGTGTCTATAAGGGTTCAATTTTGAAGGCTATAGATGATTGAGAATCAGTGAAAATATGCCTATGAGGGTTGTGAGAGCAAGCAAGATGGACCTAAGGATTGGGTGTCATTAGCCACACTCAAGTTACCATATTTTGCATTTTATATGATTACATTCCCCCCCACCTTTATTCTAGTAATGAAGCAAAGTGAAATACTATGATAAAGGAAAAATAGAAAGCATAACTAAACTTACCTATAAAGGCGATGCTCATGAAGTTGTGTGATGTTGGATGTGCATAGAGAGAGCACAGTGTGAAGTGTGAATCTACAATGAAAAACATAGAGTAAGTTAATCCCTACTAGATGTGCTATATCTAAAATAAGAACAAAAAAAATCTAGGTAAGGGAGAAAGAAAGAGAAAGGAATGAATACACCTTAGTAGGTATGCAAACCAATACAAAACCTATTGTGATGTTAGATTTTTCTGGGTGTGTACTATACCAAAATTAATATTGTAAATGGAGTTGAGTGCTCAATTCCCTAGAAGCAGATCAAGAATGTAAAGGCAATCCATTTGGTTCCATCATCACCAACTAAATGAAGCTAATGAATCATGCATGTGTCAATCGATGTTTACACTGTGTGTCCAATCCCTTTATATAGGTAGCTCAAAAATAAAAAGGCTAGCTAGTCCTTTGGCTCCATTATTGCCCACTGAATTGAATCTATGAAGTAATACCATTATGGAATAAATGCCATATGAGATGGATCCTAAATCCCATGAATGTACTTGTAGACACCGCAAACGTGTCTGCACCTTGGTCCTCCCCCTTGTTCGCCTTAAACCCCTATCCTAACCCTTGGCCTTGGTCTCCATCCATTTGATTAAAATAAACTTAAGTATTTTAATTGAGTGGCCCCCTTTCCACCTCACCCTTGCCACCTTGGATCCTCCCTTGAATCCCTCCACCTTCCCCCTAGCATTTATTATGTCAAATCCCCTCATTATCTTTCCCCCCACGCCCATTTAAGTGTCTTCATAACCGTTCTTCCCACACCCCCTCGCTCGGCGGCGTACAAGAATGGGCAAAGGCTATTTTTAGCCTCTGTCCCCATTCTGCGACCGCTGACATCGGCGACCATTCGGCCAACGTCGGCGAAACTGTTGGCGTCGGCAGCCTTCATTACCCCTTTCTACATCCGTTGCAGCCCCCTGGACCCTTGAGCTCGCAAACAGCATTCTGGCATTCATCTCTTCTCCATTTGGACCTCGTGCAACAGCAGCAACAGGTGCAAAGGCTCTAGACCAAGAATCTCCTCTTACAACAAGTGTTATGTGGCTCCAACAACGGCTCTCCCACTCTTCATACGGCAAACAAAAAGGTAAGCACAGTCTTTATTTCATTTTGTTTCATTTCTTTAGCTTCCAGTTATCTGGTATATCTGTTGTTTCCTGCTCCCTCTATTCTTCTCCCTGAGAGGCTGAAAAGCCTTCTCAGGCCCTGTCCTCTGTGCATCTTCCTCTCTCTGTCCCTCTCTGTCCTTTTGACCCCCTAACTGACTAAAACCAAACTCTCCCAGACCATTCAGACCCGTCCACAGACCAAGCCCGGCCCGGACTCTGTCCAAACTCACCCAGAACCAACCCAGACCCGACCACAGGCCACAACCCCGACCGACGCCGGTCATTACCCCCACCGACGTCGGCAGACTAACCAACATCGACAGACCCGATAACCGACAGCGGCAACACTTCCGACCTCGGCGACTGTCATCAGCCCGACTGCTCCTTTCAGGTAATCATTTTGTCTTTTCTTTCCTTTTTAACTTGCTTATCACTTCTGTATTCTGGCATTCTGCTTTTCCTTGATCTTTTATCTGTCTGTTATCAGTGGGTTGACCTCCCTTGAGGAAGTTTTCACACTTTCGGGAACAAGCTTTCGCTTGGCAACCCACCGCCTATCCATCTAACATTTTCTTGTCCAAGTTCTTCTTTTTTGCAGGTGTCATTCCTCCACAGCCAAAGAGGGGTGCTCACAAGCGTCTGGATTACGGTGCGCGATCTTCATCCAGGTACTTCACATGCCTTGTCCATTATTCTTTAGTTTCTTCTCTCTTGAATCTGAAAAAGCAAAATTTTGAATAGAAACATTCTGGCACGCCCGGTGGGACCCTAGGTTCCTCCTGGGTTCCTTTTCTTCTTCATTCATTTAGGAGCATTAGGTTCTTACCTTTTCTCCTCCTTCTTTTCTTCTCAATGACACCATAAGCAGGACTAAAATGAATCTTTCTTCCTTGCATTTCTAGACTAGTCCAAACGTCACTCTCAACCCTTTCTTAAACTTGTCTTCATAACAAACATCACATTTCGACTTGGGCATTAAAATACTTTGCATTCATTTCTACTTGTGCTTGCATCTTCTTAGTCCACATCTAGTAACTTAGATGCATATTGAATAAACCGTAGATACTTGATGTTACACTACCAAACCACA
Organism: Torreya grandis; assembly: GCA_037957365.1. Taxonomy (NCBI): domain Eukaryota; kingdom Viridiplantae; phylum Streptophyta; class Pinopsida; order Cupressales; family Taxaceae; genus Torreya; species Torreya grandis. The sequence continues at coordinate 12,364,486 of JARHVA010000013.1, forward strand.
TGCACTAAAACGAACATAAAACTTACTTGAGACAAGGCCCGACTGGGATTTCATCCCCCAGCGGATACCTTACCCGTCCCGGTGACCCTACTTGGATTTCATCACCAAGGGGGAAGCCCACTCCGTTCTCTGGCGGAGGATAAACTCTAGGCGAGGTATGTCTTGGCTAAGCGAGACCAACTAACAACTGGAATCGTGAAGTGAGGGGAGCTTGCTCCTTAGCACCAGGCCACGTACCAGACCCTAACACAGATTTTTGAGCACCTAAAACAACACCTGAAACCATCTTTAGACCGCCTTCTTCTAGGACCCTTCTTGTAGCCAATCTCTCCAAACATTCATTTAAGGCATAAGCCACAGCTTCTAAAGTTAATTCCTAGGATTTATCGCTTAGGCTTGTCTGTCTCTCTCTGTTTTCCTCTTCTCATCTATTTGTTTGAGTGAGTGAGGACGCTTTCTTCATTGTTTTTCCAAGAATCTTTAAATCTTTTGGTTCTCTGGTAAACACAGTCACCGGCATCGGTTCTGCCATCGACGTCGGCTTTCCCCAGTCACCGGCATCGGTCTTGTCACCGACGTCGACTTTCATCTCTTACCGGCATCGGTTATCTGACCGACGTCGGCTATCTACATTACCGACATCAGTTTTTAAACCGACGTCGGTCTCTGTCACTGTCCTTTCTTTTAAAACTAGCAACCTAAAACCTGTCCCTTTTCTGTCAAAAACTCCATTCTAAGTTTCTGGAACTGCAAAAACATAGTTTCTGGAATCTGACCCTCCTTTTTGACCACGCTCCCTCGTCCCTAACCAGTCCTATCATGGAGTTCCACTCGGAGACTGAAAGAACTCCTACAGGACTGACCCCAACCCCGACCCTGACTCAAATTCCCATCATCCCTGAAGGGGACCAAGATTTTGAGAGATTCTTGGACCTCAATACCGCAGCCCTCCAAAACTATCTCGCGAAAAACCCAACGCGAGACCTTTCAGGTGACATGGCGACGACATCCACACCATTCACCACCCAACCCTTTATGACTCAGCCTTTCGCTTTAACTATTAACCCAATCATGGCCAATACGCAAAGTTTGGCCTCCCCATCTATTTTTAGACCGACCTCCATTGGGGATCCATTACCCCCTCAACCACCTGCAATTCAACCAAGTTCTACATCATATCCGAACTTGATTGTCTCGACCCCTCATACTCTTGCGCCCACAAATGTAGGAGTGCCAACCTATCTTTCTACCAGTGCCGCCATTCAACCACCTTTGGCGGTGCCCAGTCAGCTTATACCTTCGACCTTCATAATGCAACCACCTTTAGCCTCCACTTCTGCCCCTGCGACTAGTCATCCGTACGTTGTACAACCGACTATGTCGCACACCTCCTCTAGCCTCTTCCAAGCGCCTTACAACCTAGGGGGCACCCAACCCGCCAATGTGTCAGTAGACGTCATTAAGATGCTGATGGATAAAATGTCCAGTCTCGAAGCCTCCATTTCCGGCTCAAGCAATACTTTGTCATATGAGCAAATTTGCAACGAGCCCATCCATCCTTCCATCCCTATTCGACCATACCCTAACCATTGGGAGCTTCCTAAATTCACTCACTTTCAGAGTAAGGAAGACCCACAACAACATCTACAGGCATTTAGACATGCCTGTTATCTTATTGCCCATGACGATGCGTTACTTTTACGCACGTTCCCTATGTCACTTTCTAGCCCAGCCCTTGACTGGTATAGTTCTCTTGCCAGATACTCTATCTTTTCATTCGTCCAACTCGCCCAACTATTTCTTGACCATTTCTCAATCAACATCACCAAACAAGTCTCTATCACAGACCCTTATTCCATCAGGCAATTTGACGATGAATCTGTAGTCGATTTTGTCGCTCGTTGGAGGGGCCTGATTAACCAGCTCTCCTTCTCCTTGCCTCAACCAGAGCTCATCGAGCTCTTTTCTCGAGCATGTGCCAACCACATCTCTTCTACCTTGCAGATTCAGACATTCCACACTTTTGACGAAGCTTTCATCATGGCTCAAAAGCTTGAACTCTGCGCCCTTGAAGAAGATAAGGTCAAATTGCGTAATACCAATGCAAAATCTACTGGCCATTCTTCTTCCAGACCTTCTTCTTCTGCCAATTCCGAATCTAAAGGAGTGGCCAACACCGTGGTCGTTAGATCACCATCCTCAACAACAACAAATTATTCCCAACCATCGACATCTTTCAGCATTACCAAACAATTCCAACAACAGTACATTCAGCGTTCTTACACTCCACTTGGAGAACCATACGCTTCCGTTTTGGAAAAACTTCTCAAGCAGGGGGTCCTCAATCTCCCTCCAATCCGACCACCTCAATTTGACCCTTCAAAAGCCCTCCCTACATGGTATAGAGAGGCCGACTTCTGCCACTTTCACCGCGTCCAAGGCCATGACATTGACAACTGCCAAACTTTCAAAAACATCGTCCAAGACATGATCAACAAGGGAGATCTTATTTTAGATAACCCGAACGCCCCACCCAATCAACATATCGACATCTTCAAACACCCTTTTCTAAATCATCCACCTACTCAGAGCAACGTCCAAACCATAACCAAAGATTCTCATGACCATGACATTCACACGATTAACACTATCTTACCTCTTGTCTCTGACCAATCTCTTTCAGAGAAAGAAGAGTCTTCTTCTCCTATTCGTCTATCATAGGATGAAGAACCCTCTTCTCCTATTAGTCCTCCATCTATTTCCCCTATATTGGAGGACGCCTTGACCACACCTACACCATTAGCCCTACCTTCATCCAATGACCATACCTTGCCTACTCCTCAAGCACAAGCAGAAGGCACAATCATCCCTGCCTCCTGCCATCTGGAGGAGCCACACTCTCTTATTTCTTCTCCACCAAGAGAAGAACCAGTCTCTTTACCCATTTCAATCAAGGAAGACCCAGTCACGGTTTCCTCTTGCCCTTTGCCTGAGATTGTTACATCTCACTCACCTTTGTCCACATCCAAACCCAAACCCACATCTAACCTTGCCTCACACAATAGTGGCCCTCAACCCAAACACACGAAAGCTACTAGACCACATCGGAGAACTCCTCCTCCACCTTCGTCATTACCTTCAATCTTGGGCCCACATCCGTCTACTTTAATAGGAGTACTGCCTACTCCCATCCTTCACAGAGGCACGTCGCCTCCATTACTCCCTCAACCCATCAAACATATATCTCCCTTAAACCATCGACCAACGCCTCTTATGCCTCTTAAACCAAAGTCATCAAACCCTACTGCAATAAGACATCTAGACCCATTGGCAGGTTCTTATACCTTGCTTTTACGGCAACTATTGCAGTCATCTCGTATCAACCTCCCGCCTCTCAGACCATATCAATCTCTCGGACCAAAACCACCCTGGTTCGACGATACTTGCATTTGTGCATATCACCGCACACCTGGACACAACACGGAGCATTGTTGTGCTCTCAAGGTTGCCATTCACCAATGTCTGGCGAATGACACCTCTCTTCTCGACCACGTTAGCAATAAACCTTCAACACCGCCTCTCTCATCGACTCTCGGATCAAGACCCTCTTGGTTCGACAAATCTAAATTTTGTAACTATCATCACACTCCGGGACATGACACTGAGCATTGTTGTGCTCTCAAAGCTATCATTCGTCAACAACGGAGAAAGGATTCCCTTCTCATCAAGGATCCTCTTGACCACCTCTTCGACAAAACATCAACCCCGACTCATGCCTCTCCAACCTCATCACCTAAATCAAGATCCCCATGCCAGACTATGGTCCCTTTGCCGCCTTTGACCTCCTTATTCGACATTAATACCATCCATCTGACCACTAAACCTCAACCAACCTTAACCAATCTTTCAAACATTCTCCCTACCCGCTGGGGGAACTCATCCTTCATCCAAACCTCGATCAACTTTTCAACCCAGTCTCTACCACATATCAATCACTCATTTAATCTTAAACCTCGACCAAGTATCCATCGACCCAACCCCTGACCAATTATTTGACCAGTCTCAATCAAACTTCAACCAAATATCAATCAACCAAACCTCTCGACCAAACATTCAACCTTTTTCAACCAACCAACGACAATGTCAACCAATTTCACATCCACCATCAACATCTAACCAATCTGGAAAGAGCCAAATGGGGCAAGTCCGCTCCTAATTGACTCAGACCTTCATGCACTAGCATGGCCAAGGGACTTATCAGACCTTGAGCCCCCCCTTTCTGTGTTGCATCTGCGACCGTTCTACTGTTAGTCGAGTATTCGTCCACTTGACACTTAACTTGAGCTCATCCCTTGAGTAATCCCCGTCCTCTTAATCCTACTTCCTTTCAACCCTATTCCTCTTAACAATTCCTATAACCCTTTTATGCTGTATGGATGCTTTGTCCTAATAAAAGGGGAGTCCTTGAACTTCTACAGCCTTGTCCATGACTCTAATCGGAAAAAATCAAAATATATATATCAAGATGTCAAAACATATCCAAGGTCACAAAATCAAATCAAAAAGACAGACTGATCCCTCAAAGGACAGCTGTACTATCATTGTTGTATTACTAGACTGATCCCTCGAAGGACAGCTAGGCCAACTTATCAAACATTATAAAGCAGAAATATAGACCACTCCCTCGAAGGATGGCTATGACTAAATCTTGCTATCAAACAGCAACCTTTCTTAGAAGCTTCCCGCATTGATCAGCTTCGCAACATGACCACCACATCAAAAGACATCTCTATGTAGGCTTCCCGCATCGATCAGCCTGCACCAAAAAAAAAAAAAAAAAAAAAAAAACGGGTCATGCACTTGGCTTGTAGTTGTCTCAGGGTCTCCTATAAAAAGGGGCAAGGTTATTCTTGCTCTTAAACTGGGTTACCCTATCCTCCTCCTATCACCTGCTCAGGGGACTTCGAGCTCACTTTAATGTCAAAGTGATTCGATTACCGTTCTAACACCACACTGGTCAATGACGTAATGCATGAACGGGGCTTTTGTTCTAATAACCCCTATCTATGCTTCCTTTCTGGTCCTTGTCAATGAAAGAGCAATTTGCCTTTCATCTTTTCTCTACACTTTGGTCACATTTAACCACATCAATTGTTGACTCATCCTTAACCAAGCCATTTTTCATCATTTTCAGCTAGCATCATCCTAGTCCATTTCACATAGTTTTTATGGACACCAATACACATGAAAACTACCGACCAGACCCAATTTATGTTAAGCATAAACCAATACTTGCTGAAGCATAAATAGACTTCCATTCATTTTTAGCATATATCCATCACGACTATGGAAACTTGCTAGGGATGAAAGCCCCTTGGCCCATATGACATCCATGGCATCATCTCTCCCTCATCATTTTGACACTTGACCACATCCAATCATTGATCAATCAGACCTTTAGTCCGAACTACATTGGTCTGAGGCCCTATGACCTGGGCTATGTAGGCAGCACTCAGATAACACATCCTCTGAGGTTAGCTTGACCACCCCCGTTTGTTCGTCTCTTTGATGGACAAACCTTCTCTTCTGCGACCTTGACCTTGACCACGACCAGTCTATCGACAACTTTGACCAAGACCAATCATTTTCTTCGACCAAAACCCAATCATTTTCTTTGACCAAAACCTAATCATTTTCTTTGACCAAGACCCAATCATTCTCTTTGACCAAGACCAATCATTTTCTTTAACCAAGACCAATCATTTTTTTTTAACAAGACCAATCAATCTCTTTGACCCTTCCTCCCTTTTAGGGAGAACTACATTGGCCTGAGGCCCTTCACACAAGGGCTATGTAGGCAGCACTCAGATCACATGATGTTTCTGAGGTTAGCTCGGCCACATCCTTTCATCCATCCATCCCCTTGACCAATGACCATCCTTCGACCTTCAACCATTTCCAAGACAATGTTGCCTTGGTTGTTTTTACATGTGTGCTACCTCACGGCTGGTTAGTAGAATTGTCCACAGACTCTTTTTGACCCTTCACAAGTATAGGATCGCGAGCCAGTTGATCCCTACTACTTGTGGCTTTTTCGTGTCTCTGGGAGCACTTCCTGAGCCTGGGATACCTAGAACACGACGACCATTTGGAGCTTTGGCTTAAATTGAGTGACCCGATCAGCAGATGACTAAATGCTAGGGCTCGGTTACCTCAATTTTGGCACTCCTTGACCCTTGACCATGCGACAATTTGACCCGACCCTCCCGTGAAGTGGACTACGCGCAATCACGACTACTGTAGCGTTCTCACTCACTCTCTTCTATCCATTTTTCTGTCAAATCGACACTCGATCTTCGGTTCCCTTCTCTCGACTATCGCTTTGAGGGGGGAACACCTCATCCTTTTCCTGGGGCAACCAACTCCTATTTTTGTCTTGCAGTTCGTCAAGAACAACCAACAAGACAAAAAGGGGCAAATGTAGACACCGCAAACGTGTCTGCACCTTGGTCCTCCCCCTTGTTCGCCTTAAACCCCTATCCTAACCCTTGGCCTTGGTCTCCATCCATTTGATTAAAATAAACTTAAGTATTTTAATTGAGTGGCCCCCTTTCCACCTCACCCTTGCCACCTTGGATCCTCCCTTGAATCCCTCCACCTTCCCCCTATCATTTATTATGTCAAATCCCCTCATTATCTTTCCCCCCACGCCCATTTAAGTGTCTTCATAACCATTCTTCCCACACCCCCTCGCTCGGCGGCGTGCAAGAATCGGCAGAGGCTATTTTTAGCCTCTGTCCCCATTCTGCGACCGCCGACGTCGGCGACCATTCGGCCGACGTCGGCAAAACTGCCGGCGTCGACAGCCTTCATTACCCCTTTCTGCATCCGTTGCAGCCCCCTGGACCCTTGAGCTCGCAAACAACATTCTCTTGGCATTCTGGCATTCGTCTCTTCTCCATTTGGACCTCGTGCAACAGCAGCAACAGGTGCAAAGGCTCTAGACCAGGAATCTCCTCTTGCAACAAGCGTTCTGTGGCTCCAACAACGGCTCTCCCACTCTTCATACGGCAAACAAAAAGGTAAGCACAGTCTTTATTTCATTTTGTTTCATTTCTTTAGCTTCCAGCTATCTGGTATATCTGTTGTTTCCTGCTCCCTCTATTCTTCTCCCTGAGAGGCTGAAAAGCCTTCTCAGGCCCTGTCCTCTGTGCATCTTCCTCTCTCTGTCCCTCTCTGTCCTTTTGACCCCCTAACTAACTAAAACCAAACTCTCCCAGACCATTCAGACCCGTCCACAAACCAAGCTCGGCCCGGACTCTGTCCAAACTCGCCCAGAACCAACCCAGACCCGCCCACAGGCCACAACCCCGACCGACGCTGGTCATTACCCCCACCGACGTGGGCAGACTAACCAACATCGGCAGACCCGATAACCGACAGCGGCAACACTTCCGACCTCGGTGACTGTCATCAGCCCGACTGCTCCTTTCAGGTAATCATTTTGTCTTTTCTTTCCTTTTTAACTTGCTTATCACTTCTGTATTCTGGCATTCTGCTTTTCCTTGATCTTTTATCTGTCTGTTATCAGTGGGTTGACCTCCCTTGAGGAAGTTTTCACACTTCCAGGAACAAGCTTTCGCTTGGCAACCCACCGCCTATCCATCTAACGTTTTCTTGTCCAAGTTCTTCTTCTTTACAGGTGTCATTCCTCCACAGCCAAAGAGGGGTGCTCACAAGCATTTGGATTACGGTGCGCGATCTTCATCCAGGTACTTCACATGCCTTGTCCATTATTCTTTAGTTTCTTCTCTCTCTTGAATCTGAAAAAGCAAAATTTTGAATAGAAACAGTACTATGATCTAATAATGTTGGCATGGATAGTTAAACGTATGGTAGAAACTAAGCCACTCTTGGCCATTTCAAAAGATGAAGATTAGGCTTGTATGAAATCCATTCTGAAACTAGTGTAATGGGATTATATGGAAGCCAACTCAATAACTTAAGAACTTGGGAAGTTAAGATTGTATGAAATCCAAACTTGAAAAAGGATGCCAACCACCTATAGATGGATTAAGGAATGCAATTGTTGAGAAATACTTTGAAAATAAATTGAACTCAAAAAAAGGGGAGGATCAATGTGTTATGCACATTTCCCCTAATCACTGGTGTCTAAAAAATGGATTTTGATCTAGAAGTTATATCAACTGCCTAATCTAAAACTAGAAGTGAGAGTCATCATTCCGTGCATGATGCCCTCTATATTTGGATTCTTTGAGCAAAAACTATATTAAAGCATGTTGAATCAGGACTGTACTGAGTTGACAAACTTGTGATTGAACCCACTTTTTTGTCTATTTCTACAAAAACTAATTTTTTTGATGTCTGGATAGGAGCACCAAAAATAGGACACCTTGCTATCTGACACTATAGTCCAAATTTAGCACTATTGTCTAGGGCCAAATTTGGTAACTATTCTAGATTCTCTGCTATCTACCTAGTCTATTCTACCTGGTCTGATGTTTGGTTTTTATTCTAAGTGTTCTAAAAACTACTTTTTTGACCACTAAGAGCTCTGATCTCTATGACAAAACCCATGTTTGTTGGCCCCTCTTCTAAGGGTAGAAATAATGACATTGAAATGACTACCCTTAGAATAAAAACCCTTGTAAGTGTGTTAAGATGGAAATATACATGCTATAGCAATGATAATTAACAAGATATCTCAAGATATATCATGGTTTGATTTGAGAGATTATTAGATCAATAGGGGTATGCCTAGATAGATGTAACAATGTAATAACATGTGCAATGTAATGAACTAAAATTGAAAGTGTTATTTGTTAGTTGTTAGCGAGGAGGGATGGAGCATGATGTCCATTATGGCATCAAAGAAATCAAGGAAATGCATGATATGGATCATGCCATTACAAATAGGACAAGTAATCAGACAACAAGCATACAAAGAAAGAAGCATACAAGAGGGGCCAAGGGGCCAAACAATCAAGGGACATGGGCAAATGTCACTCAAACTAGAAAATAAGCATAGAAGGCATGTTAAAATGCCACATACATATATAATTGAAAAAAATAAGGTTAACACAAGGGCCATAGGCACATGAAAGAGTAATAACAAAGGACATTGGTAAATATCTTAAGGCACACACATGAATAAAAGTAAAGGACATTGGAAAATATCCTAAAAAACATACAAGGCATTGAATAAGAACTAAGAAAATTCAAATGCATCAAGCTATGCTAAGAAAGAAAGGAAAACATATATATACTAGAAGTGCAATCACATATAACTAATCAAAGCAAGAAGTGAAAGTATGCAAGACATGTTAGCAAAAGACTAGGTATATGCTAGGAAATACACAAGTGCAAGATACTAGTGAGGGCCAATATGGTAATATGTGTAAGATTAGTAAATAATGTACATCAACATGATAAATAGAGGGTGTGGTGTAGGAATGACATAACCTGGATGGTGTAGTCATGTAGAAGATGCCCCCAGTGGGTATGTATATCAATGTGTGTCTTGAATGTAGAAGTAGAATGCCCCCTCAATGGGTAGAGTGAAGCAATCAAGGATCTGGATGTCACTGCACACACTAAACTAAGATCAAGTGATGCATGGTAATGTAGATAAATCAACAAAAATAGCATATAACAACAAATGTAAGTCTAGCATAGTAATATCAATGTAAAGCATGTATGATGCATACAATTGAAAAGTTTTTATGTTTTTGGAATTATTTGAATGTTTTTGGATTTTGAAATGTTATATTGTTTTTGTATTTTGAAATAAGCTATGTACAATTTAAGCTTTGAATAGAAATTATGTAGACTGTAATATGTAAAATGGCATGTTAGACATAGAATCTATGTAGATACATAATATTCATTGGGTTTTTGATTTTCTTTCCTTCAAGTGAGGCTAGATGATACATTCTAGGGCTAAGATTTTTGGTAATAATATATGGACCTAGCCAATTTGGTTTGATTTCTTTTTTGACATTGACATTGCAAAGGTTTTCTTTGAGAACAAGATCATTAACTTTGAATTCTTTGGTGTGAACTCATTTGTTGTAGGATCATTATATACATTGTTAGTAGATTATGAGGTGTTATACATATTAAATGCATGTATGGTATAATTGTTCAAGCTAGTGTAGATGTTTTTCATGATACTGGTCATCAATGAGAATATCTTTAAGGGAGACATAGAGAGATGGGATTTCTAATTCTAATGGTAAAACTACTTTTGTGCCATAAATGAGTGAATAAGGAGTAGCTCTTATGGGCATATAGATACTTATGCAATAGGCCCATAATGCTAAAACTAGTTGATTGTGCAAATCATCTCTAAATTTTATCAATATTTTTCTCAAAATGTTATTGATAGTTTTATTAGTAGCTTCTACTTGACCGTTTCCTTGTGGGTAATATAGAGTGGAGAATGTGTGCTGAATTTTGTATTTGGTATAATTTTTTTTTATAGTTTTGTTCTTTAATGATGTTCTATTATCAAAAATAATAGCTACCAATAGGCTGAAGCACCAAATAATATGAATCATGATAAAACTACAAATGTCTTTTCCTATAGTAGATTGAAGTGGAACTGCTTTCACCCATTTGGTAAATTATTCTGTAGCTATGATTGTGAACTTATGTCCATCAATGGATTTAGGGTAGATTTTTCCAATGAGATCAAATCCCCATAAGATGAATGGCCATAGAGAGATGATAGGTTTCAATTGTTGTGATGGTGTATGTTGTAGATTATTGTGTCTTTGACATTTATTGCATAGCTTCACATATTGTAAACATTCATCTTCTATGGTAGTCTAATAGTACTCTTATCAAAGTAATTTGTGTGACATGGTTTTTTTACTAAAGTGACCACCAAATTCACTATCATGTATTTGAGCTAGAGCAATTTTGGCTTTTGTTGAGGTTAAGCATCATAGTAAGTGTCCATTGAAGGATTATTTAAAAAGGTCCCTACCAATGATTACATAATGGATTACTTATTTTTGTAACATACAGTTGTCATTTCAAGATAAAGTGTTTGGTGTAATAGATTTATTTAGAAAGTTATAAATATCAGAGAACCATTATAGGGTTGTGGAACTTCATGTAGTAGCTAATAAAGAAAGAGATATCAAATCCACGTTGGATATTTATGGTGATTGTAATCATTTAATTGTAAATATTGCTTGATCATCATTGATGTCGATAGAAATTAGAGATACAACACTGGCCATTGCATCTACGTGTCTATTGTCTTTTCTAGGGGTGCTCTCAATAGGAAATTAGTCAAATTATAATGACAAACAATGTGCCATGTTATGGTATGGGATAAAGTGTTCTTTTGTTTGATAAACATCGTTGACTTGATTGACCACAAGTTGGGAATCACTGAAGACTTGAATAGATTTGATTTAGAGGGATTGGGTAGAGAATAGTCCTAAGATAAGTGATTCATATTATGTGGCATTGTTGGTGTAAGAGAAACTTAATCAATATGCTATAGGAATTATGTGACTGAAAGGATCGACAAAGACAATGCCCACCCCTGCACTAGTTGCACATTGGGAGCCATCAAAGAACATGGTCCAAATATCTCAATGAGTATAATAGGTGGTGAAATCATCTCTAAATGTGTCACTAAGAGGGTTGGTATCTAACAATGGTGCTGCTACCAAATGGTATGCAATGAATTGGACCTTTATTGATTTCTAGAGGACTATTTTTAAGTCAAATTCTATTAATAACATAACCCATTTTGTGATGCAACCAAAAATATGTGGTATGGCTAGTAGGAACTTTAAGGGGTCTGCTTTTATGATAACTTGAGTCTCATTGTTGACCATGTAATATCAAAGTTTTTGTGTGGCAAAAACTAATGCTAGACATAGTTTTTTCTATTAGGGAATAATTTTTTTTATAATCAACCAATGTGTGACTGATGTAATAAATTGCTCATTTTTTTTATCATCATGTTGTGTTAAGAGTGCTCCTAATGCATGATCTATTACTAAGATATATAACTTGTCTAGCATAGGTGGTACTAAAATGGGTGGATTAAGAAGATATTTTTTTATTGTATCTAAGACTTTTTGACAAGCTTTATCCCAAATAATCTTTGTATCTTTCTTTAGTAGTCAAGTAAATGACTGAGTTTTATCAGCAAGTTGAGCTACGAAATGATGGATTGCATGGATCTTGCCTTGTAGGGATTAGAATTGTTTTAAATTGGTGGGAGGTGGCATATTGATAATTGTTTTAAATTTCTTAGGATCAACTTCTATACCACACTGAGAGATAATGAAACCTAGGAGTTTACCTAATGTAACTCTAAACACCTATTTATTTGGGTTTAGTTAGACATTATATTGTCTAAGTCATTGAAAGATCTTTCATAAATTAATAACGTGATGTTATCATTGTTTGGATTTAGCTAATATATCATCAACATAATCCTTGATCGTATGGTGAATTAAATCATGAAATATATGTGTCATGGTACGTTGATACGTGGCTTCAACATTTTTTAATCCAAAAGGCATGACAAGATAATAAAATGTACACCAAGGTGTTATAAAAGATGTTTTTTCTTGATCTTCTTCAGTGATCTTAATTTGGTTGTGTCTGACAAAGCCATCCATGAATGATAACATTTCATACCTGACTATAGAATCAATGATCATGTAAATATTAGGCAAATGGAAATCATCTTTTGGGCATGCTTTATTTAAATCTTAAGAATCAAAACAACGTCAAATTTGTTTGTTAGGTTTTACTACAGGGACTATGTTGGAAATCCATTCAGGGTGTACTACTAATCGAATGAAGCCAACATATAAGAGGCATTGGATTTTGTCTTTGACCAAGAGAGCCACCTTAGGATGCATTTTTTGAATTTTTTCCTTAACTAGTTTAGCATCTGGGTATAAGGGAATCCAATGGATGGTGATAGATGTATCAATTCCTAGCATATTTGAGTAAGACCAAGCAAAAAGTTTTGGGAAATCTCTTAAAGTTTGATAGATATCTATATTTTCTTCCTTTTAGAGGGAAATCACTAATAAGATAATGTGGGGATCTTGATCAATTCTGAAGTTAAAATTTATGGTTTCTTCATTAAGCAAGGTGGAATGATCAAGTATGTAAGGAGTGGTAAGGATAGTATCATTTGAATCAATTGGTATGTCTTGGGGTGAGTTTAAAATTTCTTTGAAATATGCATGGGCATTTGTGTGATGAGGAAATCTATTTTTATGATAACAAGATGGAAGGTCCTCATATGCTCTGAGAAATTGTAAGAGGGATTCATCATTGGAAAATCTATCTAATGTGAACATGTCTTGTGAAACTGTACCATCAATAAGATCAGGGTAGAATAATGATAATGTTGAAGTATGATTAATAGTGTGATCTACTGATGTAGTGGGTGGATAAAACTTGATATGCTTTGAAGTAGTGGAAGAGGGTTTACTATGAGGATAGGTAAACGGATATCCTAGCCCTTGTGTTCCATGCTATGTAGATGCCTTGACAAAATTGATGATTCTTTATTCATGCTTTCTAAGGCCTTTGCCACGATATCCCATTTTATTAAGACATTTAAGTGCAAAAGGTGAGATGAACCAGTGCTTTGATGTCAATGTTATTACAGAATTTGGAGTTTGTTGATGTGTTACATGGTTTGGGGGTACATTATGAATAATGGGTTGTGAAGGTAAATAGCCAAGATTAAAGTGCATAATATAATTCTATGGAGTGTCAGCAACCTAACAGTATTTAAAAGGTTTGTTATTGATTGGTCATGTGTATATTTAGCCTTTGTGACTAAATTTGAGAGATGCATTGAGTGTAGAAGGGATTGCATTCATATCATGAATCCAAGGATGACCAAGTAACAAATTATAGTTGAGGCCATTTGGAATGACTTGGTAAGTAGTTGGTAATGTCTTAGGCCCTAATGTGAGATTAAGTGTTATTTGGCCCATGAATTTTTGTGGAATGTTGTCAAAACCTCTTATGTTCATATCAAAATTATCTAAATCATGAGGTTGTATATTAAGACATTTAATAAAGGAAATGTTGTAGATGTTGAGTCCTGAACCGTTATCGACTAACACTCATTTTACCCCTACATCATTGATTCATAATTGAATATATAGAGGGAGGTGTTGTGAAATGATGTGTTTTGGGGTTAAATCCTCTTTCTCAAAGGAAATATATTCTTCAGTCCATTACATTCTATTGAGGATAGATGCAATATAAGCTAGTTTGGCTGAAATAAGAACTTTGGTATTACAAAGGGCTATATACAACACATCTTTGTAAATATTTGATTATTGAAGGAGTTCAAGAATGGAAACTGTGTCTGAAGGGATGCTAGTCTGAGTGAGAAAGCTATAGCCATGGGTGTAATCAACCTACCTATCTTCATAAACTTGGGTGATAGCATGGACAACATGATCTACTATAGGCATAGAACTGGCAATAGGTGTGGGATAAGAGCTAGATGTACCAAGTTTGAAGGAAGGAGCGATGGATATAACCACTAGTGTTTTTTGGTGTCTAGTAATGATAGGGAGATATTCAAAAATAACCAATGAGTTATATGCATTGAGATAGAAAGCATGAATGTAGAGTGAAATACATGTAATTTGAGTAATTATTTGTGCAAAGATATACTTATAAATAATAATCCCTAGGCAAGATAGCAAGTAAGAGATAGAGAATGTGACATTGTGCATGAGTGCATAGAAAATTTTGATATGCAACATAAGATTTTGTATGTGTTTAGTATGATAAATTTGGAGACTTTTTCATATGAAAAATAGAAAGTAAAGGATAGAGAACATGATTTTGTGCCTAAAAGCATAAAGAGCTTTGACTTGTAACATAATATTGCTAACATGTTTAGCATGATAAGCTTGAAAATTGTTCTATATGAGAGATAGAGAGTATGCAAAAGGAATATTGAAATCTTGTGTAATTTTAGCAATAAATGTTGTAATATAATCACTTATTATGAAAATTAAGCATGAAATGCAAAGGATTAAACTTTATACTAACATATGATAGACTTCACCATTCATGTACATGATAGGACCCATTATGGTTTCTTTATTATTTGTAAGAAATGTAAGAAAATTTTATAAATAAATGAAGAAAAATTTTGCAATTTGAGTATGGATGTAAGGTGATACTTCAAGAAGCAAAGTAGGAGCTAGTACATGCAATTAGGGATTTTTCAAAAATATTTTTGAAAAATACTATGAATGTTTTAAACTAAATTTATGAGTTAAGTATTCAAGAAAAAATTCAAAAATTTATGGGAAAGTGTTTGATTTAATGGGACCTAGTAGATGAAACTAGGGTTTGAGATTTTTTTTTTTGAAAATTACTATGAATTTTTGAAAATTTGAAGTGATATTTTTATTTTAATATGCAATCAAAAATTCAAAAAATGATTGGAAAATTACTAGAAATTTATTGGGAGCTAGTTGATGAAACTAGGGTTTGAAATAAAATATTTTTGAAAATTTATTATTGAATTTGAGAATTTGAATTAAATTTTTAATTTATATATGCAAGCAAAAAATTAGGAAATTAGTGGATTAATACTAAAAAAATACTGGAAACTAGTTGATGCAACTAGGGTTTAAATAAATTTATTTTAAAATTTACTACGAAATTTTAAAATTTGAGAGGAATTTTAAAATTAGAGAGGAATTTTTTATTTTAATATTCAAAAAAAATTCAAAAATAAATGGGAAAAATCAACTAGGAATTTACCCTAGGGTTTCTAGGGTTTTTATGTGAAATTCAAAGTAAGTTGGGTTCACCAAATGATTTATTATTTTTGGGATATTAGATGTTTAATTCTTGAATAATAAATGGGTATGAGTAGATAAAATAAATAAATAATATATAATAATTAGGCTACTAATTTGTGAAATTTATCTATAGTTAGGGCTTTTCTAAAAATAGTAGTGAGAGAGAGGAAATTTAACTTAGTTGATTCTATGTTGTTTTGACTAAGATAGGGTTTTGAAATCTGTGTGCAGGCTTGGGAGACTATCAAAAATAGGAAAATAGAGTTTGTTTTTTATTAGATAAGAGCATTGAAAGTGGAACTCCCTAGGTTATGGTGTTTTAGTCCTATCTCGATGATATTACCTTCGTGATCTATGCTTTCTAAGTTTTGTGCGTCAGGTCTGTGTGACCTTGCATGTGAAATATTAAAGCCTAAAAGTCCATAGATCTTATTATGTACCTAATTTAGTCTTCAATACCCTAGGTCCCCTTTGTGCTTGAACCTGAATGTAAAATTTGGAGAAAGGAGAGGAGGGGTTAGTGTGTAAAGGATATGCTGGATGTACTTCACACCCCATGTATGGGCACGCTACCTACATATTAATACTTTGAGGAGGGATCAAGCTATATGTAGTTCTCACATTGAAGTTATTGGTGCAATAGTGTGATGAAAATTAAAATGAATGAAAAATTGGGTGTAGTTGAAATGACTAGGGACTAGTGTAAAGGTTTGAATAATATTGAAATACTATTGAATGGTTGTATGCAAAAAATAGGGAAAAGTGCTTGAGTAGTCTTGCTTCTCTCTTGTAAATGAGTGCCAAACTTTCTAAATGTAATTTGAATTTAATTTTATATGGGATTTAATTATCATGGGTTAAATGGATTCATGTTAGGCCAACATGAATTAGGATAAGGATTCAGAAAAAAATGACCGTTAGAAACCAAAATGCACTTGGACATCACTAAAAATAAGACACCCTAGGTTTCAAAACTATAGTCCAAGTTTGGGAACTATTTTACATAGATTATGGGACCTAAGGGGATGTATTAATCCTCAAAATATAAATCTAGGTCTGTAAGGGTTCAGTCTAGGAGGCTACGGATGACTGAGAATCAGTGAAAACACACCTATGAGAGTCATAAGAGCAAGCAAGATGGACCTATGGATTAGGTGTCATTAGCCACACTCAAGTTACCAAATTTTGAATTTTATATGACTATACTAGATAAGTGATATGAGGTTGTAGTCAACTCTCCCAGGCACCTCTAGGTGTGATTGATTTGTTAGGTGTGTGAGTCGACCCTACAAAAAAGTGCTAATTTTTTAAAGATTTATTATAGCAATCAGAGTTGACCAAGTCAACATATTAAAATGGATGGAGGATGAATATTGATACATTTATTTTGTCTATGAAGTTTTATGAGCAGTTTCTAGTCTTTAAAAGTGCAAATTTGGTGATCCAAGTGGGCTAGTCGCTAACAAGCCTAATAGAGCAAAATGTTTAAAACATGGGCTGTTATGAGAAGATGATTATTGATGTGTTTTCATGAAAGAGTGATGGATTTAAGTGCATGAATTTTTTTGTTGAATTTCATGTCATATTAATTCTTGGTAGAGGGTTTGGAAGTCAAATACAGAGGTTGAAAAGTTGAAGCTAAAATGGCTTATCTAGTTCTAGTGTGACTATGAGGAGAGAGGTCAAAATATTGGTCTACAAGACCAATATTTGATGTTATAACATATTTATTTTATATTTTAAGATGGTATATAAATTTCATATAATCATGTTAATGTATTGGAACTCTTTAAATGTCCCTATACAAGTGTTATAAGTTCAAGTTTTCATAACTATGTTTTTGAAGTTTTGGCAGTTTTGAGTAAGCAAGTTACAAGAGAGTTCTTGAGCCTTTATGTCTTGAGTTAAAGTATTTAAATCATATTGTGATGACCTATAGGTCATGAATTTTATGTATATGTTATTTATTTAGATGGTTATTTATCTAATTTTTGTTCAATCTTTAGTAGTTCAAGACAGACTTTTTGTGTATGTGAAGGCCTAAATGTAAACAGTACTAATGGTGTGCTTAAAGTGGTGGTTGGAACTAAAACGTGTCATGGAACTAATATGAGGTTATTGTGGGCATATTTAAATTATATATAAAATGTTCCTTCTATGTGTGAAATAAAAATTTATTTAAATAATAACATAAGGTAATCTGTCCTAAAGAAGGATTTGGTATATTTGAGTTATGGCCAACCTAATGTAATGATTGATTCATGTTTGTAACATGTCATAAGTACTATTTTGTGGAAAATATAAGTGGTAAATTTCATGTGTCTAACCAAGAGGTGTATGAGCAAGAGCCTAATATAATAACAAGGCTAATTAGGCCTATTTGGGCTACTAGAATGTATGGATGGATGAATGAATGATATAGAAGATTGAATAATAGAAGGTCTTTTAGACAATTAGATGGGTGTATATAAACTATCATGAAGATATAATAGTCATATTATATATGATTATCAAGGTCATATGACTTAATCTATCTTGAAGAGACCTAGTTGAGCGAAAAAGCCTAAAAGGCAATGTTGGTGATCCTAAGTTGCACCCTAGTTAAGCAAAGAGATTGTTCAAGTCCTCTTTCTCAAACCTAGTCCAACATGGAAATGACCTTAGGATATGGGCCACCTAATCTTGGTTCAAACCTTTGAAGAAGGCCGTATTCATTTTGGGTTAATCACTTATGCTAAATCTAAACTAGCTTCTTGCTGAGAAAAGGGGAAACAGATTAACAATGATCTATGAAATCATATAAAAGGGATGCACCAAATATTTTGATCCTTATACCTTCACAAGACACACTATAGGAAACATTCAAGACTAAAAAATATCACTTCATTCACTCTTTGATCAGCTTCCACATAAATATTTCACAAAAAGGCATGGACTAGCTATTGTCTTGACATGGGAGGGCAATTTGTCCACTTCCAAACTGACCAATAGAATATATATATGAAATTATAATGACTTGTGAGGGCTAAAAAAAGATTGTAGGAATGTGAGAAATCTCAGACAAAGGCAAGGAAACCATACATTCACTTAACCACATCAATGAAATCACAAGACACACTTCAACTTAGCTTACAAATGGAGGAATTCAAATGTTTATTACATAAAATAGGCATTACAGTATAAATCTTGGTGGAGTCTAGTCATGCTAAAGAGAGGGGTCCATTTAAATGCTTAGAATATTTTATTTATAGTAGAATGGGATGTGAGAGATGAGGATCATGCATGGGAGGATGGAGAAGGGAACATAATGACCTAGATTTCCCATCATTCCAACATTGATGCCATTAGAAAAGGTCATTATGTCTAAGACTATTTTTGGAAAATAGCCAAAACAATTGTATCAGTCCCTTTCAATCTATTTCTAGTCTACATTGATGATCTTTACAATTACAATAGTGGAATAAAGTTGTTTGATACAAAATTTTGGTGTCTAAATAGTTACAACAGCTAGATCAATCTATTATGACCTTGTTCTGATGTGGATTTCTCCCTACTAGTTCATCTTTGGCATACAATAATGTAGAAAATGGTCATAATCATGATGCTAGCTTTGTTGATGAAACTGTCAAAATAGTTGTGTTTGCCTCCATGGAATTCTTTTGAAATATTTGCTTTGGTTCAACTTTGACCATATTTGGCTTCAACTTTTGATATTGGCCCTTGATCTTGATCTGAGTTTCTAAAAATGTGTTATTTATCATCTATGTGTCCCTTCCTAAGATTCTATTGTCAGCTTCATCTACTTCTATGCTTGCAACATGTGGTGGCCTCACATTCAATTTGAGCTCCCTATCCTATGCATTGTGGATCTTCCTTTACATAGATTGAATTCATACCATTAATTTATCTGATAGTTATCATGTCTGTGACACTTGTAATGAGCTCATTCATCCTTTAGATCTTTTGACTCCTTGACCTTTGATCATCTTTGATCTACTTTGGTATGATTAAATGTGTACCATTGGTCAGATTTGGTAAGATTAAATGCATACTATTAGATCTCTATTCAGGTACCTGATATCTTGACACTTGTTAGGATCTCATTAATGCTGACCTTTTGACTTGATGCTCACTATTGATCTTCAATACATGATCAAATATGCATTTTTAGATATTTGGGACCCAATGACTCATCAGGTTGCTTGCTCGTCATTAGATTTGATCTTAGATCTTAAGATTTGGACACTTGTCATCTCTGTTTTTAACTTGGGAACATTTGAATTTAAATGGCTATTTTTTGTAGCTTTAACTTGACTTCCCTGCACACATTTCACTCTAAAAGTCTAACTTTGAAGCATTATATCTTGAGAGGACAAGCTCATCAAGACATTAAATTTGTAGAGGATGTTCAAGGCATGAAAAAAATCATGTCCATGTAATATTTTGGCTTGAGAGACTATCCAAGTGCATTTTTTAAAGTTTAATTAGTTTTACTTGTTTGTTTCTGCATGATGTGCTAATGATGGTTTGGATCTTCTATACTTATGTAAGAGCTTTCAAGGCTCAAAATGGGTTTCTGAGACCTGTGAAACTTGATTTACATCCATAAAGGTCATGATCATCATAAAAATATATTATATATTCTTCCCCTTACAATCCTAGACCTGTTTCAAGACTTGCCTCTCAAAGATCAACAAATTGCACATTAAACTTGCTTAAAGTGTTTCAAAATCTTTGTAAGTTATATGATATTTTTAGACCAGTCATTCCATCCAAAACTTGATTTAGCTCATCCATTCAAGCAAAATCTTTGTATGTGGACCAAACTTGGCCAACATATTTGGTGACTCAACTGGGCAACATGCTTGCTATGCTTGAGAACTTGGACCATTTACATGACTCTTGGATTCACCAATAATGAACAATCTGCTCCATGATTGTAAGAAACCTATCTACTTGTAAAGACAATGAATTTCACCAAGATAGTGAAGGAAACAAC
Organism: Torreya grandis; assembly: GCA_037957365.1. Taxonomy (NCBI): domain Eukaryota; kingdom Viridiplantae; phylum Streptophyta; class Pinopsida; order Cupressales; family Taxaceae; genus Torreya; species Torreya grandis. The sequence continues at coordinate 12,385,345 of JARHVA010000013.1, forward strand.
AAAAATAGGGAAGCTAACTAAAAAAATCAAAATAAAAAAAACCAAAGTGATAGGTTAACACTTGGAGGAAAACAAGACCAATTAACTATGTACAAGAAACTTAGCTTCCTTAGTAGTAGTGTTTCAGATGCGTCCCATTGGCTAGGATAGGAAGCTCCCCACCATCCAATTTATAAGTTAAAAATCATTGTGGGATTTGTAACTGAAGATTGTATATGGAACACTCCAAAGAGAGTCAAACTTCATATGCCTTCCTGGCTTAGCTCTATCCTCATCCCACTTGAAGACCAAATTTCCTTCTTTGAAGCTTCATGAAGAAGCTCCTTTGTCAAAGGATATCTTCACTTTTGCTTGATGGATTTCCATGGATAGCATAGGCTAATGTCTTGTCTGTTCTAATTCTATAAAATTAGCATATCTGATCCCCATAGGTTCATTCTCTAACAACTCAAGTTGATGAATCAGTTTTAGAGCAAGAAATTCAAGAGAAATAGGCATTCTTTCTTCCTTACAACATACCAGCTTATAGGGAGAGTTGACTATTGACCTTTTATAGGTGATCCTATTAGCCCATAGATTTGAATTCAATTTTAGATGCCATGACCTTTGATTATCTTCAATATTCCTTCTTATGATCTTCAACAGATTCTTGTTAGTGGACTTGGCAAGACCATTTCCTTGGAGATAGTAGTTTGATGAAATGCTGAGATAAATTCCATGTTGAAATTCCCATTGGATAATTATAAACCCAAAAAAGGCCATAAAATTATAAAAAATAATATTTTAAGGGACTCCAAACCTAGTAATTAGACCTTCATATAAATCTAGAACATTGGTCTCATTTACTTCCTTCAATGCCACTGCTTCTGTCCATCTAGTGAAGTAATATATGTAAGTTAGTATCCATTTATGACGTAAGATTGAAGGGGGGTTAATGATACCAATAAATTCCAATCCCCATTGGACAAAGGGTTGATCAACTATAATGGGATGGATAGGTAAGGTTGAAAGTTTCACCTTTCCTACAAACATAGCACATTGTCTACATTTCCTAACCCTTGAATGACAATAACCAAATAAACTTGGACAATAATACCCACCTCTCATGATATTATGTGCTATGGTACGTGCTAAATAATTCCCTCCACCATGTCCATCATGGAACTCTTCAAGCACTCTTTCCTTTTGAAGTTATTCAATGCATCTTACCAACATGCCATTGATATCTTTATTAAACAAAACACCATCAACAAGAAGAAATGGAATGGATTGTAATATGAAATATATTATTTTTGATGGAGTTAGGTGAGAGGGATAAAGACCATCTTGTATATATCTTACCAAATCATGATACTGGCTATCAGGTGAGGTATAATCAACTGCAACTTCTTCATCAATTGACACCATAACCACCTCATTGGTTCTTGTAAGTCTTAGGCTAGATGCTCACAAAGTCTTTTGCCTCTAATCAATTTTGTGACCTTGATCTCCACATCATACTCCATTACCTTTTTTATCCAACTAGCTCTTTTTTGATTTATATCCTTGTTTAAGAGAAATTCCTTGATACTTAGATGGACAACCATAAGATGTATCTTATTGTTAGACAACAAGTATCTAAATTTATTGAGACACCTTATGACTGAAATTACATGCTTTTCAATAAAAGAGTACCTTGTTTCATATTCTTCCAAGCCTTGACTGAAGAAGGCCATTGGCTACTCTAAGGCTTAATGGTTTTTCTACATAAGAATACCTGAAATGGTGTCAATGTTAGCATGGGTGTATAAAATGAAGTCCTTTGAGAAAGCTAGGTTCATGAGCATAGGAGCACTAGCCATGGCTTTCTTAATTTCCTCAAAACTCCTTACTCCTTCCTTGGACCAACTGAATCTATGATTCTTCTTTAGTATGGATGTAAGTGGCTTAGCTAAAGTGGAAAAATCTAAGATGTATCTTCTGATAAAATTGATCTTCTCCAATAAACTTTGTAAAGATCTTTTATGCTTGGGTAAGGAAAGTGTAAGAATTGAATCTATTCTTTCAATATATATGCTTAAACCATGCTTTGAAACTATATGTCCAGGGAGCATACCTTCATGAACTAATAAGGCACACATTTTGGGATTTAGGGATACCTCAAATTGTCTACACCTTTCAAACACTTGCTCAAGGTGAACCATGTGCTCACTTGCATTATTTTAAAACACTATTACATCATCTAAATATACCAGCATAGACTTATTAATAAAGCCCTAAAATTCCATATCCATGGCTATCTAAAAAATTTCTCCAACATATGATAAACTAAAGGGCATATTTCTATATGCAAATGTCCCCCACTTTGTGGTGAAGGCTATTTTGAATTGGTCTTTTTCCTTGAATAAAATCTGGTTGTAACCACTATAGCCATCCAACAAGGAGAACCTTTCTAAACTTGTAACCAACTGTAAAATCTATTCCAGAGATGGCAGTGGGTAGTGGTCTTTAAGGGAAGCTTTGTTCAAGTCATGAAAGTCAACACACAATCTAATTTCACCATTCATTTTCCACACTAGAAAAAGGTTTTACACCCAAGTTGAGTGCTTGATTAAAAATATAATAGCTAACTCAATGAGCTTATAAATCTTAGTTCTCATCAAAGACTCAAGTTTAGGATTAATAGGCATTTGTCTTTATCTTACTAGCTTAGTTTTATCTTATGGCTCAATGGTGTGTTGAGCTAGACTTGGGTCAAATCCTTTGAGATCACTATATTACCATGAAAATACATCAATGAAAGCTTCATTTTTTGTAAAAGTGTATACTTTGCCCAACTTTAAGTTCTTACCAGGGGCAACTTCCACATTAGCATAGTGTTCTTCCTTTGTTGAAAAAGATGAAGTTTCTTTCCTCAACTCATCATCACCACTGAATATGTTTTCAAGTGTGACCAATACCTTGGGTAAATTATTTGTTTTCAGTTGCATAATCTGATTACCATATTACTGTAAGTGCTTTTATTGATCTCTTGAGGAAAACTTAGCCTCTTCTTGCATGAACCTGACAATTTGATTGTCATGTTAAAACACTTACCAATTATCATTATTATCTGGGATAGAAGGACTTACAATCACCTTAATGTATTACTAGACATTTTCATTTCTTACATCAGTTGGGATACTAACTTGTGCCCCAATAATAGCCAACTTGTCTACATGTTTGTTCTCATCTCTTTGTATTACCTGAATGTTGAAGGCCTAAAATTATTCAAGAAATTCTCATACCCTATGATTATAAGATTTAAGTAATGGGTTTTTTCATACATTAATACCTCTCACTTGGTGAACTATACGTTCACAATCACCAAAGACTTGTAGGGCATTCACTTACATCTTCCTAGCCCATTATAAACCATGAACTAGTGCCTCATATTCAACAGCATTGTTTGAATAACCAAATTGAAACTCAATATATGAAAAGTAACTTTGATTTTTTAGAGAAATCAACATCATTATATCCATGGTTCTATTTTTATTCCTTTATCCATCAAAGTATAACTGCCAAATATCATCACTAGACTCATCATCCTTCATCAAGGCTAGAATTGGTGCATCTTTCTCATGTAAGCAGTAAACACCAAGTCCTTATTCTTCAATTAGTTTATGAGGATCATATTCATGTGAGATAGAGGCCCACTCATCAAGTAATATATCTATAATCCCATTTAAAGGTGATTTAATTTCCTCTAGACTATCTTCTATCACCTCATTTGAGATGAGGCAATTCATATTCACAACACTTGGCATATATGGTTCCAAATAGAACCATAAAATGGGCTAAAAATGTATTATTACCTTGGTACCATACCTAGTCCTAAACATCAGATATATCCAATTAGATGATAAATATCCTCCAATCTTTGAGCTAAAGTCCCTTGATAGACACATGGTAAAATAAGGAGGTAAGTCCACCATAACTACATTCTACTAAATGGTAACATTGGGACAAGCATGTAATGTCAAATTCAAATACTTAATGATGCCTATTTTATTTATTGGTGACCCATATAGTTTTAATACTCATTTAGTATTTGGATCATAGACAAGGCCAAGCTTGTCTGCAATTCGCTTAGGCATGACAGTGCTACTAGCTCCACTATCCACCATAAAGTATGAATTAAATAATCACCAACTATCAAAGATAGGTAGAAGGGAGTATTTTTACTTTACTTTTCCTCAACTTTGTCCCCTTTGACATTTTGTGTACCTATTATATTTAATTCTTCATTGGTTGGTCTAAATTAGTTAGGATGACTCCTTATTTCTCAACTAGTTTTGGAGACACCTTGAGAGCTAAAAGCTCTTGGATGCATATCCTTTTATCTTGGAATAGCAAGGAAATCCAACATGATAATGTTGAAATTATATTTAATCATCTTATTCACTATACTAAATGAAGATCCACTAGCTATTGACTACACCTTTTAAACCACTAGTTATTCATGAACTAGAGGTATTTGAGGGACCTTCCTAGCCTTTGCATTTTTATTTTCATATGTTGTAAGAGTAAAAAGTTGATATTTGGTACTCTTAGAAATAAAATTAGGAGAACTTTAATCATGAGTCACATCTTGAGCCTCATCAATGGATCTTCTTTTAGCTCTAGTTACAACTATAACTTAACTGTTTGAACTACTAGTCTTACCACCATGATTGAAAGCAACATAATCAACCATTTACTAGTTTAAATTAATGGCATCAGGTTACCCTTGAACTTGTTGAGCCTATCCTTAAGGAACCAAACTTGTCTCTTGATACTGATCTATTTGAAGAGAAAACTATTCTTATGTCATTTATGGCATAGTAATGTTCTATGATACCAAGGCTTGGTTTTGAACATCATTGAGGTGGGAGGGTTGCTAATTTGAGTCATGCATCAAATTATTTTGAGTTAGTGTGGGAAATATATATTTTAAACTTGTTGGTACAGTAGGGTCAAGAGTTACATATGGCTTAATGAGAACTATGGCTCCTTGTGCCTAGTAGGGTGGTCTATTATCTCTAAATCCTTGATGGGGAGGCCTTTGATCTCTGAAGGGCTTATAAGTAGCTTGATTTTATTGTTGATAGGGTTTATTATCCTAATATTATTGTTTTTTGAGTTGTAATATTTCATTTTTAAAATATTGAAGCAAACCTTTCAACTCACCAAGTTTATTGGCTTGACTAGAAAGGGCTAAAACTTGAGCTTGAGGAGGTGGAATAGTGTCTAATGATGGAAAATGAGGAACTTGAGGGGGGGAATAGATCAAAATTCTATGAATATAGGAATTATAGGCCTTAGAGCAAGATTACCAACTTGTATGAAATTATTTTTTGCTCTTATTGCAACCTCATAAGCATTTATCAAGGTATGGCCACCCATGGATTATATCATCACACTAATATAAAAATTAAGGGATCTTAAATAATACAAGAAAACATATTGAGGGATGGCCTAATCACTACATGTATTTTATTCCATGTCTTTTGGAATATGAGGTTGAAATCTGACATGAACTCATGAGGATCTCTTTTTATATTGGTCAGCTGTTCAATTAAAGATATGTGATCAGACTTGTCTTCAAATTGCTCGACTAAGGCTGTACCTAACTCATCCCATGTAGTTATGAAATTTAATGGGAGATTTATATACCATTACAAAGCTTTTCCTTTTAAGGAAGCAATAAGCAATCTAATGGCCACATTATCTTGAACAACATTATGCATTGAACAAAGGTTGGCAACATCCTGGATGTGCTTAATAATAGTTGTTTGATCTTCTTCAAAAAATAATGGTATGATTTTAAGAGCAAACACAAGAGTATCATCATACTATGCTAAGTTCAATAGACTACCTCTATTGAATGGAATAAATACTTGATTTTTTTATGGCCATTTGAGTAGGGGGTTACACTACTTGAAACAATAAGATTACCAGGGGATGAATGTTGATTTTGGGGATAAGTTCTTGTCCTATTAAATCTTGCTCTCTTATATGAAATAAAAGGTAGCTCAATGAGTTCAAGGGGAATACCTTTACTAGCTGACCTAGTAGTAATTTTTAACATGAGAATGTTATTTGGATGGTGTTATGAACTTTGAAACTTTAAATATCTTTACCTCCTAATGATGGTGGATGTCTTCTCCTAATGTAGATACTTATCCTTAGCTCCAAAATTAAATTCTTCAAGGAGAAATATCCCATTGGTCATGCCATAACTGTTGGTGATCCTAGATTGTACCCTAGCTGAGCAAAGGGATTGTTTAAGTCATCTTGCTCAAACCTAGTCCAAAATGGGAATGACCCTAGGATGTGGGTCACCTAATATTGAGTCAGACCTTTGAAGAAGGCCAAATTCATTCTGGGCCAATCACCTATACTAAATCTAAACTAGATTCTTTCTAGAAAAAGGGGAGAAAGATTAGCAATGATCTATGAAATCATATAAAAGGGAGGTGATGCACCAAATAGTTTGATCTTTATACTTGAACAAGACACACTATAAGATGCATTCAAGACTATAGAATATCATTTCATTCACTCTTTTATCAGCTTCCACATAAGTATTTCAAAAAAAGGCATGGACTTGTTATTGGCCTAGTATGGGACAATAGTTTGTCCACTTCCAAACTAACCAAAAAACTATATATACACTTAGAATGACCTTTGAGGGCTACCAAAACACTACAGGAAGGTAAGAAAGCTTAGATAGAGTAAAGGAAAGCATACATTCACTTAACCACATCAATGAACTCACAAGAAACACTTCAACTCATCTTTAAAATGGAGGAATTTAGTCTTTTATTACATCAAATAGGCATTATAGTACAAATATTGGTAGAGTCTAGTCATGCCAAAGAGAGGGATCCATTTCAAGGATTAGAAGCCTATATTTATAGCAGAATGAGATGAGAGAGATGGGGATCATGCATAGGAGGATGGAAAAGGGAACATAATGACCTAGATTTCCCATTATTCTAGTGTTGATACCATTAAAAAATATCATTGTGTTTAAGGCTAATTATGGTATGCATAGGATGGAGAAGAGGATTAACATTCTATGTCCTGAGAAAGGTATAAGTCGTAATGAAGCTCATACCATAATTTCCATGTTACTGAAAAGGGTATAGGGGATATATCATTGTTGTATCATTTTTTTTTTTGGGGTATAGTGTCTATTCAAGAGGAATGTTACTATTATGGATAATTTTAAGAATGGACCCCTAAAACTTACTATAAAATCCTAACAAATTCTAGAGTTCAGGGATAATTCCATTGGTGAATTTTTGGCAAAATAACCATGCAGATATAAATTGACTGATGATTTCTATTATATATTTCAAAAAACTTATAAATATTTATCGAATTAAACATCATATTCAAATAAATAAATAATGGCAAAAAATCCACAGTTAAACCCCTTTCCCTAAACATATTCATGGGGTAAATATGCTTGAGATGGAATAATGGTTATGATCAATAGCTACCCTGAGTTTTTCAGAACAATTATTTTGCTTTGCCTTATTTATGGTTCCTTCTTTTTAATGATTAAATTTGTCATTCTTTTTAAATATTATATTTGTCCTTTCTAATACTAAATTTGATGGCCATATGACTTAGCATAAATTGAGTAAGATCTTTGTGAGTCTTTCAAAAGACCAAACAGATAATATAATAAATCAAGTATAACATAAATTATGAAAAAAAATTAGAGTATAGATTATAAACCAACTATGGGACCATAAGGCAAGACAACTATGAAAAGTGATGATGACATAACTGAAAAAAATATTCAAAATATTTTCATAGTTTTAAAATTATAAACTATATAATAAGGTTTGCCAAAATGTCTTAACCACATCCATATTGGCCTTTCAAATATATTTTTTATTTTAATTAACAAATTATGCCAGCCAAAGTATGATTATTACCTTAAACATTTAAAAACAAATTATAGTATGATCATGAAGCTTTGTTGCATTTATTTAGTTTACTCTTTGTGCATTGTTTAAAAGATGTATCTTGCACGTCAATATTTCTTAGAGAAAATCAATTTCTTGTTTGTTTAAAATAAGTATGTGGTAAAGACTAAGCAGATAATATAATATATTGAGTATAATAAACATAGTGACAAAAAAATAGAATATAGAGTATAAATCAACTATGGGGCCATAAATCAAGACAACTATGAAAAGCGAAGATGACATAACTGAAAAAAATATTCAAAATATTTTTATAGTTTTAAAATTATAAACTATATAATAAGGTCTACCAAATGTCTTAACCATATCCATATTGATCTTTCAAATATTTTTCTATTTCAATTAACAAACCATAACAAACAAAATATAATTATTACCTTAAACATTAAAAAACAAAATACAGTATGATCATGAGGATCTATTGCATTTATTCAATTTATTCTTTGTGCATTGTTTAAAATAAATATCTTGCACATCATTATTTCTTAGAGAAAATCAATTTATTACTTATTTAAAATAAATATGTGGTAAAAACCAACCAGATAATATAATAAACTAAGTATGAAAAAAAATTGTGACAAAAAATCATAGTATAGAGTATAAACTGACTATGGGGCCATAGGGCAAGATAACTATGAAAAGTGAGGATCTCATAACTGAAAAACATATTTAAAATATTTTCATAGTTTTAAAATTATAAACTATATTATAAGGTCTTCCAAAATGTCTTAACCATATCCATATTGGCCATTCAAATATTTATATTTCAATTAACAAGCCATGCCAACCAAAATATAATTATTACTTTAGATATTTAAAAATAAAATACAATATGAACATGAGGCTCTGTTACATTTATTTAGTTTATTCTTTGTGTATTGTTTAAAAGAAGTATCTTGCATGTCATTAGTTCTTTGAGAAAATTAGTTTCTTGTCTGTTTAAAAAAAGTATGTTGTAAATAACAACTAGATAATATAATAAACTGAGTATAGCAAAAATTGTGATAAAAAATCAGAGTATAGAGTATAAACTGACTATGTGGCCATAGAGAAAGACAATAATGAAAATTAAGGATTATGTAACTAAAAAAATATTCAAAACATTTTCATTGTTTTAAAATTATAAAATATATAATAAGGTCTACCAAAATGTTTTAACCATATCCATAATCAATAATGGCCTTTCAACAAAAAAATTATTTCATTTTACAAACCATGGCAACCAAAATATAATTATTAACTTAAAATTTTAAAAACAAAATACAGTATGAAAACCTCATTATAGTTTGTATGGCTGGCTATGTTTTTTAAATGTGAGCCTCACAATTGATTTATCTATATCTTCTTTACTAAGGATGTATATAACAATTGTGAATGTTGCTAGAGCAAGTCAATAAGTCTTCCAACTAATGGATCATGTTTCAGTCTTACCAAAATCAGTAGATAAATGTCTGTAACATGATCAAGATTCAAGATTACCCTGATAGAGAGGTTGAAATCAATAAAGTTTTTTTGTTATCCTTTGTGTCCTAAAAATATGGTTCTTCAAGACTCTTTTTGTGCAGTACATACAATAAGATCATGTGCAGTATTTAGTATAAATTATACATACCATAGCTATATATTTTTGACACAGTTGGTCGATCTAATAAACTCAAAGAAGTTCCTGTTACAAGGGATCAATTCCTTGAGGTTGCATCCTCTATAAGTTACACCTTGAAGAAAATTACAAAATACTCTCTTCAAATATTAGATATCATTATTCTCAAGATGAACTACTAGAATCTATAGCTGTGGTGTATCCTTAATATTGAAAAAATGTTAGCTCATCATATTTTTAGAATAAAATCAAAACCTTGGCCCAACACTTCTACAAGAGTGTAGAATTGAATAGTGAATAAACTAAAGGTATTTTAGATCTTGCTAATTTATGCCAAACAATTTATTTTGGGCTTAGTGGAAGATGAGAGAATTTTTAGTGTATTGTTATTTTTAAAGTCAAAGTTAAGAAACAAGCTTAACAAGAATTTGGAGACTTGCTTGAGGTTCTATATAACTAGCTACAATGTCCTTAATTTTTAATTTGATAGAGTTCTGGCAATTTGGTAGTCTACATCTAAAAGAAGAGGATTGACTAATAATTCTTCAAACACACTACAATTTTACAATACTAGATTCGAGTCTAACAACTTTTGAAGAGAATGCAAATAATAATTATCAAGAAAAAATACAAAAATTGGCATGTTGAAATTTAAAATTTAGGCATATGAAATCTGAGGTTGATCGAGGAAGGACAGTAAATTTTGTGATCCCCAATAATTTTGCATGGATTCATGCATCCAGATTGAATTTTGATAATTTATATTCGGTGACTCTAATTTTGATGGATAAAAATAATACTTAATTAGAAAAACATGTATTTTTGTGTTTTATTTGATTAAGAGAGCATGTTTGTAATAGGTGTAAACTCTAATATAGAGATGCATACATATATTATGGCGTTCCCTTATTATTTTATATCAAACTTATTTGATGTATCTATAGTGTAATGAATTGTAAGTATCTATATTGGACCAACAACTTCACTTACGCTAATAGCTTTCATAAATGACTAAAAATTTTGAGAAAACCATCACATATGTATTATTTATGCACTGAGAGATACAACAGATCTAAAAATAAATCCTAATTAGGAGAAGATAGATCCTACTTACACTTCTGTTTGGGGATACATTAGATAATCGAGGTCATAATCAATATGGATTCACCATACCTAGCCAAGGGATCTTTTAACATAATAATATCACTAGGGAGAGTTCCAAAGCCTTCAATCAAGCAAAATTACGTAATTATCTAACTAGGTCCTATATTTTTATATTTACTAAACTAATAAAAATTAAAACAAAGTCTAATATAGTTTTCACCAAAGCTTCTAGCATAAAATGGGGGTTAGTAAAAAAAATTAAATATGCATATAAGACATATAATCACATCAATGTATACAGTATCCTAATACATGGAAGAGAAGTGTAAATGCATATCTATCTACTCTTAAAAAGGAGGAACAAAGTTATGAATACTTACCTTTGAAGACAAACCCACTGAGCCTCAATATCTCCCTTGGCCAAGGTGCTTCGCAAGAGTTTGTTGTGGTATGTAAGGATGACAAGGATTTTTCAACTCTAGGACACATAACCTATCAATGCATCCAAAAGACTTTTCCACAAGACAAGATCTCTATCTCCAAATAAAGTATGAAACCTTAAGATTGCTCCTCAAGTAGAATGGTGGATAAGTAGATGCATAATATATCTTACTTCGTCTTCTCTTCTCTTCTCTTAGAAATGGTGAAATGAATATGTTTATATAGGATAATCTAACCCTAAACCTTTCCAAAAATTTAGGCCAATAAGGTTGACCCGATCGACCCAGTATTGAAATTGGCAAAAATTAAATAGGTTATAAACTATGTCAGCGATGGTCGACCTAGTTCTTAGTAATCTTTGTAAATAACAATACAAGGTCAATATGGCTAACTTAGTCATGTAAACTACTGAAACATGGTTTAGGTTAGGGAAAGGGATAATGAAGGTGGTAAAATACTAGAAGAGGGTGCAAAATAAAAGGCAAAATTTAGGGGAATGGTTTTTATGAGATTAGTGTGTAGGTAACAAGTGGAAAAAAGGGACTACAATCCTACAAAGAATCAATGGTCTACCCACCCCTTTTTCGGTGTACCCCTTAGGGCATACACTCAAAGAGATTGATACTTGATAGGTTCTTATAAGATAGAAAGTGTTAGTAAGTGGTAAAGTTTGAAAATATTATGTGCATAAATATGCCCCACTAAAAACTCATCATGTGTCATGTCAGTGTAATAGGGGATGGTGCTTCGAGAAAGAACATAGAAACACACCAAATTAAGATAAATAAAAATGACATATGAAAATTAATGATAAAATTAAATGAGAGTAACTAAAAATACCATATACATACCTTAACTTACCTTTTTGTTAAATGATTGCATGCAAACATCTTAGTCTTGATCATGGAGGGTGCATTACCTATATTTGAGAAACCCTAGGGATACAAAACTAACAATAGAAGTAATGTGTGCATATGTAGGATGGTTAAAGTAATAATGAGGGACTTATAAAAATTGGCAAATTAAGATTGTTAATGCAAGGTTAGAATATTGAAGGTGAATGAATGAAAAATGATGGCAAATGAATGAGAAATGATTGTAGAACACACTAAATCACATTGGAAAACATGTAAAACATAAATGGGAAAAAAATGTAGAACATACTAAATCACATTTAGAAGTGTGTAAAACATGAATTACAAATAAAATATTCATGCAAGAAAACTTTAACAAAGATATATAAGTAAGAGACAAGTAACCCATATAAGATAAGCATGTCGAATCAAACACAAATAAAAACATGAATGACTAAAAATGAAATGTAAGTCAAGATGGAAGACAAACATGAAGAAATCATACATAAAGAGAAACATTTAAGAATTCCGAATTTCATATGTAAGATAAGCAAAGTCTATAAAAATTAAATAAGAACATGTTAAATAGATGAAAATCAAAAGATCTAAAGGATGAAAACTCAGACTTAGTACTTGTTCTAAGATACAATGTAAGAAAACACAACCACCTAATGACATGACTAGTATGATAATGAGATGTGTGGTAAATAAATGGTGTAAGGGTGTTTTTAAGGAAGGCCTAGTCCTATACAAGGTCTTACAATGAAACTCACAATCTATAAACCAAGATGTGTAATAATGTAGATGTGATCAAGGATGTGATTAGATAAAATCAATATCCAACAAGGGGAATATAAGGAAAATATGATGTAAATAAGGAATGTGAGGTACCACATGGGTGATGTGAACATCTTTAGCAAGCATGAGATGCACTAGGCAAGTGAGAAAGACTAATAACTATCAACACCAAGGACTTAAGACATTTTGACTAATGAACACAAAGCTTGGGCAAACAAGTGAAGTACATAGATCATCCCACGAATGCTATATGCATGAAAATTAAAATGGACCTACCTTCCCACAATGCATTTCCCATTTCTCAGGACCCCTTACAGATCTGTCAGTCTATTGTGAAGATTGGGTACTTGTGTGAGAAAGCAGGTGGCACTAGATAGTATATGATATAATGAGAACTCCTACCCTAATCTATTAGCCTACCACACCCCAATAGACATTGGCTCTATCATGAAGCCAACTATGGAGTTTGATCTTAGACTAAGATAGGAAATGTGCCAAATATGGATCACTTCCTTTGGTGTGATCTAAATTTTAAGATTGTCTTTGCCTTTTATTTGTATTTTATGATTTGGCTTTGAAATTATTTTGGATTTTTCTATTCTTCCTCCTCCATACGGATTCAAAGAATCAAACATGAGTGAAATAGGTGATAAACACAAGAGAGCTTACACTTGGTCACTAGATAAAAGAACCTAAAAAATAAAGGTGTCTAAATAATCTTAGACTTGCCCACAAGTAAGTGTGAAAGCTCAAAATGAAAGGGGCAATAAATTAAAAAAATTGGGGATTAGAAGAGATCGCACAGGCATCCTTGGCAATGGCACATGCATCTCTAGTAGTAGCATAGGTTTAGTTGGTCACTATTATAGGTGAGAGAGATCAGGCGAAGGCTCAACTAGCCCTAGTGATGTAGGAGAGAGACTCTCTTTGACAGGCAGGAAGTGGGATACCAGTATTTGCAAGACCAACAGAGGTGATTCTCATGCAAAGATTCATAGCGACTATGGAAGAGTTATGGTATTGAGGCCTTGGTATTTAAGTCCTTTGAGTAATCCACCTCTTGGTAATATTTGAGTTTGGTTAGGTGTATTGGTCAAAGGATTAATTGATAAAATTACTCCTCTGACCTAAGAGAATAGAAATTAATAAGTTAATTAACTATCTAAACTAGTTGGATTAAGTTTTAATTATGGCTCTTATGAAATCAACCTATTAATTTCATTATATAAATTAATAGGTTGATAGTTATATCAACCTATTAATTTCTATTCTCTTAGGTCATAGGAGTAATTTTATCAATTAACCGATATGAGCCTTAAATGAAAGGAAACAAAGGAAATCTAGGGATCAGAAGAGATTTGTCTATGTAATAAGTGATACAATAATGAATATGCTTGTATCTGATCACAAGGAGGTAAAATAGTGTTATGAAAGGGATGAGGCTATGCTATTATAGTCATGTCACTTATAAAAGCCATGCTAACCTACAATGGATCTAGCACAAGCACCAATGAATGTAATAGTCATTCTAAAAAGTGATTTAAATATGTTCTACTGTGGTAATATGGGGGCAAGGCTTGGTCCTATCCATGGTCTTACACTATAATTCACAAGGTGAACACCAATGAGGTGAATGCTAAATAATGAGAAAAAATAATCATAAAGCTTCTAAGGCAAAGAATGAAAAAAAGACAAAAATGAAAGAGATATATAAGAACCAAAATGAAAACAAAGGCCAAATCTAATGTGTAAGAAAACCAAATAACATAAAGGAAAATAATGATGCTATTAAATTGTGACTAAAAGAGGTAAAATACATAAAAATAAAGAAACATGAAACAAAAAAATAATAAGTAAGACCTATGTTAATGTTTATATTAAATATGAGCATGTGAAATACAAGTATATAAGTCTCGAAAGGTTTTTTGAAGTTGGATTTGTTTATTATTATGGATTTTATAATAAGAGAGGGCATCATAAGATGCCCCAATGGGTAATTGGATATAGGTATGGTAACTGCAAGATGCCCCAAAGTCTGAAGGGGCATGTGGATGGGTATCACAAGATGCCCTAACATGTGAGATTATTTGAGGTGAAATTGAACCATTAGAATGATTTGCATTGGGTTGGTAGGTGCATTTGGAGATAGGTAAATGTGTTAATTTGTTATATTTTAAGGAGGTTGATTTTGATATAGGATGTGTAGGAGAGGTATGAATAGATAAAGGAGGTAAAAGAGGACCATGTATAATATGCTTTGGAGTAGACATTTGAACTAGGTACTCCTTTGGTTCATGTGACCTAAGAGGTTAAGGTTTAATGGATGCAATGATATGTTCAAATTTGTTCATATTAGCTATCATTTCCTTATTAGTGTAGGAAGACAGATCAATTGTGGTTTGAACAACATTAGTGGATGAGGTGTAGGTATGGTATAATTTTTATTGTTAAGTAGGTAGTTGATGTTGATGTTGATGTGATTGTGGATTTTTAGATTGAATTTGAGAAGTTTGAAGATAGTCTTGGTAATGTTTTTTTATGAGAGTATCAAGATTGAAATGTGGACCAAGTAAGGAAGTAAGAATAAATAAGTGAAGATCACAATAAGACTCATGAGAATGACCTATAGTAGCATGCCACAGACAAAACTTATCAGGATTGTACCATTTTGAAGGAGGTTTTGAAGGATCAAAGCTCATGGGTTTATAGGGTGGTAATTTCTTCTTGAGTTGTTCTCGACTCAAAGGAGGGTGGGTTGGGTTAAAATTGGTTGAATTGGATGATTTATTTTGAGTTTAGGGAGGCTTGGATGAATCAATTTTATGAGAAAATGATTGGAAAGGTTCTTTAGTATTTGTTTGAGGTGTTTCAAATTGAGTCATAATAAATTCTTGCATTTTTGCTTGCTCTAAGGCTCATTCTAAAGTTTTAGGGGAAAATATTTGAGCTTTGTATTGAAGTGGAGCTTGAAGAGCAATAAAAAATAGTTTTAAAAGTGTATCATTATTCTTGTTATGGTCCACTTTGTGAGCTAGATACTTTCATCTTTTGATGAAAGTGTGAACAAATTCATTAAGAAGTTGTTTGGCATTGATGAGAGGCTAAGGTAATTTTTAGAAAGGTCATCATGTTGGAATTCCTTCACTAGAGCATCAACTAAATCCTCTAGTTGTGAGATGGAGTGTCTAGGAAGTTGGTTATACCATTAAAAGGTTTTGGCTAAGAGCTTGGTGCTAGCAAATGTGTTAGTTTGGACCCATTCTTTATAAAGATTACCAAAAGACTTAAGAGATATAGTAGGGTCCTTAGTCCCATCATATGTGATAGTCAGATAAATATTTCCAATATCTATGGATGAAATGAATGGAGCTAAAGGTTCATTTTTAAGATGTTGAAGAGTTTTATTATGCAAATTAGGTTGAGGGATGATATTCCCATTGGCATCTCTTAGTGGAGGAGGGACGAAATTTTGATCTAGTTGAGACATGATGAATTAAGGGTTGACTAGTCATGTGTAATAAATGTTATTACATTTTCATTATTTGGGAATGATTAGTTGTTTGCATGATGTTCATTTATTGAAATATTTGTGCAAGAATTTGAGTTGTGTCAATTTTTGCATTAGTATTTGAAGGTGTGGTATTAGTGTTGTTAGAATGGAGATTATTAGTGTTGGTGGGAGGAAGGATATTGGGTGGAGGATTCCCAACATTGGTATTGGGATGAAGATTAGGATGAAGGACCTCAACTATATTACATTATGTAATTATTGGTTTTGGATTAGGAAAATATGAAGGAAAAAATTGAATAGTTTCATCTGAAGTAACAAAATAAGTGAGGTTATGATCTAAATACTTAATTATGCAATGTTCCTGACTAAGTGGAGGCTAAAAATATGACATCATTATTAAATAAGACTAGATAACCACACATAAAATAATATCAACCAAGGTGTACAGAGTTGACAGGGTTGACATGTACTATTTAGATAAAAAGACACAAAATGAAGACAAAATTGGCCAAACATAGAATAGGGTTCACCAGGTCGACTTAGTACTGCAAACAAGGTGTGAAACTAAGCTTGATAAGGATACAGGGTCAACAAAATTGACTTAGTACTGTAACATGACTGGCAAAAAAAAGTATAGGGTTGACCAGGTCAACTTAATATTATAGATAGGGGAAAATACAATCTATAAGAGATAGTGTTGAACATAACAATAGTGCGCTAAAATTAGGGAAACAAATTTTAATGTAATTGAAGTAAGAAATGGAAGCAAACACACAAACAATTAGTTCAACAAGAATGATCCTATTGGGGCACACAATATAAAACCTTGCACCAATGCTAGCCAATGCAAGTTTTTTAAATAACACACAATGATTAGAGAGCAAAAAGTCAATTGAAAAGTAATTGCTAACTAAGTGATCATCCTGAGTGTTGTTAAACTATTATAAAGTGTATTTTAAGTGTGATAAGGAAGTTGGCTAAAAATAGGGAACTAAAAATCAATCTATGGATAGTTTCAAGATATTTAGGTTAAAAGATATCTGTATTGTCAATGGTACAAGCTTGGTATTGGGGCTTACCCCCTCACTTCATAATCCCGTAGCGATAAGGGTTTCAGGTGTTTTTCCAATATATACCATTAACAATGTGTTTATACTTAGCTATAAAACTAAGTTAGCTTCCCTTTTGGTGATGAAATCCAAGTAGGTAGGCCTTAGGAAGATAAATGTTAAATGCATTTTGAATATTATGTGATTTGGTGGTGTGTGAAAAAAGAAAAAAATAGTGTAACTAAATGGCAATTTTAAAAACCACCTAATTAGACTATGTGAGCTACTTTAGGCATGCAAACAAATAAAAATGTAAGTGTGAATTAATTAATAGTAAATAGTTGTTAATTCCAAAATTTAGAATGGTATAGAGTTGGTTCAAACAACACTATATGCAAGCAGTACATAATAGAGTCGATTGGGTCACTACTATTATGTGGAAGCAAGAGTCTTTAAGAACAAAGTCAACCAGGTCGACTTAGTTTTTTAGATAGAAGATAGGCTATAGAACTAAGTTGACCAGGTTGACTTAGTTTGTTGTAAGATTATAGTTTTGAAGACATCAACCATGCATGAAATAGAATTGTAATGAAATATTAAATTGATAGAGAGAGGAAGATATGAACCTTGATTGGTTGAAATATGATTAGGATTGCAATTTTTTTATGAAGTGCCTTAAATGTTGCTTTCAAATTTTGGAAACTAAGTTGACATATTTGACTTAGTTTGTTGATTTGGATGTTTAATTAAAGACTAAGTCAACATGTTCAACTTAGTTTATTATTCTGGATGTTGACTAAGAGGCTAAGTCAAACTATTAGACTTAGTTTATTGATTTGGATGCTGATTGAAAGACTGCATTGACCTATTCAACATAGTTTATTATCTAGAACTGAAGAAGAGTACCATGTTGACGTATCTAATCTAATAACATGTATATGATGAAGACCTACACAAAAATAATAGAGTCATTTTGATATGATTTTGTGTTGAACATGTACACAAAAATTATAACTATACCATCTTGGTTGACATAGTATCACAAATATAGAAAAATAATAAAATGATAGAAATGAAAGCATGAAAGAAAACCTTTAAATGTTAGGTTCACATCAGGTTCATTACAATGTATGAAATGGAAAATACAAAAAATATACAAATCAATCATATCTTGGAGAAGATAGATCCTACTTAAACTTTCGATTGGGGATACATTAGATAATCGAGGTCATGACTAATATGGATCCCCTTAGCTTAGCCAAGGGATCTCTTACCATGATAATATCACTAGGGAGGGTTCTAAAGCCTCTAGTCAATAAAAACTATGGAATAACTTTAAATAGGTCCTATGTTTTCATATTCACTTAACTAATTACAAGTAAAATAAATTTTAATCTAGTGTTCACCAAATCTTGTGGCACAAAGTGGGGGTTAGTAATATAAAAGTAAACATGCAAAGAAGACATATACTCACGTCAATGTATATGAAATCTTAATACATGAAAGAGAAGTTAAAATTCATATCTATCTACTCTTTCAAAGTAGTAACAAAGTTAAGAATACTTACCTTCGAATTTGAACCCACCGAGCCTCAATCTCTCCCTTGGCCAAGGTGCTTTGAAAGAGGATGTTGTGGTATGTAAGGATGACAAGGATAAATCAGCTCTAGGATACACAACCTATCAATACATCTAAAAGACTTCTCCATAAGACAAGATCCATATCTCCAAGGAAAGTATGAAACCCTAAGCTTTCTCCTCAAGTAGAATGGTGGATAAGCTGATACACAATATATCGTACTTCTTCTTCTCTTCTCTTAGAAATGGTGAAATGAATGTGTTTATATAGGTAGATCTAACCCTAAACCTTTCTAAAAATTTAGTTATATAATATATCTTATTACACTCTCTTCTACTAGAATTTTAGCAAGATAAACATCTGTGTAGTGTTGTAAGTCACATTTTTGAAGTGTTTTTTGATGCAAGAGCATCAAGCATAAAAACACCATTTTGTGTTGTTGAGGTGAAATGTCCTAGTTAAGAGCCATAATTGGTCTAATTGAGGGTGTAAGTGTGTGTGATGGAAATTCTAAGGTCTATTTGTGTCGTTGGAGTCATTTTGAGTCATAGCAATGAGTTTTATATGTGTTTGGAGTTTTCCCTCCAAAATCATAAATTTGAAAATTCAAATATTTGAACTAAGGCTAGGAGAACCAAAAGCATGTATGAAGTAGTTAGGTGAATAAATTTGGTTCAAGGGGTCAAATAATTCATGTTAATTATGTTTTTAAGTCACTAAATGTTTAATTCATTAGGGTGGTAATAATTAAAAGTCAAGTTTAATAATGTAACTCTCACCCTCACGTTGAGTTGTAATATACGAGAGTTTTATCTTGTAACTACCATAAACAACATTGAATTTATTTGAGGAAGAGAATTGTATGTGAATGGTAGGATAATGTGAGAGAGATAGGATAGATATATCTTAGAATTATATTTAGGTAACAATGCAAAAAAAATGGTAAAAAACTCTCAAAAAGGTGATCAAGTCCTTTCATGGATTGTACATGTAATAATGGTTGATTCACATGAATAAAGAAAAGAGTTTTGATTGTATTTCATTCTCATTTGATAATAATATAACCTATTATTGTTTATATTATCCTTTAAGGCCCTTTATTCCATGATTATATTAATACTTATGTGAGGTTACAAGTTGATGAGTGGATGTAGGTGACAATCAAGAAAGGAAAAAGTTGTTGTCAAAAGAAAAGAAGAAGGTAATGAAGTTATTGAGGATTGTGAAGTAAGTTACCTTGTATTATGTTGATATATAGATAATTAAGATCTTATAAACTCTTTTATTATGGAATATATTGACATGAAGCGTAGAAACTTAAATAAATATAACCCTACTTGTGTACCCTGTTGTACACCTGTAACTATCAAGGTTGAAGGTAAGTTGGATGTTTCTTAAAGTTGAGTTAGTTTAAATATTTTAAATTATAGTTTATGGATAAGGATATTTTTAATGATAAGGCAAAATATTTTTTTGTAATTCAATTTTTAATGGTGAAGGACAATCTACAATCAGTCTTGAGATAACCCTGTTTACATAGGTTAAGGACATGTTCTTTCTCAAACTAACCATACTGAAGAAGTGCAAGTTGTTATGAAGTGTATATGTATTATTTTTATTTATTTTTGACATGAATATTATGGATAAATTTTTTTATAAAATTCATATGGAGTTTGGAACCTCTGGAAATAAAAATAAACCCCTGAGTTATTACACAGTCTTATACAAGACATAAAACTCTGAATTTCATGTGTTATAAGTTTTGATAGGTTTAAAAAAGGATTATAAGGTTTTTAGGGATTTTTCCCTTATCAGAAACACCTTGTAAATTTATTTAAATAATTTTAATTGACCTCAAAATAAATGTGTGGTAATTTGATCTCTCTTAGCCCTTACACAGTCTTTTAAAGCATGCAAAACTCTGTGTCTTGAGTTATTTCAAGTTTATTGGGATTGACCAATGAGTCTAACTTATTAGAGAAAATTAATAAAGTAAATGAATAACTTTTGATTTTATTGGGACATTTTTAAGTGACCCATAATCAAAGAAATTTATTTTAGACCCTTCTCGACCTGCACAGTCGGGGTCATAAGACTAGCCAGAATTTCAATTACAAAGACCCATAACTTTTGATTGAACTGATCAAATTGCATGAAAATTCATATTATGATTTTATTTAATTCCATGTATATTATTTTTAAGGTTCTAATTTGTTATCAGGTTTGTATAATACAAAACCAAGATTGTACTTGTATGGTAGGGCTAAAGGCCTAATTAAGAAGAAACTAACAAAGGAAGTATTAGCTAGATGTGGAGTTAAACCATTAAACTTGATGGAGAACTTTAAGTAGATATAGGGTGGTGTAAAATGGTCTTATATATTTATTTGAGTTCATATATTATTCAAACCAAGAGAATATGTGAAAAAAAGGGTTACTAGCCAAAGGGTGCCATTATGAGCTTGAAGTATGGAAATGAGTTTTGAAGTGTGACTAAGGGATTAGAGGAGGTTTAAATAGATTTAATATGATCATACAATATCATCCATGACAATAGAATATATTCATGAAACCTAAGTCAAAATTTGGTGTTTTGAAACCTTTGAAGGTTGTCTAATAAGGAGCTAGTGAGTGAGGTGTTGATAAGAAGGTTAAATAGTGAATGGAGATGAGTTGAGGAAGTTCATGGAAACTAAAAATGGGTATATTGATAGTGAGACATGGATTCAATGTGTTGAAAAACAAGTAATGGGAGGAGACTATATAGTCTATTTAGCAAGTTGAAAGACATTTATGCAAAGTTGATCCTTGAGAACAAAGCAGGTATTTGATGAAGTTGAAATCTATATGAGGATCATTGTGATAGGTTTAGGATGGTGATTAAGAGGATTCTCTTATATACTTATGCATCATTTGGTATCATATCCAAGTTAATCTCTTGGTTTGAGTTTTGTTTTGAGTTTTTCAAAGCTTATTGATTTGAGATTGGCACAAAATGCTATGAGGTTTGCAAGAGATGATAATTGAAGCATATTGTGGGAGAAGTATGGTGTAGGTATGACATGATGAGGTCAGTATAGACAAATTTTATAATTAAGAAAAGAGGAATTAAATCCCCAAAATTCCAATGAGGAGGAGTTGAAGCTAGTCAAGAGAGGACTAGTGAAAGAGAAGTAGAAAGAGCATTGAAGCTCAAGTGAGAAAGAAAAGAGGAAAGACTCCAAGAGAGAGTCAAGAAGGATAAGAGGATTCCTAGATAGAGGAATAAAGGAAGATAAAATATCCAATAGAGGTCTAAGAGACAAGATTGGTAAGCTTTCTAAGAGGAAGGTCTAGGTAGACCTAGAAAGCAAAGAAAAAGGGAGAAGATGGATGTAAAAAAAGAAGCAGAAGATATGAGAAGAGAGTTGGGGTAGAGAAGATAGAGCTCATGTTGAATCTCATGAAATGACAAGGAATTCAATGGCATGGCTGTAGTATGAGAAATAGGGTGAAGTGGCCATTATAGCGACTTAAGAGAGAGAGAAGGCACAAGATGAGTGTCTTAAGGAAAGAGAAGAAAAGAGAAAATACAGCCCATAGAGGCATGAAGAATGATGAGTTACCAAGAGAGAAACAATATTAAGAGGTTTAGAAGAGAGTTCTCATTGAGGAGAACAAGAATATATAGGTGACAAGAGAAGCACTTGAGAGAGAAGTCAAAGAGAAGAGAATAATGTTTATGCAAGAGGTATTCATGGAGACTATGTGGTCTCTTGTTTTATATTCTGATGTTGCATTTGAGTTTGTGTATGTAGGTAAGAAGACAAGTTTGATGAAGGATAATAATAAGGCCTTAAATATAGTGAAGGATGGGCCCAGTACATCACCTATCAAGAAGAAATAGGATGACAAAGAAATAAAACTTGTTTTAGAAGATAAAGTGATGAAGATTGAAGGCATTTAACATGCTAAAGATGAGGTAGAAGAGGAGTACTATGATTCTTTGACAATCATTACAGATAAAACAAGATAAGAGGCATATAAGGAAGAAGAGATAGAAACCATGAAAATTTGAGAGAAGAAAAGACCTTGCAATAGTCATTTATGGATGTAAATGAATGTTTGATCATTGATTATGGTTATATATATGAAGAAGAAGAAACTAATATGCAGATTAGTAAAGTAAAGAAAAAGGTACAACCCTAAAAGATGGTACAAGGGCATGAATATCTTTGGCCTAAATTGCTCAAGAAAATAGGAGGTGATAAATAAAATTTAAACCTCAAGCAAGAGGTTAGGTAAGGCAAGCAAACAAGTGAAATATAAGAGAAAACATGAAGGCAAATAACAAAAGGCAGAATACATTAAGTTGACATAAAGGGATACCAAGTCAAGAAGCATGAAGGAGATGAAATGAGAATCAAATTGCAATCCAAGCATGCACAAATTAGAAAATAGGTCAAGAAAAGCAAGGAAAGAGTTCACTAAGATAATCTTGAAGGTACACTCCAAGAAAGCATAAAGATAAAGGAAGATAGAAAGTCTACTAAGCAAACAAGAGACATGGTGTAAGCAAACATAGACCAAAAGATGAAGGTTTAGCTGTGTAAGCAAGATAATGAGTGTAAATAAGATAAGTGGACTCAAGGTATGATGTCTAATGTTTTTTATGATGATTCATATGAAGTTGACTATAATAATGAAGACATTTTGTACATGGAAACAATAACATTATTGGATGAGCTTGTGGAAAGGCAAAGAGAAGATGAAGTACCTCAAAGAGAGATTAAAAAAATTAATATTCAACCAAAGGAGATTGATTTGACTCTCATGAATGAGGGAGTCTAAGGATAAGTGGTAAAACAAGGTGCCCAAGAAGGTGAAGAACAGTATGCTCCAAAATTGATGAAGTTGATGAAGAGGTGGATGATCTCATGTTGAAGAAGAAAATGGAGATGATAGAAGAGATATCCAGTCCATAAAAATGCTACAATTAGGTGAAGTAAAAAAAACAAGATTATGTATGAGCTCAAAGAAGCATCAAGAATGAAACAACATAGGGAAGTACAAAGAAATGTGCAAGCAAAATCACAAGCAAACACACTATCAAATAAGCAAAGGGAGCATGAGGAATTCAACAAGGTAAATTATTCAATTGGTCAAGTTTAAAATGAGTTGTTTGTTAATGTTCATAGAGATGATAAGTCAAGAAGGTGTCAAAAAACATTATACCCTGTTGAAGATGACTTGGTTGAGAGAATGTTATTGCAAGATAGGCAAAGTCATGTGCAGCCACGTAAAGAAGTGAAGAAGTGTGAAGAAGAGGCATAAAAATAGAGTCTAATTAAGCAAGTTACAAATTTTGGCATGCCTATGAGATCATTTGAGTACAAACAAGAAGGACCCAACATTATCAAGAAGCCAAGACACTTAAAAAGCAATCATCAAGTGAGAACAATGAAGAAGAAGGCCATAGAACAAGCATAAGCAAGAAGAGTAACAACCATTTAGTTAGAGATAAGGATGATGAAGGAAATTGACTTATAAAAGTTAGAACATGTGGCAAACATAGATCTACAATAATTGGTATACCTCATAGAGGTAGAGGATGCATTGAAAAGGAGACTAGACAAAGCTAAGAAGAAGAAATACAAGAATCTAGTGAAGAGAAAGGAACAAGAAAGGAGGAGAAACAATGAGATAAGCATGTAATATCCTCAAATATTGAATTAGAAGGAAAGAAATAAATTTTATAGCATTAATTTTCTCCTTCCTGGGGAATATGATGTAGGAGCATCAAGCATAAAAACACCGTTTTGTGTTGTTGAGGTGAAATGTCCTAGGTATGAGTCATAATTGGCATAATTGAGGGTGTAAGTGTGTGGTAGGGACATTATAAGGTCAATTTTAATCTTTGGAGTCATTTTAAGTCATATTAATGAGTTTTATAAGTGTTTGGAGTTTTCTCTCTAAAACTGTAAATTTGTAAATTCAAATATTTAAACTAAGGCTAGGAGGACCAAAAGCATGTATGGAGTGGTTAGGTGAGTAAATTTGGTTCAAGGGGTATAAGGAGTCATGTTAAGAATGTTTTTAAGTCATTAGGGTGGTAATAATCAAGATTCAAGTTGAATAATGTAACTCTCACTCTCACATTGAGTTGTAATGTAAGAGAGTTTTATCTTGTAACTACCATAACCAACATTGAAGTTGGTTAAGGAAAAGAGTTGTACATGAATGGTAGGAGAATGTGAGAGAGATAGGAAAGATATATCTAAGAATTATATTTAGGGAGTAATTAAAAAAACATGGTAAAAATCTCTCAAGAAGGTGATCAAGTCCTTTCATGAATTATACATGCAATGATGGTTGATTCACATGAAAAAAGAAAAGTGTTTTGATTATATTTTACTCTTCGTTGATAAGCATATAACCTGTTATTGTTTAAATATTATCCTTGAAGGCTCTTGAGGCCATTAGTATGTTAATATTTTTGTAAATTTATAGGTTGATGAGTGGATGTAGGTGATAATCAAGAAAGGACAGAGTTACAGTCAAAGGAAAAGAAGAAGGTAATGAAGTTGTTGAGGATTGTGAAGGTATCCTGTAGTATGTTGATCCCATATATACTTAATATCTTATAAACTATTTTATTATGTAATATATTTATGTGAAGTGGAGAAACTTAAATAAAGACAACCCTGCCTATGTACCCTATTGTACACCCGTAACTATCAAGGTTGAAGGTAAGTTGGATGTTTCTTAAAGTTTAGTCAGTATACATGTTTTAAATGATAATTTATGGATATTAATATTTTTAATGAGAAGGTATAATATTTGGTTGGAATGCAATTTTTAATGGTGAAGGATAATCTACAGTCAGTCTTGAGATAACCTTGTTTACACAGGTTAAGGACATGTTCTTGCTCAAACTAACAACAAAGAAGTGCAAGTTGTTAACAAGTGTAAATGTATTATGTTGATTGAGTTTTGAAATGTGTATGATGGATAATAGTTTTGAGAAAATTCTTATGGAGTTTGGAACCTCTAGAAATGAAAACAAACCCTTGAGTTATTACACAGTCCTATATAGGACACAAAACTCTGAATTTCATGTGTTGTAAGTTTGGAAAGGGTTAAAAAAGGATGGTGTTTAATAAGTTCTCCATTATCAATAAAAACCTTGTAAAGTTATTTAAATAATTTTAAGTGACCTCAAAATAAAGGTATGGTAAGTTGATCTCTCTCAACCCTTACAGAGTCTTTTAAAAGCATACGAGACTATGTGTCTTGAGTTATTTCAAGTTTATTAGGATTAAATAATGAGTATAAACTATTAGAGAACATGGAGAAAGTAAATATACACATTTTGAAGGTCTTGGGTCCTTTTTAAGGGACACATAACCAAATAAATTAATTTTAGACCCTTCTCGACTTGCACAATCAGGGTCACAAGAGTAGCTAGGGTTTCAAGTTATAAAGACCCATAAATTTTGATTGAACCAGTAAAATTACATAAAACATAAACTTATGATGTTATTGAATGCCCTCTATAATATTTTGAAGGTTCTAAGTTGTTACCAGGTCCTTACAGTATGGAACCAAGACTGTAGGTGTATGGTAGGGCTACAAAGGCCTAATTGAGAAGAAACTAACAAAGGAAGTACTAGCTATATCTAGAGTTAGACCTTGAAACTTGATGAAGACCTGTAAAGAGATATAGGGTGGTGTAAAATGGCCTTATCTATTTATGGGACTTCATATATTATTTTTAAAATGAGAAAATGTGAAAAAAGGCTACTAACCAAAGGGTGTCATTACGAGCTTGAAGTATGGAAATGAGTATTGAAGTGTGACTGTAGGCTTGGAGGAGGTTAAATTAGATGTAATATGATCATACAAGATCATCCTTGATAATAGACTATATTCTTGAAACTTGAGTTAAAATTTGGTGTTTTGAAACCTTTGAAGGTTGTCTAATAAGGAGCTAGTGAGTGAAGTGTTGATAAAAAGGTTATATAGTGAATGAAGATGAGTTGAGGAAGTTCATGGAAACTTCAAGGGATCTATTAATAGTGAGACATGAATTCAATGTGTTGACAAACAAATAATGGGAGGATATTATATAGTCTATTGAATAAGTTGAAAGACATCTATGCAAAGTTGATCCTTGAGAACAAAGCAGGTATTTAATGAAGTTGAAATCTAGATCAAGATCATTGTGATAGGTCTAGGATGGTGATCAAGAGGCTTCTCCCATATACCTCTGCATCATTTGTGATTTATGATAGTAATTTAAAGTGTCATGGCATTACTTTTGCATATGTGTGTTTAATCCTAAATTAGATATGTGAGGTTATTTAGAGTTAAAGATATTAGATTAGCTTTTACACAAGGATGGTGAGCTAACCTAATGAGAAGACTGATTAATAAAAAAAATAGACAAATAGTATTTGGAATTTATACTATTGAGATTACTAAAAATAGTAAAGTACAACTATTGATAGGTATTGCAATGAATTAGAATCAAATGATACTTGGTTGGTTTACTATGCACATGTAGGTATGATATGGAACATGATAGAAGTGTACTAGAAGATGATCTTGGAACCATCATCATATTATGGGAATATTATTTTTATGGCCTCAGAATCTTGTGTCAGATCTAGACATTTGCATTGATGCAATCGTCTAACTTGATCATAAGTGTCCTACATGAAATATTGACTGGATTTGGATGTGACCAACTAGAATCACCTTTATTATGATGTATATAGATCATGTTCATATATTATTACTCTTTTTCAAATGATCAAACCCTATATTCTTCACATTTGGAGTGACTATGGAAAAAATGGGTTAGTGGGATCATGGTGTCGAGCTACCCCAAGGACCCCTCTATCGATGGATTCTACCTATACAGACAATACTTTGAAGAGGGCCTTAGACTTATGTAGTTCTCCCCTATGTGTTGGCTTGTGTGTGTATGAAGATGCAATGTGTGATAAGTAAATATATGCATTGACCTAACTTGTAACTTAAAAAATATGGCTCATGACTATGGAAATATTCCTGCTATGAATGATATATAAATAGGGATGAGTAGGGAAAATTTTGTCACTTGAATGCTTGATTGAGTGTTTATTGATATATAGCCTTATGAGTTATAGGTGTTTGCTAGGTGAGGAATGAATGAGGGTTGATCTTGTATTTATATCGATCCCTTTTGTAAATATCTCATACTAAAGCACTTAGTCCAACCTTTAGGATATATGTCATTTGCAAATTGGATGACTTTTGGACACTAGACACTTTGTAATAAAAGTGGATACTTGCATCGATGCATGTGTCCATCTGGTACACAAGTGTACAAAAATATTAAAAACAAGTATAGGTCTAGAACTAGAAGTGAAGGAAAATAATCAATTTTAGAGATTTTTGAATAATAAAGAAGGTTTGGTCATCAAAATAACAATGTTCAGAGTAAGAGATAATGAATTTAGGCATAAAGAGATAGTGAATGTGATCCTTTCATTAGTGGGTAGGTCTATAACTAAAAGGTATAACCATGATAGCTATTTTGTCAAGTGTACAAGACTGAGGCACTACATAAATCATATTTTAGTATCTACATTCCTCCCCCCTTTTAGTCTAGTAATAAATTTGCTAGTTTAAAGGAAAAAAATGTGTACCTAGGTCTGTGTACACACCTTGTCTTTACGTGAGTCCAACTTCAGTGCTTTGCTATAGACTGACCTATAACCAAGATCATGTTATAGTATAAAATCAATGTATGAAGTCTAAAATAGAAATAATTTTAAATTCTTGAAAGTAGAAAGAGCAAGGTTAGGAGTACACATATGTGTTGATGTAACCACCTTGCCTTTTCGAAATTTGATTTGAAAGGATGCCTCATTATGTAGTATTAAATCTGATAGTAGGACAAATCTAAACCTACAAGTTCATAAATATATAAATATATTGGAGGACACATGCCCCCAACCTTAGTTTAAAGGTGAGTTGTAACATGACCATTGAACTTATTTCATCACAATAATGCAACCCAAATATGTGCATGATCTGGTGAGTGTGAGTGATTTAATAAAATCACAATATATATCTAGTGAGGGTGGATGATTTGATCAAATACAACCTATAATTTTGTAAAAGTTATATGATTTAATCAAATCTAACATATAAATTTGGTAAGATTAAGTGGTTTAATCAACTCAACATTTCAAAGATAAACCAACTACTGCAGTATATTGACTAGATAATAGTCCATAATAGCCCATCATGAGTGTAATAGTAGTCCATAATAGAATTTAAACTTCAAAAAATGATTTTATTTTATAATCTTAGGAGCCCTTTTGCATGGCATATGCACTTCATATATGTCTCAAGCTAAAATTTGGGTATAATAACAGTAACAAATAATGTTGCCACAAATATGTATATGAATCATATAATTATGAAATCTGATGAATCTAAAATCAATGCAAGTATGGAGGACATTTTTCAATCACATGCCTTGACTAAATTTGGATAATCTGAGAACTCATGTAAATGTTGAGAACATGTTTCCATAACATGTCCCCACTATAATATGGAGATGTTGAGTACTGAATAAATGTGGAGATCATGCCTTTGGTTTAAAAAGACTTAAAAAAATGCCACAAGAAACTTTCCCAAATTGAATCTCTGATACCACTTGTATGAAAATTATTTAGATCACATAGAATCATTATATAACGCACAAAATAATCAAAGATAAGAGATCACACATCAATAATTGATAATAGAGCAAAATACTAGATAATATAGTAGAGCCACTTCAAGGGGACAACCTCCATAACAATGCAATAATATTAGTATACTTAATATCATCATCAAATACTAGCCAATACCTCCTACATATAGTCTACTTATCCATGATTATTCTATAGGCTGACCTAACTAAGAACACATAGAATTGTAACAAGAATATAAAAGAAGTATGTAAGCCACAAATCAGCCACACATATCCCTAGACACACCAAAGGTTAAGAGCATAGCATGTAACATTTTGAAAATGGGAATCCATACCTCTATGACATGCCCCCACTGATATCCCCCCCCCCACTTTGAGGTGAGAGGAAGTAGAATTTTGTAGTTACCTGATCTCAAAAGGATAAGATAATTGTATAAGTTGTGTATGGATCAGGTAGCAAATAAGGATAACATATCTAGGTAGATAGAGCAATGAGGTATGTAGTATGTGATCACATCAAGTCTTAATATATATAATGTAGATCATGACAATGCTTAGAGAGTAATAATACAAATTTAACAAGCAATCAAGCACACACATAAGAGCACTCAAAAGCAAAGCAACAAGAATTGGTCTAAAGAGACCTCATACAAGGGGCATGTTCAAACGCCGCATAATCAAAGGGACATGACTTAGTAAAATGTTGATAAAGTATAAAATGATACATTCAAATTTCCACATACAACAAATAATGACATATCCAAATGTCTAAATAGGCAAACAAAGGCACGTGGGCCATAATAAATGGAGCATATTAAGCTCAAACATGCAAGATAATAGCAAGGAAGGAACACACTCAAAGAAGTTGTAAAATGGATAATTAGGACAAATATAAGCAACCAACATGAACCTAGCATATTAGTTCCTAAACACGTGTTTTTAAAATATTAAGTACATAACATATCGAGTATATTGTGAAAGGTATAAGCATAAATATAGGCATGTGTAAGTATATAAGCTCAAACATGATAATGAAAAATGATAATAGAATGATGTAACATGGGTGTACCATGATCAAAGAAGTATATGCCCCCAACATACCTAGGATGTGATTGAAGGAAAAGCCCAACATTTATATGTACAAATATCATGTATATGGGTGAGCCTATATCACACTCAAATGAAGCATGAAATACATGTGTATATAGGAAAGAATGATATGTTATCTACTAATATGAAGCAAAAAACATATACATCAGAAATAGTACAACTAGGAACATGCTAAAAAAAATTGGTATTTTTGAATTATTTGAATGTTTTTTGTATTTTTTGAATATTTATTTTTTTAATTTTTTTGGTATATTTGATAATTTCAACCTTAGTTTCGATCATTTTCATTATTTGGACTTGTGAAGCTTAATTTAAATGAGAGGAGATTTTTCCTCCCACTCAAAATATAAAAGACTATCTAAAGGTCTTCTAGGATCATCTTTTTACCATAAGTGTTTATGCCACATCATTTCCAGTGATTTAATATCATCTAGTAATAGAATGTCATTTGTTGTTGCTATAGGTTTATCATTGTGTCCATCATGCAATATGCAAATTAGTTTATTTTAGAATTTATAAGTAAGACACATATGAATGGTATTAATTGTTGCTTTCATTTTTGTTGCCCAATATTGTCCAAGGAAAAATGTGAGTTTTGGTTTGGTATCCATTACCCATGTGATGGTATTTATTAGTTTAGGTCTACATGTTATGGGTAAATAAAGATATCCAAGAGATTAGGGGAAAATAGAACAATGTTGTACTTCTTTGATAATATGCCCAAATGTAGGTAAGTATGAGACATTACAAAGAGTGTCCCAAATATTTGTATCAATTTGTAAATGTGAGCAAGAGACACCATCGATGTTTACAGTAATTATTATATTTTCATGCCTTTGTCATTGTGCAGTTTGACTTTGTGTGGAAAGATTGGAAGTTTTTGGTCATTTTTTTGCTCAGGCCCCACTTGTATGTGCACCTCACCTTTGTATTTATGAATATGGTTTTGCAATATCGCACATTGATTTGTATTATGGTCGATGATTCGATGGTGAGCACAATATAGTGATCCCTCTTTAGGAATGAATTTATTTCCCAATTTATGTCTCTTAGGAGGTAAAGATATCATGCAATGTTCAAATAACATAGGTTGAATTAAATGTTAAACATCTTGGTTTGTTAGGATATGGATAATCTCTTGTGGAGGTTTTTAAGAGGACTCTACATTATTTGCATAGTGTATTTGCATTGGTCCCTTGTAAGGTTGGCTTAATGTTTTTAGCCAAGACGAATGGATTAAATAATAAGCATTGACATATTCATCTATTATTTTTTCTTGTATTTATTTGAATGTGGTTTTGTATCCTTTGGCAATAATTTCAACTTGTATGTACCAAGACCTATATGTGTGAATAGGTTATATAAAATATGTTCAAGTGGATCGAAACTAAGTTTTGGCAATTGTTCATCGGTCATATCATGAGCAAGCTCATCATCACTATCATAGTAATTTACAATTTTTATTCTTGTTCCTCAATGTTAGCCAATCAAGTAAGCTCAAATATTGGATTTTCTTAATGTTTTGGTATCATCGACACCTTTGGTAATGGTTCCTACCCTTGATGTGCACCTCAGTCATTAGTGTTTTATTTGTTTCTTGAGGTAAAGGAGTCATTGTGCTTGACTCCCTCATTTCATATGTTTGTATATTTTCAAGTGGAATACAATGTTGAGGTGGTACCACTTTAGGTATCCCTTACGTGTCAGAATGTATCATTTTACAAAATTTGAAGGGTTCATCATCAACAAGAATTGTGAATAAGGTTCATCATGTATAAATTTGACACATCAATGTAATGCAGATGGGACGACTTCCATGATATGTATCCATGGTCTGCCCAAAATTAAGTTATAGTGTAATGACTGAGACATTACTTGGAATGTACTTGGAACCATTTTTTACCCCAATGGCACATCTAATATGATTTGGCAAACTAAAAGGCTACATGAATTATCAAATCCTTTGATATGCATATATGATTTTTTAATAATATTTATGCTAATACACATGGTAGTTAATAAATTTGAGCCATGACTTAACATTATTCAAGATAAGAAGTTTGATATTGATAGGAGAGATGATAGGAGATGAGGAGAGGGCTGCGAGCGGGGGTTCCAGGAGTCTCATTCCTGTTGGAGCTTCCAGTTGTGATCGATCTGTTCTCGAGGTGAATTCTCAAGAGAAGGAGACGTTTTATGTTAGCGAACGCTCTAAGCTAAATAAAGTTAATGGCTACCTTCTGCGTAATCAGGATCGACCTGTGCTGGTTATCCCTCCAGAGGCAGTAAAGGAAGATGTGGAATATCTGGCCTCACATGCATTGATTTGCAAGTTTCTTGGCATTTGAATTTCCCTGTTGGCTTTGGAAGCTTGGATTCACTGCTCATGGTAGGTGGAAGGTGATTTTTATATTATGCTGGCTGGTAATAGCTACTTTATGGTGAATTTCTCTTTTGTGTTTGATTAGAATCAGATCTTTGAGGGAGGTCCTTATTTTTATGATCATATTGGTCTTTTTATCAAACCTTGGCATGCGAGGTTTAACTCTACTGAGGATCTCCC
Source organism: Torreya grandis (assembly GCA_037957365.1). Taxonomy (NCBI): domain Eukaryota; kingdom Viridiplantae; phylum Streptophyta; class Pinopsida; order Cupressales; family Taxaceae; genus Torreya; species Torreya grandis. The sequence goes on from JARHVA010000013.1 coordinate 12,418,691, forward strand.
ATCTCAGGTTCCTGTTTGGGTCCACCTACCGAGACTGCCTTTGGAATTCTGGCATGAGGATATCCTGCATCAGATTGTTGCCATGCTTGGGACACCAATTGCAATAGTGCATCAATCACTAGACAAAAATGTTATTTCTTATGCTCGTATCTGTGTTGATATTGATTTAAATCCTCTACCAGATTCTATGGAAATTTGTCTGGGCTCTTCTTCTTGGATCCAACAACTAGACTATGAATCTATTCCCTTTCATTGTCAAATCTATCATGTGTATGGGCATTTACAGTGCTAATGCCCTCAAGCTTCCAGAGGTATTGGTACATCTGGTGGGTCATTTGGCCCACAGACGGCTAATGATGGTATGGGGAATGGCCAATCTGTTCATACTGGAACTGGGAATACTCAGTCCAATAGTGTTGTAAAAGGGAAAGCTCACCTGAATACTTCAAGTTTGGGGCAAGGCCCATCTGGTTCTACTGGTCTTGATATGGATGGTTTTATCCCAGTCCAATGCCATGCTAAGGGACGAGGTCAGAAGCATTCGCATCTAGACCGGTAAGTGGACTCTGGGTTCAATCTTTTTGAGGCTCTTGATAGTATGGCCATAGAAGAAGGCATTCCTATAGCGAATCAGTGTGGTGTTCCTGATTTAGAGGGGAGGAGTTCTATTCTTAACGGTTCCCAAGATATTGTTGTTCAGTAGATCCCAGAGACTTCTCTTGGCCCTGAGTCTACTGCCCTTACGGTTTCTCCTGTTTCACAAGACAAGGATGTCCGCTGGGCAGATTTGGTTAAAGATGTGGGTGCCTCCAGTAAAGAAAAGGGATCTTCTCCTACTCTAGGCCTAATGCAAAGACCGTTTAAGAAAGTCTCTTTTACTACTCCCTCAAGAGTTGGGCGTAAGAAGGATCAGGACAAAATTAAACTTATAGGTGATTTACTGGTAGAGTCAGGGGTTGTTAAGACCTTGGATGAACACTTTCCTCACTCTACTCAATGATTATTCTATCATGGAATGTGAGGGGGTTGAATAACATCCCCAAAAAAAAAGCTATGCACAAGTTGTTGATTGATCATTCTCCAGATATTCTTTGTATTCAAGAGACCAAGCTCTCTATGGACTCCATGTTTACTTGTGTTCTTAATATTTGGTTTCTAGGCCAATGTCAGTGTGTTGGTGCCTTGGGGAGTTCTGGTGGTCTTGCCATGTGTTGGGATCCTAGGAAAGTTACGCCACTTCATTGGGTGTCCTGTCTCTCGGCTCTCTCAATGGTTGCTTCCTCTCTTGAAACTGGCAAGCTAATTCTCGTTACTACTGTATATGCTCCTATTGATTCCCCTAGTCAGCTCAAGCTCTGGGAACATATTTGGCATGTCAGAAGCTGTCATCCTTTCCTGCCTTGGATTGTGGCTGTAGATTTCAACTCTGTTCTTAGTTTGGAGGAGAAGAGGGGTGGATTGGCTCATTTGGGTCCTTCTGAGCTTCTTCGACAAAATATTGATCTTTTACATCTCTCTGATGTTAAACCTCTTAACGGGCTCTTTACTTGGAACAATAGAAGGATTGGGAATGCTGCCATCTCTGAACGCCTGGATAGGTTCCTAGTTTCTTGTTTTTGGCATTCTAGCTCTATCTCTCTCTCTTCTAAAACTCTTGATTGGAGAGGTTCTGACCACTGGCCTATCAAGCTCTCTACTAGTTATATTATTGTTCCCAAGAAGCCCCCATTTAAGTTTCAATTGATGTGGCTTCGCGACTCCTCTCTCCATGACTTAATGGCTCACTGGTGGAGACAGGGAGGCCCTACCTATGGCACTGCTATGTTTTCCTTCTCTAAAAAACTTCAATATGTTAAAAGGAAATTGAAGTATTGGAACAAAAATTGTTTTGGTAATCTCCATTCTATGAAGAAGAGGGCTCAAGATCATTTGGATGTTATTACCAGGCAGATTCAGGATCTAGGTTTGTCTGAAGCTCTTCACATTGTTGAATCTCAAGCTTCTACTGATTTAGCTGAGTGGGATCTTCGTGAAGAAATTTACTGGAAACAGAAGGCTCAAATAGACTAGCTCTAGGAAGGGGACAAGAACACCGCTTTCTTCCATAATTTTGTGTAGGCTCGATGTAATAGGAATTTCATTTCCTCTCTTGTTACTTCGGATGCGACACGTTTGACCTTCTCTCAAGCTATAACTAGGGAAGTTATTCGATTTTAATCTGCTCTCTTTTTAGATGATCTACTTCTAGCTGAGCTAGCAAAAGATACAGTTTTATCTTGTATTCCCTTTGTTGTACACTAGAAATGAATGACTCTCTTCTGCGGCCAATTGGTATGTCAGAATTGGAGGGGGTGGTCTTCAGCTTGCATAAAGGCAAAGGTCTGGGGCCCAATGGTTTCCCTGTTGAATTCTTTCAGAACTTCTGGGATATTATCAATCATGATCTTTTGGATGTGGCTCAGGAATCTTATTCCAACAAAGAAATGCTCTGAGCATTGAATGCTACTTTCTTAGTCCTTATTTCGAAGAAGGAACAGGCTAATCAACTAGACTTCTTTAGGCCCATTGCTCTTTGTAATGTGGTCTATAAAATCATTACTAAGCTCCTTGCAGAAAGGCTTAAAGTTTGTCTTCCCATGGTTATCTCTGAGGAACAAGGGGGTTTTGTTGCAGGCAAACAAATTTTGGATGGGGTGGTTATTGCTTCCGAAGCTATTCACTCTATGAGTACTTCCCAAGAACATGCCATGTTCATTAAGTTTGATATGGCTAAGGCTTATGACAGAGTCAATTGGGGTTTCTTGCATAAAGTTCTTCTGGCTTTTGGCTTTAATTAGGCTTGGGTTCGCTAGGTTCTGAGTTGTGTTACTACTCATTCCTTCTTGGTCCTTATCAATGGTGAACCCTCAAAGCTTTTTGGCGCTTCTAGAGGTCTTCGCCAAGGAGATCCGCTCTCTCCTTATTTGTTTATCATTCTGGCTGAGGGACTTGGTCGACTTATCAAGTTTTGTGTATCTTAGAATATGCTTCATGGATGGCAATGGGGGAATGGATTACCCACTTTGACCCACCTCCAGTTTGTTGATGATACAACCCTTACTGGGAGAGCTAGGATTCATGAAGCTGAAGCTTTTTGGCTCACCCTAGATACTTTTTTGGCTACTTCTGGGCAAAAAATTAATGATCACAAGTCCTCTATTTTTTTCTTTAACACTCCTGAGCCTATCCAGCAGAGGATTTTTACTATCATGAGGTTTCAGACTCAATCTCTTCCTCTGACTTACTTGGGGGTTCCTATTGTTGTGGGAAGATAGCCTAGCCTTTTCTAGCAGAATGTGCTTGACAGACCAAGACAAAAAGTTAATCACTAGATGCATAGGTGGCTCTCTACTGCTAGTAGGGTGATACTTCTGCAATCTATGATTCAAGCCCTTCCCATATACCAGAGTATGGTTTAGGATGCCCCGGTGTATTTTCTTAAGGAATTTGATGCTCTTTCTCGCCAATTCCTTTGGAGTGGTAACCTACAAAATACCAAATGGAGCCTTATTAATTGGGATACTATTTGCTGGCCAAAAAAGGAAGGAGGCCTTAGCCTGCGCTCTGCTATCCTGTGTAGCCAAGCTCTCGCTACCAAACTCTATTGGCGCTGGTGTTCCAGTCAATCTCACCTTTGGGCCCATATCCTGTCTTATAAGTATTATCCTGGTGTTGATCCGTCTGATATTTCTAGGCTGCCTCTTGAGGGAAGAGGTTTTATGGTGTGGAATACCCTCAAGCTTAGAGCTCATCTTGTGAAATGCAGTCTCTTTTGGATCTGCAACAGTGGCACTGTGGCCCTCTTTTGGAGTGACTCATAGGATGGGTCTCCTCCTCTCTTATCCTCTCATCCACACTTGCAGTCTCTCTATGATTCTTTCCTTTTTGCTGGGTGGAATACGGTAGCTCATTATAAGGAGGCCTTTAACCTGGGCATGGCTATGGGTTATCGATGGAAGAATTCTTTTGATTGGTCATTGGGTGGCTCTTTGGGGGATCGGCTGGAGTTATCCCAGATTTTGGCTTTTAGAGGATGCAGCTCTTTGTAAGAACGTGATGTTTTGGCTTGGGGAGGCACCTCTTCTAAGAAGTATTATATTTCTTCTCAGTACCTTGCATTGACAAAGCAACTTTTTGGCAAAGTAGAGATCTCTTAGTCGAAGAAAGTTTGGAATCATTTTTCATGGCCTAAGTGTAATTTTTTCCTCTAGGTTCTGGTTTACAATAGGTGTCTTGGGATAATCTTTGTAAACAAGGCTTCCAGGGGCCCTCCATATGTGGTTTATGCCATAGTAGTGACGAGACTGTTTCTCACCTTTTCTTCCAGTGCCCTTTTGCCAAACAAATTTGGCACCTCTGGTGGAGGGTGTGGGGTTGATCATGCTAGCATGCTTCCTCTCTGTATGAATTTTGGGATCGTTTGGGCCACCCTCCTTCTAAGGCTTCTTTTCTTCAAGTTGCTTGGTCCATTGGTCCTTCCCTTATTTTGTGGCATATATGGCTTAAGAGGAATAGGAGGATCTTTCATGATGTGCACTTAGAGCTCAGGTTCCTGTGGGGGAAAATTATTAATTCTCTTCATGAAACTCTCTAAGCTAAATGTGACGTTGTTGTTGGTTTGGACCCTATACATGTTGGTATTTACTCACATTTTTCCTTTGTTCCTCCTAGTGACACTCCCTTTGCTCCCCACACTCACTCAGCGAATGGCACTAGGTAGCAGTCGCATCTTGTCAATCGCATGGGGCATTGGAATCCTCCTACGGCTGGAGTTCTAAAAATCAACATTGATGGTTCCTCTTAGGGAAATCCTAGGTCAGTTGGTATCGAGGGTGTTGGGCAGGATAGTTCTGGTGATATTCAATTTTTCTTTTTTATCTACAAGGGCTACCATACTAATAACCTCATGGAAGCTCTGGCTATCTTGGTTGCAGTGCAACAGTGTTGTCAACATGGCTAGCATAGAATTATTTGTGAGATGGACTTGCAGGTGGTTGTCAATTTATTGAATAAATGGAACTTTGCGACTGTGGATTGGCATTTGGCTGTGGTTGTTCAACATATCCTTTAGCTATGTACTTCCTTGGATTCTGTGTCTTTTATGCATATTCCTTGCGAGTGGAATGGTGTTGTTGATTGTTTGGATAAATGGGCCTCCGAGCATGGGCCACCTTGGAACATTTTTGATCATACGATGCTTCCCTTAAATTTATCTCAAAAGCTGGTTCAACTTGTTGACCAGGATAAAGCGCTGAAATTCTCTTTGTTTCTTGTTTCACTTTCAATAAATTTTTACCCCTCCTTTAGTAAAAAAAAAATTGAGCCACAAATGTTTAGGCTCAAACCATTATCAATTAACACTCTTTTGATTTCCTTTTGAAACATGCTCACTTGTATGAACAAAATCAAATATTGGTGAATCATATCTTTTGATGGTAAATATTTGAGATCAAAGGTAATATTATTTTCATTATTTTTGAGATCTTTCATAATATCTAAAAAGTAGGTTGGTTCAATATCACTCAGTACTTGGGTGTCATGTAATGCCCATATAAAATATCCTTGTAGATAGTAGATTGTTTTAGGAGTTTAAAGATTGAAATTATATCATATGTATTGCTCAATCGATCAATAATATCATATCTTTTTGATTTGATAACAAGTTTAGGCTTAGGAGGAACCTATTGTATTGCAACATGAGGTGGGATAGGCTAGGTACCTTACCTTTTCAAGTAGTGACAGTGTGGACTATAGAATCTAATATAAGCCATGGGAAAATAATGGATATGGGATGGTAACTATCATTTGAATAGGATCTAGGTGGAATAAAGGGATGGGAGCATGCATGTTAGCATCTAGATACTGACTCTATAACATTACAAAAGGAGTTGTAGAAATAGACTAGATTCTTCTACTTTCTTATCTTTTTGTTTAATTTATCAAGTATGAAGTATTAAAAACAAGGGTTACTATGAAATATTGGACAAGGAAGTAAATTATATATGAATCCATGATTAATTCCTTGAAAAGAAAAGATAATTTGGTTTTAATATATTTTCAGTTTAAAAATTATAAATTACAAAAAAAAAAGGAAATCCTAGGTCAAACTAGGGTTTGAGACTACAAATCGAGTTCACCAAATGTTTAATCTTAAATTTAGATAAGTGAGTTTATATATAGTTAAGGGGTATTAGATTAGATTTTACAGAAGGATGGTGAACTAAGATAATGAGTAGGCCAATTAATATAAAACTTAGATAATTAGTATTCTAAATTTATACAACTGAGATTGATAAAATAGTAAAGTATAGCTATTGATAGATACTAAAATGAATTGGAATCAAATGATACTTAGTTGGTTACTGTGAACATGTAGGTCTATTTTATAGCATGTTGGACATGGAATGGAAGATGATCTTGGAATAATCATCAAAATATGGGAATATTTTTTTGTGGCCTCAGATGCTTGTCTCAGATTGGGATAGTTGCATCGACATAGGTGTCCCATATAGAATAATGACCAGATCTAGATGTGACCAACAAGAACATTTTGCATTTTCTATTTACTTTATTTTGATGTGTACAGATCATGTGCATAGGTTGTCACTCTTTGTTAAAAGATAAAATCTTAACTTCTTCACCCTTAGAGTGATTATCATAAAAATGGGTTAGTAGGCTAATAGTGTCGAGTTTACCCAAGGATCCCTCTATCAATGAGAATTGCCTAAATATCCAATAGTGTTAATATGGCCTCATGCTTATGTATTTCTCATTTGCATGTTGTCTTGTGTATGCACCGAGATGTAATGTGTGATAAGCAAAGACATGAAGTGACCTAGATTGTAACTTGGTAAATATAAATTAAAGTGGAGGGTGTAGTATTAAAATTTGATTTATTTAATACCTTAGTCTTTTACACTTGACAAATACTTATCATGGTTGTACCTTTCATTTATAGCCTTGTTGCTGAAAGGCTCGTGTTCACTATCTCTTTGTGCCTAAATTGCTTATCTCTTAGTCAAACCATTTTTATTCTGATGACCAAGACTTCTTTATTATAAAAAAATATTTAAACCTAATTATTTCACTACCAGGTTGGAATTGTACCTATTTTCTAGCTTCCTTGACACTTACATTCTAAATAGACAACTGCGTCGATGCAAGTGTCCACTTTTCCTAAAAAGTGTCCAATGCCCAAAAGTCATCCAATTTGTAAATGAAAATTATCCTAAAGGTTGGCCTAAGTGATTTAGTGTGAGATATTTCCAAATGGGATTGGTATAAATACAATATCAACCCTCATTCACTCCTCACCTAACAAACATCTAGAACTCACAACGCTATAAACTGCGAAGCACTCAATCAAGCATTCAAGTGAGCAAAATTGCCCTATTCATCCCTATTTATATATCAATCATGGAAGCAATATTTTGACAGGCTTAAAGCATTCAAATATAACTTCATGAACCATATTTTAAAAGTTATAAGTAAGGTCACGTCATGTCTTTGCTTATCACACATTGCATCTTGGTGCACACACAAGCCAACATGTAGGGGAAAACTACATAAGTATAAGGCCCTCTTTGGCATATTGTTTATGCGAGTAGCATCCATTGATAGAGGGGTTCTTAGGGCATCTCGACACCATGAGCCCACTAACCCATTTTTCCCACAGTCACTCCAAGGGTGAAGAAGATAGGGTTTGATCATTTGACAAAAAGTGATAACATATGCTCATGATTTGTATATGTTATAATAAATGTGACTGAAACCCCATAAGGCTCTAGTTGGTTACATCTAGATCCATTTAGTATCCTATAAAGGACACCTACAGTAGGTTTAAACACCTATGATGATGCAACTATCCAAATCTACTGCAAGTTTCCAAGGCCATAAATAATATATTCTTAGAATCTGACGATTATTCCAGAATCATCTTCTAGCCTACTTCCAGCCTATTCTAAATCAAACCTACATGTGCACAGTAAACTAACTAAGTGTCATTTGATTCCAATTCATTACAATATTTATACTTCACCATTTTTAGCAATCTCAATTGTATAAATTCAAAATACTATTTGTCTAAGTTATCTAACACCCCTTAACCCTAGACAAACTCAGACATCTAAATTTAGGGTTAAATAGTGTGTTCATTAAATTATATTTGCATTTGTTTTCTTAGTGAATATATTTGCATGCTTTCAATCAAAAAAGATGTAAGTAACTTCCTTCCTTTTAATATTATTCTTTAGAATAAATTGCTTACTTGGGAATAACAACTAGACTAAATTTTTCCCTTCATGTGTCACTAGTGTCACAAATACAAGGACCTCAGTAGGGATTGTCTAATGTTAAAAAAGTGTTACATTAATGACATTGTTATTAGAGGGAAATAAAATCAGCCCTAAAAATATTGAATTAGGAAAAAATAAATCCTCCAACAAATGTATGTTAATTTTTAGTGAAAATATAAAACCAAAAATATCTATGTTGGCCCCTAATTTTGGCCAAGTATGGGAATGCACTTATTTTTATGGATCACTCAAAGGGCACAAGGGATGTGCACATTTTTTAAGAATAACATGCTATTGTAAGGGGCATAAGGCACATGAAGCTCAAGTAAAGCCAAAATTTTAATGAAGTCTAATAGAGCACCATCAAGCTCAATGACATGAAATGAATCAATTGTGTAGATGTACTAAGAAACCTGAGAGCATTTGAATAAGGAGGACCTACCAAGTCTCGACATGTGACAATGATAGTAGTATGGGTGGCATGAAACACAAAACAATATGATCAAGAAGGAGATTGCATAAACCATATAGTGCAAAAGAAGCACTAATTTAGGAAGCTAGTGGAGAATCAATCTTTAGGGATGCCAAAATTAAGACAAGATGTTAAAATACCTTGAGTGGATCTATGCAGCATGGCATGAATCTAGGGTTTTATTAGTCAAATTAATTTAATGTAAAATAATAAAACCATGTTATTAATATAAATTTGTTGCACATTTTTGGGGGTGCGCATATAGTGAATGTAATTATAAGATGTTTGGTTGAACATATAAAATCCCACTTTCTTGATTGTTTAGGTTGTTGGCATTGTATTTGATACTCACATTGTTGTTGATGACATTATTGTTATGTTATGGCTTTATCAATATCTATTTGATCGTTGAGTTTACTAAGTATTGGTAATTCATGTAATACAAAGCTTTCCTCAATGGTTATTGTTATCTTCATGTATATTTACATTGATAATATTCCTTGTAGTGTTAAATTATTTAGCCTTTGCATAATTTATGCTTATTGTTAAAACATCCAAGTTTTGGTCAGTGTCATGTTATAAAAGTTGACAAGGTTATGAAATATCATTTTTGTAACTAACCTAGAAACACCCAAATACTATCTTTGTGTTCCTCATATGAGGTGTAAGTTTATTTATGTGATATGTTTATGTGTTGAGTATATGTTAGGGTAAGCACAATGGTGCATATGTGATGTTTGGTGCATAAGAAATAACTCCAACATTCTAGATAATTAACTTACTAAAAAAAATCCATTATAAATTACACAGATACATGCAATTGGGCTAGGATTCGCAAAGAATATCACATGCTTATTTTAAATATTTAGTGCACAAAGGTAGTTGCATTAATCATAAACATTAAAACTATTGCACAATACAAATCTGACTATAGTAAATACTATTATACATACATATGTAAAATGTGCTAAAATAGACAAAAGAATGTTGGAAACTTTATTACTGTTATTATTGAAAGTTTATCCCCATATATTAATAAAACATCATGTTATATACTTATTCAAACAAAAAATGTAAGTGAACAACTCACACTCCATGGCAATCACATTAGTCAAAATCAAGAAGCATCAAACTAACAAGCTAAATAAGCTTTTCAACTGAAAAAGGCAAAAACAAAGTTAACAAGGGAAATATAATGGCAAAAAATAAATAAAAATATTAGGAAATTGGAGCAATGAGTAGTGGTGGAGGAGTTGGTGGATCATCTAGTTTGTCCTTGCAACTCCCTAGTCACTTCTATCAAGTTGGGCTGTCATATTAGGAATGGAATCCCAACCATCATTGTCTTTTTCTTTATGGATCCCAATGTTTTAAACTTGACAAAGAGGATTTATAGAGAAATACCTATTTTTTGGCTTACTTGTGCAGTTTCATAGAATGTTATAATTATGAAAATTGATCTAGACAACAAGATGGACAAAACCTAGAAATAGTTTATTGATCTAAGAATTTTTATAAAAGAGACAAAAAAAGGTGGCTCATAAAGAGTGTATGGGTTAGAATCAACACATAAAAGGTGTCCCATTGTCTCAAAATCCTTTACTTATTTTTAGAAGCCAAATTTTATAGGGTGGCTAGAGAATCTAATGTCAAACATGACTGTGACTTTTCTTCTTAAAATTGATGGGTAGATTTGATTGTTTAGCTTATCCTAATTTGATATTTGACTTAATCTTCAACAATGATGTAATAAAAGAGTGTAAACAAGTTAGCTAATTGAGGAAACCTTTTGAGGAGTTGTAGCTACATATTCCATCAAATTAAATGTAGTTCTCTTGTGCATGTGAGTTTAATTATAACTAAAGTGAGAAAAGAGTTAACCTCCACTCCTAGATAATAAAATAAAACTACATGCTCCCACTGTAACCTTATTACAATACAATACCTTGGCACTAGATAAGTGAGGAGTATAATTAAATTTATGTGCACACTCCTTGATAAAACACGATGACCTCTTAATAAGATTTGACAAAATAGGCACAAAAGCCTCAGCTTATAAGAGGCTTGGATGATAAGAGTGGACAATGAAATGACTAAGGGCACGCTCGTATGTATAGGCTCTTCAATGGCACATCTACACATGGGTTTACCATAAAAGATAATAAAAGAAAATAATAAAGACAAAAAGGACCCAAAAGTTTAGAAGACAGACGTTTAGGCCGACTAGGACTCAATAAAATACCCTAAAATAATGTTTTGGACATTTTGGGAGCATAGTAGTCGTATAAGGGTAAATAAATAGTCGATATGTGAGGTTTTCAAACTTTTTGGATTGAATGGGTATGTTATCATTAGATAAAAATGAATATAAATTCTAGTTATGAGGAAGACTTAAGTCAAGATATGATGATGCAAGGCCTAACATAAGGGGAAAGTATACCAAAAATAGCCAAATGTATGTACATTGACTATGTGTAATAAAACATGGAAAAAAACTAGTGCAAAAGTGTCTTTTACCAAAATTAAGTGTCTACAAGGCTTTGGAAAAAAAAAGGATGGTACTTTTGAGTTAATCTCAATCATTCAAGGATAACATGACCAAGTGCTCTCCATAATAATGCTATCAAACCAAAAATAGTCACAAGTTAGTTCTTTTATAATACAAATATGTCTCCCAAATGATGTAAGTGTAAGAAGACCCTATAAAAGCACACCTTTATAGTCAACATCACCAAAAATTGAGTTCAAAGGTGACTTCTTAGCATATTCATGTAATAAGCCCATGGTCTTGGGAATAAAATAAAAAAGAAAAAAAGAAAAAATACAACCCATAATAAATTTATTATAATAATCAAACTAATACATTGGTAATAGAGAGATTTGAGTCTCATGAGGTCATGTATCACAACATAAAAACAATAATGATGTCATCTAATTATGGATAAATGAATGAAATAATTACACTAAAGGTGTTTCATTTCAAATAAGAGATATTGTGACCATCGTCAAGTTTGAGAAAGGAAGATGGGATCTGATTTTAAGAAAGATAATGATGACAATGTCACTTGGTTACTCCCCAACCCTTATTCAATCCATGTATATAACACACATATAACATAGAACATAAAATACAAAATAAGAGGGTAGAATGTAGAACATATATTCTCTAGATCTTTCAACTAGATCATAAAATGCATAATGAGGGTTACATGTAGAACACATACAATATAAGCTAATAGGGCATAATGTAGATAGGGTTAGAGAGTAGAAAGTAGTCAGGGTTGGCAAACATGGACAAATCAGGATAGAGGGGTGGGCAACAGGCACAATAGTAGGGATAGATTGTCTTAGTCAAGAAAAAAGTGTTGCATAGGTCCCATGTGAGTCCCACACCCATTTTTATTAAAAAGAGATAGCTTTTATCCTGCATCTTTTTGTCCTACGCCTTTTCTATTCCAAGCATTTATAATAATTATAATATACCAAGTCAAACCCATATAAACCTAATGAATGATAGAAAACAACATGAAAGTAATAAAGAACATGTTATTGTGGGAAATAACAATGCAAAACCAAATGAAATTGTAGAAACATCAGTGGTAAAGAAACATACAATCAGCAGTGGGGAGGAAAAAGGTGGGCCTTAGATAGAGACGGAAACATAGGGGACATCACGTGGTAAAATGGCTCAGGGAGGTTTGGTAATCGTGTTGGACCTTTTAAAACATCCCCTATACCCATACAAAGGTGCAATGACAGGGGAATGGGAATCACACATTCATTTACACATGTTGGGATATCCAAATACTAGTTTATCAAACATTGGTGAAAAAATTCTATATGTTAATATAAAATAATATAAAGGTATTTTAAGTGCACCTGAGTTGGCCTAATGGTGAAGAACATGTGCTCCCAAAAGGGAGGTTATAGTTCTAATCTTGCAGGGGGTAAGGTATGCACACCTTCATGGAAAGTATCCACATGCAACGGATAACCATCTCGATATTCAATGTGATGGGGATCGGCAAGTGGATTGAAACCTTGTTCAATGCAATGAGGCATTCCACAGTCCATGGCTAGGGATATTATTCACCACTGGTTTGGGCATTTTGGTGATAAAAATGCATGTACCCAAACTTTAAGTACCGATGAGATGGGGGTGCATTGGTAAAGCAACTTGATTATTATATATACCACCCAAATTCAAATCTTAGAGGTATTAAAAGGATGATTATGGCCATATTAATGTTATTTTTTTGGTTATAGCAGTATTATGCATATTGTTGGTATTCATTGGTTGTGGCGGTATTATTCATATTCATCAGTTATGGTGGTAATGTTGGTATTGGTCAGTTGTTGCCATTGATTTAACCAGTTGTTGCTCTGGTCAAAAGCTTCATAAAGATCTAAAAAAATAAAGGTATTTTAAAGTAGAGGTAGGCTCAAAAGTTAAGACAAACTAGGGGTAAAAAACTCATAGTTATCCTACCAAAGGTTGTCAACAACACTCGAATAATCACTTCCACAAGGCAAAAAACAAGAATAATTTAGGAAACACAAGGGAAAGAAAGGGGTAGAGAAAAACTGATCATATTGCTTAAAGACAAAGTTAAATCAAAGCAAGGTGTGAAACAATACACCCAACAAACTCACCATATTTAATAGGAGAACAATATTACACATCAAAATCGTATATGGGCTTTAAAGGATAATGAGAATGAAAAAAAACATATGTGGGTAATGGACAAATGGAAATGAAACATATTGAAGAAACAAAGGGGAAAGAGATGAGGAGAGCCACAAAAGTAAGGTATTGTATAGCCCAACATCAACGACACTAATATGGTCGCCTGAGTTATATGTTAATGAATTAATGAACATGAATAGGAGGCTCAAAGACCTAGAATAAAAGAGACAACATGAGAATAATAATATGAAATAGGTTATAGATTTTAATTAAAAACTTATAAGAGAGAGCAAAATACTCAAAGAATAATTAAATAACTTGCAGGAAAACATGGAAAAGGGGCAATAAGAATTGATAGTGATAAAACAAGCTTTAAATCAATTGAAAATAATAGATGCAAAATAAGCTCAAGGTGAATGAAGGAAGGAATGCACCACAAACAAGAGAATCCCAATCCACAATTATAAATATAGAAGTAAAAGTAAAAAAAGTCACTTGAGAATCCAACATGAGGAGACAAAGTCTTGAGCTCAAGTAGTAAGAGGACCTTTAGACGAACAAAGGAGATAATAGAAAAATAGGTCAGGATGCAAGTAAGAGAAAAACATGATAGACGTGATATGGCTATAAACTCATTATTAAAGACTAAAAGACTATGGGGAGTTTGAGAATACCAACAAATTAACAAGAGACTTCCTAGTAGATATCTTACATTGGTCAGGACCTATTCTTCAGGCAAATAGAATGGTAAAATTGATAGGAGGAAAGGATAAACATATAAGATTTATCATGAAAAAAATAGAATACAAAAATAATATATTAAGAAATAGAAGGTCTCTTAGAGGGACACACATCTACTTAGATTAAGATCTAACTCCCATGAAACAAGAAGAAAGAAGGAAAGAATGAGAGAAGGTGAAAGCAACAATAGATGCATGGAAATGGGCATGGTTACAAAATGGAAGAGCCCAAATCAACCACCAAATGACACATAAGAAATAGGGATTTGGTGCCCCCTATAAGCACTTAACCTTGGTAAGTTGGAATTGTAGAGTTTATCCTTGGACAAGAGGCCCTAGGTTGGGGCCCATAGCAGAGGGGAAAGACATTATTATTCTCATCGAAAATCTTGAACATGAAGGTTGTAAAGTTCTAGATTTTGAAATATATAAAAAATATCAGTTTGGAATGAAAGGACTGAAAGTGGGAAAGTACATGGAGGATTTATGGTACTAATAAAAGAAACATGGTGCATAATTATAACATTGGAAAAAGAGGACCCAAAAAAATGATACATATGGTTGGAAATAACAAAAAATAAGTTAACAATCAAGCTCACCACTTGCTATTTTGCATCGAGAGGCTCAAAAACTTATAACAAAAGGAAGATAGACTATGAAAACCCTTATGCATCACTAAAAATGATATTTCAGTATTCAACGCCTTGAGATAAGTCTTTATCATAGGGGACTTCAATACACAAACAACAAACAACCAAGCTCTTAACTTGAGAAATGAAGGGGGGGTGAGAAACAACCCATTATGGGTAAAAGAAGATGAAAACCATCTTTGGGAATGGAAATATCAATATGGAAAGGGGGGAGTTACATATTATGGAGTAAAACTATTAGGATTATGTAGTTTGTATGACATGGTTATATGCAATGGCATGAGAGCATGGTCAAATTCAGGGAATATTACTTATAAAACTTACAAAGGTCAAATTGTGGCAGACCATGATATTTATTCACAGAGTTTTAACTTGAGATTGATGAAGCTTGAAGTTGGGTATTTCCCTATCAAGATGAAATCATACCACAATCTAATATATGTAAAATTCAATATGCACATAAACCATCAACAAGGAGGTCAAGTTCACCACATGTAAAGGAAGAGATATCTTCAAGGTAGAATCATCATGACTTATGAGAATCAAGAACTCTTTAAAGCAACCCTTGAACAACATATTCAACAACAATCTTAGGAAACCAATAATAGTACTTCATCTATGGACAATTTTTTTAACAAACAACAATATGCAGAAGGAGTAGGATGAAACCCTCATTTACTTAGTTATTAAATTTTAAATGTATTAATATTAAATCAATATATTTATTAAATTTTATATGCATAAATATATATAATAAATAGAGTTTAAGATTGTATATTAGAATATATAGTCAATATGATTAAATATTTAATTAAGTTAGCAAATTGAAGATAATATGATTTATATAATATTAAATACTATATTATATCAATTAATATGTATTCACAAATTACATAGTGGATATACGTAATTTATGATAGGTTTTACCTTTTTAAAAGCATATCATACTTAAAATTTGTTAAGAGGAATATAAACTAAATGCCCTGGAAACATACAAGTTGATTGTCAGCATTATTTTAAACCTTATTAGTAAATTATCTAGGTGCAGGGGAAATTATAGCATTTCTTAATATTTGGGGTTTTTCTTTTATATGCAACTTATGAGGAAACTATCAGAATATGTTTGAAAATGATTGAATTGTGGTAATACACATCTCTGTGTTAGTTTAAAGATTCAAAAAATGGATAATTAGTGCCTTACATAAATTTTGTTGGTTTTAAGGGAAGTCAAACTTAAACATTCTAGGAAAAGTCAGAAAGATAATTATTTTCTTAAATGTGTATCCTCTGTACCAATAATTGAATTTTGCTTGAATTATTTATTGTAGATAAGTTAATATAGAGTTTTGTTGTCATATTTGGTTGGCATGGGTTTGTCAATGTATGCTTATTACATCAGATATTGCATGTTTATGTTAATGATCCTTAGATTAGTTTACCCATTTGGTAAGCCTGTGCTTTGGATTATATATCTGTTATGTTTATTACGCAGCCCACATTGATGATACTACCCACGCAATGAGATAGTTTCTCAAGTTTGGCTAGCATCACCAATGATGGGTATGTATAACCTGATCAAGTGATGTGTTGTGAATTTGACTGATTTAAATGATCATATGTTATTTAAAACTTTGGCAAAAGTAATGTTAGATTAACATTGTCAATTCATATGTATGATTTGTATGTTGTGCGATATCATACTAGAAACATATTTTTCTTTATTATACACGTCATGTAGTAGAATATTATATCACATGAGGGTACTAGCATGTCTAAATCTAGATTCCCACACCATTCTACCTACCTATTTGTGTAGGGAGGGCCATTCCCCGATAGGGGATTGTGCGGGGGACCATTGGTCTGTGGTTGGAGTGTTAAAGAGCTTGAATGATACTCTCCCTCCCTCACTATAGTACATTCCAAGAGACAACACTTGAGGATATCATAGATACGTGAGTTGGTGCAACTCGAGCTCCTAAGAGTTAGATATCTTTATATTATATATAAGGCTAATTACATATTGAATTTGTAAATGTAATGTTATTTTACATAAACTGTTATTGTTGTATTATAAGACCAACCATAGCTATGTCATTATACAGGTATGTATAATGTGCATTTAGACATGGTAACTTATACTTTTTGTGACTGAGACAAACCTGCTTATGATAGAGACCATGAGAAGTTTTCCCATGTATAATTATTTATTTTTGTACAACTATCTATATGTATAGATGTTATGTGAAAATGTATGTCTTGACGTCCTAGTTTATGTGAGTTTTAATACAAGTTATATTATTTGGAGGCCTATTGAGTCTTCTCACTATAGTTAAGGAACATGGTTATCATTACTTATGTATGTAATTTCCAGTAATCGTGTATACCTTTAGTAGTTTGGTAGAACTACATCTAACCCCAATTTTGTGCATGTATGAGACATCACAGATATGTATGGAAGATTAAGGAATGAGTGCGAGAATAGGAAACTAACCTTGATATGTTTCTTTAGTATGACGTCTATTATAAATGCTAGTGAAATCAAATAGCCTTTTTTGTAGCACAATATTGTTATGCAAACTTGTCGGCAAGATCAAGTTTGTCACATCTTGTAAGGATGAAAACTTGTATGCAGTATTTTTTTCATGAGAAAGTTAACTGTGCAAGTGACTAGACATTTATAGAATAACATAGTACATCGTGAGGTGTACCTAGAGATTATGTTCTCTTTCAATTATTATTGAAGGTATACTTAGTATAATCCTGACTTGATTTATTATTATGGTTGGGTGTAAGATTGTTGTTGGTGTTGAGTTGGTTACTCAAACATAAATACCTATGACATTATGGGATGTCATAGAGTTTTACAGTATGAAAAGTACCCATGTGGTACATATTATATTCATTACATCTTGACCCATACCTAAATAAATATATAAGTTATGGTTATTAATGTTTGGGTAAAGTGATAATGAACTATGATAGTATGAGATATCATAAGATACTTTAGCTTATATGTATATACTCAGGTGGTACATATTGTAGCTATATGTTGGATTCTTACCTAAATTGAATATTCTAACACTTTTGTTGGTTATTACTTGAGCAATATATTAGCAGTTAGTAGGACAAAATTTATGCATGCATATAATCTTGTGAGTATATACGAATGATAGGTTTGATTGTTATGTATTGTATGTCTTGTTGTGTTTTATATACTTAGCTATGTCTAACATGTGATTATCTATGGAACTAGGAATGTAGATTCCTTCATCATTTCTATTATCTAGGTTTTTATGTGAGAGTGCTTGGGTAAGCACACAACCCTGGATAGTAAGGTGTTATTTTCTAGTGTGCCACTTAGTCATGGGATTAGACAAAAACTCTAGAAGCTCATCTGTATCACGAGTAGTTTGTTCCATGTTTGCTTAGAGTGTCAATCCCTTCGATGGTGATGTCTCATGGAGGAGACCATCACATTTAAAAGGAGAACTACATCGAACCCTGATTTTGAGGAACATATATGTAGGTTGCCCAAGTTGTGGTGGGGGCATCGAGTCTAGATCCTTAGGCTAGGTTAGGGTAAACTTTATTGCATAAAATTCCATGTGTTTGGTTAAACTAGTACCCATACTTAGTGGGAATTTGGATTGTGTTTATGTCCCTAGTGAGATAATAAAATTTTTGTATCTTACATTTTATTATATTGCTTGCAGTATTGGAATGTTGGAACTATTACTACTTGAAGTTGTTGATCTTATGACTAATTAAAGTATTCTAGCAACTGTGGTTGAATGAATGTTCAATATTTAGTTTTTTAATAGAAATTATTGTATTTTCTAAGTACAACTAGGTAGGTTGTTACAACATAAATAGACTAGTAGGGGATAAAGAACAAGACATAGATGGGTTGTAAGTTGACTATCTAAAGTGGAGAATATAAACCCTCACGTCACACATCAAAAAATTATATTCAATGGTATCATTTAGGAAGGCTTTTTGGTAGATTGGATGACTAGTTTCATTATCCCTCTCTATGAAAGTGGGGATATCAATAATCCGTCTAATTATCAAACTATCATGGTCAATCCCATCCTTGGAAAGTTATTTGGTAGCATGATAGAGCACATAATTAGTAATTGGGGAGAAGGAGAAGGTAAAAGAGCAAAAGTTTAAGCAATGTTTAGGCTCAAACTTTCCACTATCGACCACTACATCACTCTTAAACACTTGATTGAAAAAGTTTGGGATGATCGAGGAGAAGAAGCTTTATGTTGCTTTGTTGACTTCAAGACAACATTTGATACAGTCCATATAAGTAAACTTTGGAGTAGAATGGAGGAACTTGGAGTTCTATATGAATTCTAAGCTTCACTGCATAGATTCTATGAGCAAGTTAAAGCTACAATCAAAATAAGTGAAGGTATGTCAGAATGCTTTGGAAGCAACATTGGAGTCAAACAAGGATGTCCTCTATCTCCCACCTTGTTTAGACTATACATTGATAAACTAGAAGAGTGGATAGATAACGTTGGTGGAGGGGGTGTCCACCTAACTAATTATGTTGTAAAGGTACTTTTATATGCATATGATCTTATTCTAATTGTAAAAATATCCCATAGTTTGAAAGAACATTTGAAATATACCAAGAGGTGGGAATGCAAGTGAATACTAGCAAGACAAAAGTCATGACCTTTTCTTTATGAAGAAAAATAAATAAATTGAGTTCCTTTTCTAAGGAAGCCCATTGGAGGTAGTGAAACAATACAAATATCTTAGGCTTGACTTTCACACCAAGCTTAGTTGGGAAACTTACAAGGCAAAATAAATTCAAGGTGGGTGGAAGGCCTTATAATCATTGCAAAATAGATGCATGAATGCAGAATTATGGTATTAGAAAACTAAGAGAACCTTTTTTGGCCTACTTGTCACACCAATGGTCCTATATGGTTGTGAAGTTTGGGGCAGTAATGTGTCTGGCCTAAATTAGAGATAGATAGAGAGCATCTAAAAGCATTTAATCATGAGTAGCCTCAAATTCAAAGCCTCAAATCCATATGAAATTCGATTAGCCAAAACAGGGACTTTTTCTTTGGAAGCATCAACAATGACCTAGACATTAAGCTATTTAAAAAATACACAAAACATGGAGAACCATCGATGCCCCAAAATGGTAATAGAAGTAGAACTAATCAGAAGAAAAAGCATGTGGATGAAACAAAATAATAAATGGATGAGTAAATAGGGCATCAACTTTCCAGAATGCCCAAACACCAATGAGGAAATAAAAAAGTATGTGAGAGAGAAATTCAAGACAACAATGTGGAAAAAGTAGTTAGGATGGAAGAAAACATACTACATCAAAGAATTTAATCCCACATGAGAGCATAAAGAAAAGACATCCATAGGGGCAAAAATCAGATGGAAAGCAAAGATGTTGATTGCATAGTTGAGGACTAGCTCACATCATATTAAGTGTGAAACCAACAAGTGGATAGTGCCCAAGGAAGAATGGGAAACAAGAACATGTTTATTTTGTGACAAAGGAGTTGTGGATATATAATGACACTTCATTAAGGAATGTGCAGCCTATAATGACATCATTATCAAGTACAAAGACAACTTGAGGGTTGAAAACTTAACTATGTTGTTTGAGGAGGAAAGGTTACATAGAACATCAAGTTTTATAATGAAGATCCATAGGAGAGTTGACATCAAGAAGGGATTAGAAATCTTCAATTATTTTTAGGAAAACCCTTGTGTGAGGTTGTGGTATCACGCAATAGCATTGTTGTAGCTCTTGGTCATACTATTGGGTCTCATGGAACAAAGATAAGCCTCATTGAAGTACGAGCCCTCATACATGCCATGTGGCTCAAGAGAACAACTCTAGGCCATACTCATCTACCTCAGTGTGATGGCTCCCAATGCCTCAAATTTCTAAGCCGTTAGATCAAATCCCCCATATCATTATATTTTAAGCTCATACTCACACACCGTTTTTAATCATTTGACTTATGTAGTAGAAATATTAGTAAACTCATTGTTGTTTATTTGAGAGATTTTTGTTTGCAAGATTTGAACCCTATACATGGTAGATCATGTTCTGAAAGATAATGTTTCTAGCTACTTTGTAATGGACCTCATAATGGAAAAATTTCATGCCACCATTCTTCTTCGTCATCCGATGATGATGAAAAGTTGTCAATTTCTTATTATTAATAATATTATATTTTATAAATATTATATAACTAAATATATTAATATTATAATGACAATTTAATATTAATAATTATAAATTACTAATTATTATTTAATAATAATATTATTATATTATATAATATAAAAAATATTTACAATAATACATATAATTTAAAAATATATATAATAATATTATAATATATAATATTAAATACACTAATAAATAAATAACCATTCAAATGGACTTTAAACAATTTGATATCGTGATCACATTATTATATAAATAACAAACAAAATAACTAAGATCATTCTAATAATCAATATTGACGATCTATGATAAGAGCATAGCCTAGATATACCAGATAAAATGTAAACATGTGTAATATTTTAAAATGCTTGCAAATTTTGTTTACATTAGTCATTTTTTTACCAACCAACAAATGCTTCACTTCACTTCCCACCTCAATAATAATTGCACATTCATGCCCTATCACCATTGCCTCTTTCACAACACAATCCCCACACTTGTACTTGTGTAACAACAAAAACAGAAACTCAAACTTAATTAATGTTATAGATTTGTAATAATATTCACACGATGAGAATATAAGTACCTTTAAATAGTGCACATCACTACCACAAATACCCATAGCCTTCATGTGCACTCTTGCATCATACAGGCCTACATATTCATAATAAAAACCAAATTAATTGCAGAAATGGATGTTTAGAATGATAAATTAGCATATAGTTACCTAGAGATGAAAGTTTGCAGGGCTGAATACGAATAGACTCGATCCCACATAGCCATGTTGCCACAGTCTCAACCTCTCCATTTTCCTCACACTTTCTTACTTTCCCAATTTTCAACCCTACCTTCAATTCAAATTCACAACCCACAAAGCTCTCTAATGAATCAAGAATGAGATATAAAATAGAGGGCTATGGGACAAATTAGTATAGAAAAAGTCACCATGAAAACAATTGCTCTTGAAAGGCCACGCTCTAAAGAATTGATGGTTGATGTGGCATATCTTGCTTGCACAAGGTAGGTCCTATTGTTCGCACTCTTGACAGATGTTGCTTTAATACTTAGTTTATTAAATATTATAATATAATGATATATATATATATATATATATATATATATATTAGATTATTAAAAATATAATATATTGGTACTATATTTAATTCATAATATTTATAATATATTTAATATTATTTTTATATTATATAAAGAGGATTGAACACACTGATTTCTACAGACAATGCTTCTGGATACAACTGTGTGGGTGTTTTTGGATCAATGTTTTAGATCATACTTTGTGATCCATCATCAAGAAGAGGATAAAATGATCTCCTCTTAGCAAATTTTAGCTAAATTTCAATGGCGTTGCCAGAGGTAGTCTTGGAGCCCTCAATGCTACTAGCATCATAAAATATTGTGTTGGTTCTCTTATTAGAGCTACTTCTTTAAATTTGGTGGATGGAACCATTAACAAACTCGAAGCACAAACTCGTGAGATTGGCATTGAATTGATTATCCAATGTGGCATTGAGAATGTGATCATCAAAGGTGATTTGATGGGTAATGGTATGGGCCCTCTACAAGCTTACCATGAAATCATGGCATATTAAAAACATTCTTAGTTAGGTTTGGCCTCTTCTCAATTCTTTGCAGTCTTGGGAGGTTCAACACTACTTCTTTGAAGCAAATTCAATGACTAATTTCCTCACCATATCAAGGCATCTCCCAAGAAACAAAATTGATTATCGATAACTTGGCTCTTACTTGACCTGAAGCAAGCTTGGAAGTTAGTTTGGACCTTTGGTAATCTACTCTTTCTTTGTTCCTTGCTTGATAGTAAGGTTGGGGAGTTAAGATTTGGCCTTGGAGGGGAATTTGTTCCTTTGATTCATATGGTTCACTTTTCAAGGTCGATGAGTTTGTTTTTTGTATTTTTGAACCTAAAGTAGTGTTTTGGTCTCTCCCTTTCGCCAATGTCACCCTCATCTTCCCTTGCATGGGTGATTGAATACGGGGTTTTCTGATTAGTCCTGATGGTTCACCCTATATGATTGATTTCTCTTGGCACGTGGGAGTGAGTGGTGTGGCCTTAGTTGGGTATTTAAATTTGTGTTTGTCTTTTCTTTCTTTAGAGTGGATGTTCAAGAGGTAAGGTGTTTTCTGAGGCTGGTTATTGAGAGTGGTAATGTATTTTGATTGTTACTTTAGCCTTGGTGCAATCTTCTTTGGTGTTTGGATGTACTCCTTTCAAGATGGATAAATGCAAAAAAATTGTTATCTTTGAATCCTTGCTTCAATTACAAGTGGATCAATGGGAAATGGCATTTAATAACATGGTTTTGGATCGAAGGTTGGAGAATGTTTTCTCAATTTAATATGGAAAATATGGGCAAATCATTGAGGTGATTAGGGACTTCATAGGACAATAATTCCTCTACTCTAAATTTTGGTGTGAGGTTAATCTGGAAATTATTTTGTCTTT
This sequence comes from Torreya grandis, assembly GCA_037957365.1. Taxonomy (NCBI): domain Eukaryota; kingdom Viridiplantae; phylum Streptophyta; class Pinopsida; order Cupressales; family Taxaceae; genus Torreya; species Torreya grandis. The sequence continues at coordinate 12,442,281 of JARHVA010000013.1, forward strand.
GTGAACAATTTGCTTTGAGTTTTGAAAGATAAACTTCTCATGAAGAAAGTAATGGAGCACTTTGTGTGCCCCTATTTCTGCTTTGGTCTTACAGTCAGATTGGACAATGTAGTGTTGGAAAGCCCTAAGCACCTATTATTCTTTGGCTTTGAGCAATCTAGTTTCATTCCTTTGTTGGCCTTTCAAGAGTTTGAAGAATGTTTTATGTCTATTATCTAGAAAAATTGCAATTCTAATTTAGGTTAGAGCAGTCCTTTAGTGTTCTCATTCCTTCTTTCAATTTGGCAAGTGTTTCTTCCCCTTTGGCTTTGTTAAAAAGGCTTTTGGAGAAGCAGGTGATTAAATAAGTTATAGTTGTGGCTGATTTGTTGGTTAGGATTTGTGGTGAGGGGTATCATTTTCCTCAGGTCGGTGCTCTTGGTTTAGAGGGTCAAGTGTTGGTTAGACATGGTTTGACCACTCACCTAGTTGCATCTTCTAGGTATAAGAGGGATAGGTTGGGCACAATGATTGCTACTTCGGGTCTTGATGGCATCATTTTGCATCATGGGAGAGGTAGACCTTGTTTGAAGTAACACAGCTATGTGGATTTGGTTTTGGACAATAGGGTTTGTAAAAGTGGTTACAATCGAGGTAGTGGCAGGTCTGATGGTGGCAATAGGGGCAGTGGTAGTTCTGATTCTCAAGTTGGTGTCATGTTAGAACTTTTGGGGGAGAGTGGCGATGCTAGTGATAATGTGGAAAATTTGGGCATTGATGTTGGCTTTGGGAAGAATGTGGTCTTAATGGTGGCCTTAGACATCCTTACTTGGTGGGCTTCTTGTTAGTTGGATCTTTGTGAATCTTAGTTTTATTTTTTTATCTTTTTCTTGTAGTGTGTTTTTTTGTATTTTGGGGTAAGTTCCCTATTCGTGGTATGTTTGATTTTGTTTCTTATCTTTGTCATAGACATTGGCGTGCATTATGGATTTTTTAATACCTATGACTTTTTTGTAAACTTGGTTATATAAATAAAAGGGTAAGGGACCCACAAACCCTTAATTACCAATCCAAAAATAAATTGAAATTGAAATGAAAATTAAAAACTAAATTAGGTAGTTCAAAGGCCCTAAACATATTCTTAAATTAGTTATAAAATAATTAAATTAAAATAAAAAATAAAAAATTATAATTATAGTTAAAATAAAAATAAAAATAGAAAAATTAAATTCAGTCAGTTAATAAATAAAGAGGTATCGTGGGTGAAGTGGCTTGGGTGTTTCAAGCCCCACCCAAATCTCACTATGGTATTTGAGGCAGGATATGGCCATCGTTGATATTCTCGTGTTGGTTGTGGTCATCATTGGTATCTTTGTACTGGTTGTGGTCGTTTGTTGGTATTCTTGGGCTAGTTGTGACCCTTGTTGGTAATCTTGGGTTAGTTGTGACCCTTGTTGGTAATCTTGGGCTAGTTGTGACTGTTGTTGGTATATTTGATACATGTGATAGATGACCACTTAGGGATTTAGCCTTCAATTGTGTCCTAGACCAGTTCGTAGCTTTGGTAAAAAACAAATACCTATAAAAATTAAATAAATAAAGAGATAAGTCATAAATCAATTAATAAATGAAGAAGTAAATCATTAAAATTGAAATGATAATATCTATAAAAGTTTATTCTATGACAAAAAAAATCATAAAAATAATTTAATGAAATAAAATGAAACATTCTTGATCAAAACTCAAAAAATAAATAAATAAAAAATAGTAAAATTAAAATAAAATCAATTAGAAATATAAAATAATAAAATAAACAAACCATGAAAAATACTAAAATCGTAATCCTACTAAAATGAAATCCAAATCTAAAACCCCAAGTCTATATAACTATTTAAAATAATTAATGAAAATTATTAATAATAAATATTTAAAACAATCAATGAAAAATATTAATAACTCTAACTTAAATTTAAATAATAAATGCCAAAATTATTAGTTCAAAAATTCCATTAAATTTAAACTAAAAAATAATTATCAAAATTATTTATTTATCAAATCTTAAAATAAAAATAAAAATAAATAATAAAATAAAACAAAATCAACTAAAAATATAAAATAATAATATAAAACAAGACCAAATAAAAGATACTAAAAAATCCAAACCAAAAAGCTTAAGCTATATAAATATTTAAAACTATTAATATAAAATATCAATAACAATATTATTAATAATAAATTATTATTATTATTAATTCAAAATTACTTTAGTAATTTAAATTAATAAAAAATATCAATAACAATATTATTAATTCAAAATTACTTTACTAATTTAAAGATCCCATTTAAGACTCTATGACAATTACTAATAATTATTAATAAAATTACTAGTTAAATTTTTTTTATTAGATCAGGGAAAAGTGAGATAAGTAGGGCTTTTGATTTTTTTAATTTTAATTTTAATTATTTTATAACCAACACTTGTCTTCATGGTGAAAGTTAGATAAAAGTAATTTATATTTGATTTATATAATGATAAAGTATTTTATTTATTTATTTAATTAAGTGTTTATATTCATTTTTCATTATTTTATAACTTTTTTTTTAATTTTAAATAATATAATTTAATTATCAATTTTTTTATTGTTTTTTAGAAATATTATATAATATTTATACACATTGAAAATTTATTAATTTATATATACATATATTATATAATTTACATAAATATTAGATTATATAATATATATTTTAATATTAGATCAGTTTTTATAATATATATTAATAATGAAAGTGTTGAAGCTATAAAATGCATTGTATGTATCTCTATTTTTTATTGTATATAACTATAATTATAAAGCTAGATTTTTTATAAATGGTGTGGAAGAAGTAATTCTCTCAATCTTTTTTCCTCTAATTTTTGAAAATTTACATATTTACTTTATTTCATTCTTGCAAAGCATTCAAATGTAAATAAAGAAGAGATATAACATATTCTTGATATAGTAGTAAATGTTAAGCCTTGGCGATCAATGTTTCCAATGTCAATTGTTGCATTACTGAGTGTCATTCCTTGTGCTTTATATATGGTTAGACTCTGTACCATTTTTATAGGCATCTGCAGATGATTACCTCATGTAATAGGAGCAATTGGTATATGTGTAAGATTCTTTGCATCTCATGGGGGGCTAGAGTATTTTTTGAATACAACTGTTGCATATATGGGTAGAAAAAGTGGCTTTGAATTTGAGTTTTTCCACTTGCTCATCACTCTACACAAGCAACTAATTTATTAAGACGAACCAATAGAGTCCTTTCCATGTGATAACTAAATCCATCCTCTCGTATTGAGGAGGAGAAGATAAAAAATGACTATGAGAACAAATCCACCCCCCTGTAAGTGTTGACAAGGTAATGCCATGTAAACATTCATTAGGACAAACATAACTCATAGTACAAGGAGCACTCACCTTGTAGTTGAAGATCAGTTGAAGATTCTAGAATTAGATTTGCATAAATGTTGAAGAAATAGCAAACCCTTTATCAATAACTAAGAAATAGATACAAAAAAATTTATTGTAAAAAATAGCTACACTTCTAGACTTCCATAGTTGAGATAGAATAATAGATGTGAAAAAATATATATAGAAATGTAATGTAGAGAGGCCAATAAGCGTTGTCTTCAAAAAAGACCATTCTTCAATTGAATGTTTCTATGTAATAACGCGGAAATAATCTATTAATCAACTACCAAGATTTCTAGGCTCTCGAGCATGTCTAAAAAAATTTTATAAGGATTTCAAGTCAAAGTAGACACTTGCAGAGGATTATCAACAATATCTACATGCAAAAAAATCAATCCAAAAAAGATTATCAACATCTACAACAAATACATAATACTATCATTTAAACAATAATACATAATAGTACGATAAAAATATTAATTAATTAATAAAATATATAAATATAAAAACAAATTTAATATTAATATAATTTTAAATGAATACTACACAAAACAAATTATAATATTAAATATTCAAAAAATGTAAAGCTACATTCATTATGCGATTGTTTATCAATGTAAAGCTACGTTCATTATAGGGGGGTGAAACTACGATATATTGCAACTAAATATAACATAAAATTATAGAAAATCAAATATGCAATAGTATCAACGGGTTTACTTTGTAATTTTTTAAATTGAAATTGAAATTTATTTATATTTATATTGTAATATATGTTTATCAAAATTATATTTAAAAAACTTTAAATGTAGCGTTTTCATATATACTTATATTTTAAAATAATATTAAGTTGATATATATGTTTATCAAAATTATATCTAAATTTTTTTAAATGTAACGTTTTCATATATACTTATATTTTCAAATAATATTAAGTTTATATATATATATATATATATATATATATATATATATAATTTTGATAAACATAAGTTTATATATATATATATATAGTGTTAGTTTAATCTTTAATCTTTTTTTTAATCATTTTTGTAGTTTGGGAGATATTTTAAGGTCAGCGTAGAAGTGAGACGTTTAAAATAATTGGCCTGACTATCCTGCGAACTATGAAGAGGTCACGATCACTTATGGTCGAGAAATCTGCAAGCTCACCACTTAATTTCTAGGTGCATTATCGTTAGAGATGGGTTTGGAGGAAGGTTGAATGGAAAGGGTGCTAGGTAGTGAGGAGTTGCTGATGGAGCCAAAGATCAATTATGATATGCACTGCGCTCCACCGGAATTGGCGTTGGGGGTGGAAGCGCACACTGAGATCACCACCCTCACCTTCCTCCTACACAGCATGGTGTCAAGCCACGTCTTCCACCGCTGCAAATGGATTACTGCCAAATGCATTCCTGGTACATTTCCTTATTATATATTCATTGTATATACATTTACATATTCCACACACCCTAAACTATATTCTCTTGTCATTTGTAGATTCTATGCAACGGTAAGTACAGGGGCAACTTGCACCAACCCTGGTGAACAAAGAGAAGGTGAAGATATCACAACAACCATTTTCCATGTTCATGGCACCACTCACCCCTGTCAAACTGAATTTGCATGGCAAGCAACTGCAAAACGACACTGTCTAGTGCAGACATGGCAAAACACCATGAGGGGAAGGCAGTTTGCACACAAAGAATGGGCAAACAAACACAAAACAAAGCTTTGGCAGGGCGTAAATGACATCATGCACTACCAAACCGCTCTCTACCACCACTTCTCCCAAACCACCACCATTCAAAACTAGGTTGTTAATAACGAAATATGCCATTTTATCTCTTTGTAAGATGAATCTTAAGGCCTTGCCCACTGTATAAACCTCCTGCTTAATTAATTTAATTATTATTTTAATTTTAGTTTTTAATTTAATTTTCACTTTGATTAATTATTTTTATTATTAATTAATTTGCTTTCTCAATATTCATTATTTGTATTTGTTGAAAATTTTTGTAGTATATATTTATAATTTTTATTTTATTATATTTTTAATCACTAATATAAGTTTTCTATCATTTTGTACTTAATAAAATTGGGAACTTACTTTCTCATTTTATCTTGACATCTTTGTTATAAAAAGGACCTAAGTCTCTATTGTCTTCTTGATAATAAATCACAGAGTGTAATATGAAACGTTGATCCAAAAACACACACACAACAGTATCAAGAAGCATCACTACATCACAAATATGATCCACCAGGTAGTCTCAGAAAGTCCAAATTAATAATTTTTGTCATGATTATAGTTTTCTTATCTATTGCAAATGCTACTATATTATTTATATAGTTTATTGATATTTTAAAAAGATCTATCATGTTATATTGTGGAGTTTGTCAACGTTTATCTGGTTTATATAGAAGTTTATAATATTGTGTTGCACGAATTTACTACTGAGGCATTTTGATTTTAGAGTTTCGTGTGCCTATGATGGGAACTTCAAACACAAGTGGGTGGATTTCAAACAAAGTTTTCTTTGGCTCCTATAGTTATGAGGGCAAGCTAATTTGGTTGTTTGTAGACTTTTTGTGAGCAAAGCTTCTTTTATAGTGCCAATGTAAACAATTTTTCTATAATTATATATTATTATCTTATTTTATAAAAAAAATATTTTTCAACTACCAAGTTTCAACAATATAATTTTTTTTAAGAGACAATGTTTTGGGAAAATTTGTATGTGGAATTGATAGGATGTATTGACTATTTAGTGTGTTTTTTTTTGGTGTGCATCTTGAAATTGTTTTTATTGCAGAGTAGTATTTTCTTGAAGATCAGAGGTATTCCAAACAAAGTTTTCTTTGGCTCCTATAGTTATGAGGGCAAGCTAATTTGGTTGTTTGTAGACTTTTTGTGAGCAAAGCTTCTTTTATAGTGCCAATGTAAACAATTTTTCTATAATTATATATTATTATCTTATTTTATTAAAAAAAAAAATTCAACTACTAAGTTTCAACAATATAATTTTTTTTAAGAGACAATGTTTTGGGAAAATTTGTATGTGGAATTGATAGGATGTATTGACTATTTAGTGTGTTTTTTTTTGGTGTGCATCTTGAAATTGTTTTTATTGCAGAGTAGTATTTTCTTGAAGATTAGAGGTATTCCAATCCATAATAATAAATAAGGTTGTGGATAAATTGTGTGGAAAACATATGTAGATATAAAAAGCTAGAGCTCCTTATATAGATAACTCAAGTTAGTAGCAGTGATGTCTAATAGATTTACATTAGGAGTACATTGATGTAAAATAACTATTATAATGTTAATTAAATGTTGTAACTTCACTAATCGCATAACAATAAATGCTCATTTCCTAAAGTGAAGGGACCTTTCATTAATTATAGGTCATCCCAAGACTTGGTTACAAGGCATCTTTGGTTGATTTTTATAGTGTTCCTCAACTTGGTTTTGGGTATAAAAGTGGTTTTTATGTTGTGACGTTTCAACATCCTAGAAATCTTATTGGAAATACCCTTCAATATAATGTAGGAATGCCACTGCACCCTTTAAAAACCCCTCCTTATAATGCGTGTTAGGACCTTCTTTGGCTTTGTTTGAGAGCCCTTGCAATTTGTTTCCCTCTATAACCATTTTTTTAAAAACCACTTTTCAATACTCAATTTCTTGCTCCAAGTGTTCATCATCATAAAATTTGAAGGCCCTATGGACCAAAGTCTTTAAAACTGCAAGATAGGTGGTAGTGAGATCCGTGTGGGCACCTTCTTTATACACATGATGAGACAATCAACCATCTGTTTTAGACTTTTATGGAAGAAAAGGACCTCAAAAAGGGCAAGCCCCCTCACGCCCTCCCCCCTCCGCACCCCCCTCCTCAATCTCCTTAGTAAATTTGATACTATCCACCAACCTATTTGTGGGGTAGAAGTCCTTAAATTTGTCCCTCCCATGTTGCCAACAAGATTGGCATCATCGAGAAACCTCTTCCACCATTTAAATTTCAAAGGAAAAGAATGTCGATCCCTCTCTTCAAAATGCTTCATAAAAAAGATAGTCGTCATTCTTGATAATGGTAACCTCATTGCCATTCCTTCTCATTACTCATAAATGACTCCTTTTAAAGGAGAAGAATGTGAAACTTGAGATTGCTTCTACCACTCTAGAATCTGCGTTCTTACTATGTGGGGGAGCTAATTTAGAAGAAAATATACAAGTTAGAGTGGGGTCCCATGCAGGGGGCTTCTGCTTTCGCTAAAATAGGAAGGAGGGTCCCATGAAATATTTTTGTTAAATTTTACTGTTTAACGGACAACATCCCTGATTTTTTCTAAGCGACATTCCATATCAAGAATTTATCTAGGGTAAGGAAGCAGTGAGGGGCAGAGAGACTATTTTGACTGCTGCTAAAATTTTGCAGATTCTTCTGCGAGTTGGCTTCTTGCATGCCCTTCCCTCCATTTTTTTCCTACACACCCCTGTAGTAGGGATAATTTTTTTTACATGGAACCAAATGATGAATTTAAGCCCCTATAATTTTGTAACAGGGATAAAAAAATGCATGGGACCAAACGGTAAATTTAAACCCCTATAATATTTTCCCAGCCCCTGTTAAAAAATGTTTAGTAGGTTCCAGCGTGAAATCAGGGCCTTAGGTAAGGGTCTTATGGAGGGTGACACTGCTCCTATTTTTAATTCGTTGGTGGCCCCATGAAGAATGAAAGGTTTCCCATATCTATTTCTATTTTGTAGGAAGATATTTTACCATTTGTAAATGTACGAGTAGACAAAATTTATGTAAACTTTAATTATAAATAAAAAGATAATAATTTTAAATATTATCTCCAATAAAATAGGAATTTACAGTGAAAACTAGAAAATTTAGGAGCCCCCCCCATGGAACCACTTCCTTAGTATTTTAAAAATAAATTGAATAAAAAGTTGTATAAAGAGCAAGTAAACCCTTGTTGATCCGATCAAGGAAACCCTAGCCTCGTAGGGGCAGGCAGCACATTCAGAAGCGCTGAATCGCAGGCTAACAGACAACATCCTCGATTTTTTCTAAGTGGCACCTTCTTGTCGAGAATTTCTCTAGGGCAAGGAAGTGGTGAGGGGCAGAGGGACTATTTTGACTGCTGCTAAAATTTTGTAGATTCTTCTGTGAGTTGGCTTCTTGCATGCCCTTCCCTCCATTTTTTTTCCTACACACCCCTGTAGCAGCTATTATTATTTTTCCATGGAACCAAATGATGAATTTAAGCCCCTATAATTTTGTAACAGGTATAAAAAAATACATGGGACAAAATGGTAAATTTCAACCCCTATAATATCTTCCCAGCCCCTGTTAAAAAATGTTTAGTAGGCTCCAGCGTGAAATCGGGCCTTTAGGTAAGGGTCCCATGGAGGGTGATGTTGCTCCTATTTTTAATTCGCTAGTGGCCCCATGAAGAATGAAAAGTTTCTCCCATGTATTTCTATTATGTAAGAAGATATTTTACCATTTATAAATGTACAAATAGACAAAATTTATGTAAACTTTAATTATTAAAAAAAAATAAATAAATAAATATTATCTCCAATAAATTAGCAATATGCACTAAAAACTACCCCTTAGAAAATTTAGGAGCTCCCTCCCATGAGACCACTTCCTTGAATTTTAAAATTAAATTGAATAAAAAGTTATATATCCAAGACTTTTTCACAAGAAAAGATTATTTTTTCCAAGTGTAAACCTTAAGGAATGACTGCTCAAGTAGAATGGTGGAAGATTAGATTGTGAATAAGCACAAATGAATGATTATCTCTACTCTCTCTAATGAAAATAGAAAAAAAGATGTGTTTATATAACTGAATCTAACCCTAAACCCTTCTAAAGTTTTAGCCAACATAGTCAGCGCAATAGACCTAGTTCTTTAATAAATAAAGTAATTATGTTTCAGACTAAGTTGATTAGGCCCCTTTAGTCCTATAGCATGCTCATTTATAAGAAGAGGTTCAACCCATGTGACTGTGTTTAGTAGATGACAAAAATAGATTTTGGCTTAGGTAGGGGCTATTTGAGGCAGTGAATTGCTTGGAGGAGTGTGTAAGGGAGGTGTCAAAGCTCAGGGAAACATATATGAGAGGTTTGTGTTGGTTTTAAGTGGTGGTATAAGGAATATAGATATTTTAAATCACCAATGGTCTACCCAACCCTTTCTCAGTTCACCCTTTAAGGCGTGCACTTAGAGGGATTGAGTCTCAATTGGTTCTTGCAAGAGAGAAAGTATCAGTAATTGATAAAGTTAAAAATATTGTGTGTGTATAGAAAGTACAACTATGCTAGATATATAAATGACAAAATAAATTACTTGGTTATATCTGATGCTAACATAGTGTTGGATCTGATATAGATGAGAAGCAAGTAGGGAGGTAGTTTTGGATCAATTGTTAGATTCTAGATCTAGTACCTCTAGCTCTCTAGACACTTACGTCAGCCTAAGATAATTATGTCGACATTAGTGTATAATCTCGATGCTAGTGTCCTATACAAAATATGCGTTCAAATAATACATAACCACTTGAATGCTTTTGGGTTTGGCTTTGCCTTTGCTCTGGTGGTTTCAGATCTGGGTCATAGGTTGTTGCTCCTGGTGAAATGGCAAAATCTTAGCTTTGCATCTTCAATGTGACCTTGGAAAAAATGGGTTACTAGGCACATAGTGTCGACCTGACCCACAATGACGCCACTATCATAGGGTACTGCTTACATAGCCAATACTCTGAAAGAGGGCCTTAGACTCATGTAGTTATCCCCTATGTGTTGGCTTATGTGTGAGTCATGCAATGTGTAAAGTAAGTACAATAGTGACATAGCTTGTAACTTGACAAATATGACCTTATGCTTGCTCCTTTAGTATTTTAGCCTTGTAGCTAGGTTGTTCTTTTGATTGATATCAGAATAAGGTAGAATAAGAAAGCGTTTGGTAACCTGAGTGCTTCTTGAGTGCTCTTTTGATTTGATTGCTAGGTTTCGTTGGTAATTAATGACTGAGATTTGATATTGTATTTATACCAATCTTATCATGAGATAACTCACATTAAAGTACTTAAGTCGGCTATTGTAATACATTTCATTTATAAATTGGATGACTTTAAGGCTTTGGACACTTGTGTCAGGGCAAGATAGTAACATCGATGCTATTCTCTGCCCTGAATGTTAGTGTCTAAGGAGAAGGAGAGCAAGTAAACCCTTATTAATCCGATCAAGGGAAGGAAACCCTAGCCTCGTAGGGGCAGGGCAGCACATCCAGAATAGCTGAATCGCAGGCAAACAAACCCTTCCATCATTTACACGAGAGGCTTCCGCATTGCTTATGAGTTTCACAAGATGATTTCTCAAGCCGCCGTAAACAGGATCAAATCTCAAATCCTGGTACGCATGCCTACTGTCACGTTTCTAGAACGAGCTTCAAATTGCTTTGCTTTCAGCAGTTTTGTGTGACATGTAGCTTCAAGTTATTCTATTGTACTGTATTTTCTCGGTTTACAGCCTCTGCTACTACACCTTTTTTCAAAATTAAGAGCTAGCTCTTTTAAATTTTGTTAAGTTTTTGCAGCATATCACTCAACTTTGAGATACAGACGGGCGTGTTGTTTATCCAGGTGCTCTATGGTCTGCTGCTGGTGAGATTTGAACCTGGCTCGTTATTGTGCTTACGCTTGCCTTTGCTACTCAGCTACCCTTGCAGACTTGTAAAGGTTAAACAGTTCGCGTTGACTGGCAGTAACATTTAACGCACAAGCTGTTTAACACTTTTGCATGTGGGTGAGTGAATACAAAGACAGGTTTACCTGCTGATATAGTCTCTTGATTTTTTTCCCAATATGTGCTACATGGAGTTCTCTTAGTGCTTTTTCTGTTTTTATACAAATATGTAATGCTGTATCACACTGATCTACCAGGGACATTCATTTTGGTTTTCTTTTATTCAAGGGGTCTTTACATTTAGGGAAACTGCCTTTCTTGCGTGCTTCTCTCCATGACCTATATTTTATAGCTCATCTTCCTCGAAGTAATATAAATACAGTTTATTTACCAACCGAGACAATAGCTATACTTGAAAAGGGGCAGACTGGAAAAGGAGCAGATGAAGGGGAATAGATAGAGACATGGCAAACTGTAATTGATGAGAGCAGCCGTCAAAATAATATAACAATTACTAATAAAGAACTTGCTATAAGTCTGTTGAATAGTGATGCTGAAGCTTTTGTCTAGATTATTTAAACCTTCTCTTATTAATACGATTACAATAGTGACGAGCTTGGATCCTCCCTTCGTAACAAGATATCAATAGGGGGAATTGTAGCTTTTGTCTAAATTTTTTAGATCCTCTCTTATTAACAAGATTTTTAAAATGTCTTTTTGCCATCTACAAATATATTTGGATAGAAAACACAGGTCATTAGAGATCATAGACATAAAGCTTGTGTGAAGGCAGAACTACAAATTTGCACTTCCATGATCTGTTTTGGAGTTCACAATTTGGCCGGGGGAGAAAACTGTTATGGGGTTATTGCCTTAGAGCTTGCTTTGACGATTGCATTTATTGTGAAGAATGTGATCTTAGACTTGTTTTCTTCAAGTAACATATCTGTAGTCATCTGTGTGCGTATATTCAGGTCAGAACCCTGATATAGAAGTTTCAGTATTTTTTTCATGCTTTTCGCCTTCACCTTGTTTTTACAGCTCTCTTCATTTATTCTAAGAGAAGATTGCACACAGCTACTGGCTTAGTGAAAGATCCTTTTTGAGCATGAGAATCTTCATGGGAAAGAGAAGACTCAAGGACATAGTAGAGACAGCAGCCAAGGATAAAAAGAGAGGGGACAATGGTCATCGCACACCTATTAATGCCCTTTACAAAACTCCTTTGCAGAGTATGCTACACCAAATACAAAATCTCTTTTGCCGACATAAAATACAATGAATGTGGAAAATACCATTAGCTATTGAAATAATAAGTGTGGTGCTCATCAGAGATTGTACTATTATTTTGATAGCCAATGGTAGGTTTCCGCACTCCATGTCAATTTTATGGTCTCCTTTCTGAAGGTTGCAGCAAACAAGACCAGATTCCAAGGTTAATAGTCAGGTAGCCTAGAAATCTGACATTCAGTGTGGAAAGAGTACTGGACCCCAAGGTTCAAACACAAACAGATCCTCCAGTTTAAAAAAATGGGAAGAGCATGGTTGGCATTGCAGATGTGGCCTGCCGAAAAATTTGTTGCCCTACTACTAAAATAATGACCATGTTTTATTCTGTTTGCGAAGTGCTCTTCGATCAAGGTACGCATTACAATTGTCAGATTTTAAAAAGTGCGCTTCTAGTTGCTTTTGTTGCAGGCATTTTGTTTAACATAGCTTGAAGTTCTGTAGAAATTGAATTTCTTTAAGAAATTCTATGATTGTGCTAGCAATTGAATTTCTTTAAGAAATTCTTTTATTGTGCTTGAGTGGGATTTATGTCTGAATAACTAATGGATAAGTTTACAAGATGTTCAGCAAACAAGTTTTATGTCCCCAGAACTCAAAAGTAGTCCATTTAGGTTGATGGAATGCCACTTAAGAACATTTAAGCTAGTTTGTGCTATGTATAATATAAGTTTTTCCATGTATACAACAGAATTGCTAAACCATTTCAGCCTTTTTTTTTCTATTTGAGTGAATGTTTGGCAGGAATTGGACAACATCACAAATATGATTTCAATTGTGATGTCAGAGATTTTGTGTTGATTATTTAGATCTTCTCTTATTGACAAGATTTTCTTAGTGAAGTTGAAGCATTTGTCTATTTTTTTTAAAGATCCCCTCTGTTAAATTAAAAAATCTTCAGTTAGAACAGCACTAGCTTTGTAGTGAAAATTAGCAGCTTTCTATGGTGCATCGTGATGCCAATCTGAAATAGGGCTCTCAGGAAAGCAGAATGAAAAATTTGCACATTCATGAAAAGTTTTGTACATAACTTCGCAGGGGGACAAAATCTGGTTATGGGGTTATCACTGTAAGGTGTGCTCCAAAGAACGTGATCATAGACTTGTTCTTCAATTAAGATACATGTAGTTATCTTGATGGGTACATTCAGGGCAGAACCCTGGTAGAGAAGTCTCAGTAACTAATTCCGAGAAAAGAAGAATAAATGTATTAATTTTCCAGTATAGCAATGAATTTGATTTTTTCCATGTGTTTCACCTTTGTTTTCTTGTTTTTACAGCTCTCTATCTTCTTTTATTGTAAAAGAAGATTGCACGCAGCTTCCATTGTAATATGAGATCCGTTCCTGAGCATGAGAATGTTGATGGGAAAGAAAAAATATTTAGGACATTGTAGAGACACAAGCCACGGATGAAGAGAGGACAGCGGCCATGACACACACCTATCAGTGCGCTTTTGCAAAACTCCTTTGGAGAGTCTGCTTCAGCAAATTAAAATCTCTTTTTCTAACATAAAATATTTGGGATGTGGAAAATACCATTGGCGATCAAAACAATAAATGTGGTGCACACCACAGGTTCTGCTATTATTTGGATCGCCAGCGGTAAATTTCCACACTCCATGTCAATTTTATGGACTACTTTTTGAAGTGCAGCAGACAAGACCAGATTCCAAAGATAATAGTGAGGTAGCCCAGAAATCTAACATTTAGTGTAGAAAGAGTACTGGACCCCAAGGTTCAGCTACTAACAGATGCACCAATTTTCAGAAATGAGAGGAGCATGGTTGGCTTTGCAGATGAGGCTGCCAAAAAAACTTGCTGCTCTGCTACTAAAATAACTACCATGGTTTTCTGTGTTGAAGTGCTCTTCAATCAAGGTACGCATTACAATTGTTAGATTTTTAAAAGTGAGCTTTCTAGTTGCTTTTGTTGCAGGCATTTTGTGTGACTTAGCTTGAAGTATTTCAGCAATCAAAATCTCTAAGAATTTGTATCATTGTGTTCGACTTAGAGTTAGGGTGGAACAAGTAATGGATAATTTTACAAGAAGCTCAGAACTTTTGTGATAGTTGTCCATTTTGATTTTTGATGGAATGCCACTTGAGAATGTCAAAGTCAGTTTGTGCTATGTATAATATAAGGTTTTCTATGTATACAACAGAATTCCTAAACCATTTAGCCGTTTGTTGCATTTAGAGTGGAAATATGGCAGGAATCGGACAACATCACAATTATGATTCACCAGCGGTCATAGATGAGTCCAATTAAATGATTTTTTTTGGTCATGATTATGGTTTTCTTATCTACTGCCAATGCTACTATACTGTTTATATATTTTATTGATATTTAAAAAAAAATCTATCTTGTTACATTGTGGGGTTTTGTCAATGCGTCTCTGATCTATATACAAGTTTGTACTGCTGTATTGCATGGATCTACTAGTGGTAGATATTTTGATTTTGGAGCTTCATGTGCTTATGATGAGACCTTCAAGTGCTCAGAGGAACGCTAGCGGGTGGATTTTGGACAAAGCCTTTTTTGGCCCCTACAGTTGTGAGGGCAAGCTGATTTTGTTATTTCTAGACTTTTTGCAAGCAAGGCTTCTTTTATAGTGCCAAAGTAATTAGCTTTATATTATTATCTTATTTTTTCTATTTTGAGGACCAAGTTTCCACAATACTAATGGTTTCTACATTACCGGATATGCCCCCCAGGCCTTGGGAGCGTGGGGAAACACTCACCAGGTATGGGAGCACTGGAATATGCCCAGGGAGCTTCCCTGGGCTGTGGATATGCCCCCCAGGCCCTGGTAGTGTGGGGAAACACTCACCAGATATGGGAGCACAGGGATGTGCCCAGGGAGTGTCCCTGGGCGTTTCCTGCAATTTAAAAAAAAAAAAAAAAAAATCTGCTTAATAAAAAGTCAAACTTGGACTTCAAAAAACAAAACAAAGTATGAAAATCTCTCTGCAGTTTCAATGGCTTGCTGTGTTTGACTGTTTTCAAAATGTGAGCCTCAGTCGATTCATCTGTATCTTCTTTATTAGGGCTGTTTACAACAGCTGTGAAGGTTGCCAGAGCAAGTCAGCAAGTCTTCCAATTATTGGATCGCGTTTCAGCCTTGCCAGAATAAAAGAAATAAATGTTTGTAACATGATCAAGATGAGGGAGAGGTTGAAATCAATTATGTCTTTTTTAGCTTATCCTTTATGTCCCAAAAATATGGTTCTCCAGGACTCTTTCTGTGCAGCCAGCACATACGGCAAGATCATTTGCACAGGTAAAATACAAAAGCTCAACTCGTGAATAAGCTCAAAGAAGAGAACAGGGCATACTCTTAAGTTGATTTAATACCAGGTCATCTCATTGTAATCTTCACCAAACTGCAGAGAGTGGATTTTCTTGTCTTTATTTTTGTCCATACTGGTAAGTTGTAACATTTACATTATGTACTTGTAATAATAAATAAGACTAATTTAAGTTCGACAATTGAATATTATGATATTTAAGATTGAATTATTAGTATGTTGTGTGGTTATTTAACTTATTATGTTTCCTCTATGCATATTATGTGGTTAATTTTGCTTATATTCTATATTTTTTATTTTTATTTTATATTTTGTACGGCCGTATCCAAACCTCCCCCCCCCCAAAAAAAAATCGCCGCATCACCGTATCTGATTCTAATACCCGTATCCATACCCATACCCATACCTGTATTGGTAACGTAGAAGGAATTTTGTTTTGGAAAATTTGTGTGTGGAATTGATAGGATTGATTTTTTTTAACTTTAATTCTAAATATTTTATAACTAATTTAAGAATATGCTCCAGTCCTTTGAATTACTTAATTTATTTATTTAGTTTTAGTTTCTAATTTTTATTTTAATTTAATTTTCACTCTGATTAATTATTTTTAGAATTAGTTAATTTCTCTTGACAATATTCATTATTTGTATTTGTTGAAAAAATTTATAGTATATATTTATAATTTTTATCTTATTATATTTTTAATCAGTAACATAAGTTTTCTACCATTCTGTACTTAAATTGGGAACCTACTTTCTCATTTCATCTTGACATCTTTGTTATAAAAAAAAGTCCGTAATCATCAATTATTCTATTATCTTCTTGATGATGGATCACAGAGTATGATTTGAAACTTTGATCCAAAAACACACACACAATGGTATCAAGAAGCACCACTACATCACAAATATAATCCACCGGGCAGTCTCAGAGAATCCCAATTAATAGTTTTTGTCATGATTATGGTTTCATTATATACTGTGAATGCTACTATACTGTTTATATAGTTTATTGATATTTTAAAAAGATCTTTCTTATTATATTGTGGGGTTTGTCAATGTTCATCTGGTCTACATAGAAGTTTATAATGCTGCGTTACACGGATTTACTAGTGATAGGCATTTTGATTTTGGAGTTTCATGTACCTATGATGGAAGCTTCAAGTGCTTGGGGGGACACAAGTGGCTGGATTTTGTACAAAGTTTTCTTTGGCTCCTACAGTTATGAGGGCAAGCTAATTTGGTTATTTGTGGACTTTTTGTGGGCAAAGCTTCTTCTATAGTGCCAATAAAAATGGTTTTTCTATAGTTATATATTATTATCTTATTTTATAAAAAAAGTATTTTTCAAGGACTTAGTTTCCACACTATAAATATTTTAAAGAGAATGTTTTTGGAAAATTTGTGTGGAATTGATAGGATGGATTGACTATTTAGTTTTTTTTTAATTTTTTGTGTGCATCTTGAGATTGTTTCTTTTGCAGAGTAGTGTTTTCTTGAAGATCAGAGGCATTCCCAATCCATAATAATGAATAAGGTTGTGGATAAATTGTGTGGAAAACATATGTAGAGATAAAAAGCTAGAGCTCCTTATATAGATAACTCAAGTTAGTTGCAGTGATGTCTAGTAGATTCACCGTAGGAAGAATACATTAATGCAAAATAGCTATATAGTGTTAATTAAATATTGTAACTTCACTAATTGCATAACAATAAATGCTCATTTCCTAAAGTGAAGGGACCTTTTTTTAATTATAGGTTATCCTAATACTTGTTTGCAAGGCATCTTCTTTATGGTGTTCCTCAACTTGGTTTTGGGTATAAAAGTGGCTTTTATGTTGTGACATCTCAACATCCTAGAAATCTTATTGGAAATACCCTTCAACATAACGTAGGAATGCCACCGCATCCTTTGATAAAAACCCCTCCTTATAATGTGTGTCAGGACCTTCTTTGGCCTTGTTTGGGAGCCCTTGCAATTTGTTTCCCTTTATAGCCATTTTTAAAAAAAACTGCTTTTAAATACCCAATTTCTTGCTCTAAGTGTTCATCATCATAAATTTTGAAGGCCCTAGGGATCAAATTCTTCAAAACACCTGCTCTAGGACAGGTGATGATGAGATCTGTGTGGGCACCTTCCCTGTACACTTGATGAGACAATCAACCATCAGTCTTAGACTTTTATGGAAGAGAAGGACATCAGAAAAGGGCAAGCACCCCCCCTCCTCAATCACCTTAGTAAATTTGAGACTATCCACCAAATTGTTTGTGGGCTAGAAGTCCTTAAGTTTGTCCCTCCCATGCTGCCAACAAGGTTGGTGTCATCGAGAAACCTCTTCCACCATTTAGGTTTTAGAGGAAAGGAATGTAAAGCCCTCTCTTCAAAATGCTCCATGAAGAGGATAGCCATCACTGTCGATGGTGGTGACCCCATTGCCATTCCTTCTCATTGCTCATAAATGACTCCTTTTAAAGGAGAAGAATTTGGATCTTGAGATTGCTTCTATGACTCTAGAATCTACATTCTTGTTATGTGGGGGAGCTGATTTAGAAGAAAATATATAAGTTGGCATTTTAATAACAAATTGAATAAAAAGTCAAATATAGAGCAAATAAACCCTTATTGATTCGATTGAGGGAAGGAAACCCTAGCCTCGTAGCGGCAGGGCAGCACATCCAGAAGAGCTGAATCACAGGCAAAGAAACTCTTCCATCATTTACACGAGCGGCACATGGATTGATTAAGATGTCTGTACTTCAAACATCACCATACATTTAGCCTTGCAGAGAGTAAGTGTAGTATTATTTTCCCTGTTGTGATTAATATTGTAAATCTGATGCTGTGTATTTTTGTTTGATGTCTAATGGAGGTCTTTATGGTGCTCTGCATTTATTATCTGATGGCTAATGGGAGCCTTTATTGTGCTCTGCATTTTAGTTTGATGGCTAATGGAAGGCTTCTGCGTTCTTGTGAGATTCACAAGATGCTTTCTCAAGCCGCCGTAAACAAGATCAAATCTAAAATCCTGGTACGCATACCTACTGTCATGTTTCTAGAGCGAGCTTCAAATCGCTTTGCTTTCAGCAGTTTTGTGTGACATGTAGCTTCAAGTTTTTTTAGCAGTCACAGATGCGTCATAATTACTAGTTGTTGTCACTGGTACTTGCTAGTATACCGTCTATTGGACTGTATTTTCTGTTTGAGCAGTAAGGATTTACAGCCTCTGCTACTACACATTTTTTCAAAATTATTCTCTTTAAATATTCTTTGCATTTTTTTGCTTTTTTTAAATTTGTTACCAACCAGTGAGATTTTACTCAACCTTGAGATACAGACGGGTGTGTTGTTTATCCAGGTGCTCTATGGTCTGCTTCTGGTGAGATTTGAACCTGGCTCGTTATTGTTCTTACGCTTGCCTTTGCTACTCAGCTACCCTTGCAGACTTGTGAAAGTTAAACAGTTTGCATTGACTGGCAGTAGCATTTAATGCACAAGCTGTTTAACACTTGCATTCTGGTGAGTGAAGACACAGTCATGTTTACCTGCTGATATAGTCTCTTGATTTTTTTCCCAAATGTGCTATATGGAGTTCTCTTAGTGCTTTTCCTGTTTATATACAAATATGTAATGCTGTATCACACTGATCCACCAGGGACATTCATTTTGGTTTTCTTTTATTCAAGGGGTCTTTACATTTAGGGAAACTGCCTTGCGTGCTTCTCTCCATGGCCTATATTTAATAGCTCATCTTCCTCGAAGTAATAAATACAGTTTATTTACCAAGACAATTGCTATACTTGAAAAGGGGCATGCTGGAAAAGGGTTAGATCAAGGGGGAATAGATAGAGACATGGCAAACTGTAATTGATAAGGGCCAGACTGGAAAAGGGGGAGATACAAGTGGGAATAGATAGAGACACGGTAAACTGTAATTGATGAGAGCAGCTGTCAAAAAACCATCACAATTACTAATATAAGGCTGTCGAATAGTGATGCTGGAGCTTTTGCCTAGATTATTTAAACCCTCTTATTAATACGATTACAATAGTGATGAGCTCGGATCTTCTCTTCCTAACAAGATATCAATAGGGGGAATTGTAGCTTTTGTCTAAATTTTTTTAGATCCTCTCTTATTAACAAGATATAAAAAATGATTTTTTGCCATTTACAAAAATATTTGGATAGAAAACACAGGTCATTAGAGATCATAGATGTAAAGCTTGTGTGAAGGCAGAACTACAAATTTGCACTTCCATGATCTGTTTTGGAGTTCACAATTTGGCTGGGGGAGAAAACTGTTATGGGGTTATTGCCTTAGAGCGTGCTTTGACCATTGTATTTATTGTGAAGAACGTGATCTTAGACTCGTTTTCTTCAAGTAACATACCTGTAGTTATCTGTTTGCGTGTATTCAGGTCAGAACCCTGATATAGAAGTTTCAGTATTATTTTCATGCTTTTCACCTTCATCTTCTTGTTTTTACAGCTCTCGTCATTTATTCTAAGAGAAGTTGCACACAGCTGCCGGCTTGGTGAAAGATCCTTTCTGAGCATGAGAATCTTCATGGGAAAGAGAAGAATTAAGTACATTGTAGAGACACCAGCCAAGGATAAAGAGGACAATGGTCATGACATGCCTATCAATGCCCTTTTGCAAAACTCCTTTGCAGAGTATGCTAACACCAAATTCAAAATCTCTTCTGCTGACATAAAATACAATGAATGTGAAAAACACCATTAGGCATCGAAATTGAAATAATAAGTGTGGTGCTCATCAGAGATTCTACTATTATTTTGATAGCGAATGGTAGGTTTCCTCACTCCATGTCAATTTTATGGACTCCTTACAGAAGGCTGCAGCAAACAAGACCAGATTCTAAGGTTAATAGACAGGTAGCCTAGAAATCTGACATTGAGTGTGGAAAGAGTACTGCACCCAAAGGTTCAACTACAAAAAGATCCTCTTTTTTACAAAAATGGGAGGAGCATGGTTTGCATTGCAGATGTGGCCTACCGAAAAATGTGTTGCCCTGCTAGTAAAATAACTACCGTGTTTTTTTCTGTGGAAAAGTGCTCTTCAATCAAGGTATGCATTACAATTGTCAGATTTTTAACAGTGAGCTTCTAGTTGCTTTTGTTGCAGGCATTTTGTTTGACATGGCTTGAAGTTCTGTAGCAATTGAATTTCTCTAAGAAATTCTATTACTGTGCTCGATTGGGAATTATGTCTGAATAACTAATGGATAAGTTTACAAGATGTTCAGCAAACAAGTTTTTCGTCCCCGGAACTTTAGCTAAAGTCGTTCATTTAGGTTGATGGAATGCCATTTGAGAACATTTAAGCTAGTTTGTGCTATGTATGATATAAGGTTTTCCGTGTATACAACAGAATTGCTAAACCATTTCACCCCGCTTTTTAATTTTTCCATTTCTAGCGAATGTTTGTCAGGAATTGGACAACATCGCAAATATGATCCACCAGCAGTCACAGATGAGTCCCGAATAAATGGTTTTTGTCATGGTGTATGGTCTTAACTACTGCCAATGCTACTATACCGTTCATATAGTTTATTAATATATATAACAAGTTTGTAATGTTGTATTGCATAGACACATTATCACGAAATGTATTTTACATTGAAAGTGAATTTTCCACAAATAATATATATATAAATAGATTCATCCAATAAATAAAAATAAGTGGTTGGAGGAATTTATTTGTGCAAACAGGCAAAATGACGAGAAGATAGCCAACAGTTTTAACTTAGTTTAATTTAAATTTTTTAGTTGTTATTATCCCTCTCTCCAAAGATAAAACACTGAAGTTTCGACTAATTCCCCAACGATTCTCGGCAGAATTAAAAGAATATAAAAGACTAATTTTATGGATTTTTATTTCCAACTTAGTAAAATTTTAGAAATATTGAAGATTGATATTATGGATTTTCCTCTTCCACTTGGCAAAATTTAGAATTATTAAAATATTAATGATATGGAATTTTCTTTTTCACTGTTAGCAGAAATTAAAAATATAAATACTTATGAATTTTAGTATGATATGAAACCCTTATCATTTATACGTTGGCCATAAAAGATTGGGTTTGACTTTAATTCATAGTAATATAAAACTCCTCTCTTCTATGTTGGGCACTTACTGTATTGAGCATGTGGGCATTTACTAAATAATCTTCCTTAAGAATTTAACCTTTATAAGAGCATTTTTTGAATTTACCACCACCTATTCTTTCAACACCTAGTGGTAAATCTATGTGTAATTGTTTATTAACTTTGAAAATATTTATCATTTTATATGAATGGAATAACCTTGTGGAAAAAGCCATGGTCTCAAAATATCAAACTTGAGGTTACAACACTAAAAATAAATCGAACTTAAGGTTACAAAACTAAAAATAAATTGAACTTAAGGTTAAGAAACTTAAATGAAAAAGAAAAGGGTTAGAAATGTGTGGGTACCAGAAATAATATAGAAAATAATGAAAATTTTTAATATAAGAAAATGTTGCTATCATATGGAGAAAACTGAATGTAAATAAATAAGCCTTCGAAAATTTTGTAAGAAATTTACAACTCTAACATTTAAAGTCATGTCATCACAAAAGAATGAAATTGGATATCAAATATAGGCTTGTTATAAAAATAATGCATGGAACAAATGCAATGATGTCTGAAGCCTTCATACAAAACAAATTTATAAAATATACAATCAAACCTTAGATAAATGGATAATAGATTTGGCACTGAAAACAAGTTAAATAAATTTAAAGAAGATGGTCAAAGTTAGTGAAGGCAATTGAAAATTCCGATCTACTATAGAGTTTGGAATTCCATAGATTAATTACAAATTATAGTAGGAAGTATTGGGGAAGATCCCACTTGATCCCTTCGATATACATGTAAATGTTTAGATTTTTCTTGTCTGCAAGGAGAAGAGGTTGTAATTCTATCAAAGTTTTTGTTAAGTAGGCAAAAGAGGGTGTAATTTTGTCAAAGGTCCAAAGACTATCAATGCAAGCTACAATTAATGTGAAAAAATACCAAATTCCATCAACAAAACAGTACTAAACATACAACAAAAATCTAAGAGGGAGAAAATTCAGAAATAGTCCAAACCCTATATAAGAAAAGTAATGGTAGAAAAGCAACTAAACATTCTTCTTTTGTAAGAATCTATATTTCCCATCAAATAGTTAGTCTTTTTGGAATGGAAGTGAACGAGTAGTGATGCTAATGGAGCTTTATGAGGCCTAGTCATTATGTGAAATCTCATAGTTTTCTTAGGTATGCACCTCTTTCACTCTTACTGTTTTCAAAATCTTCATTCATACAAAGTTTTTAAATTTTTCTTTTTTTATCATCCAATATGTATGGTTTGCTCAATATCAAAGGTAAAAGATTTTCTTGGCATGAAACTTTAGTGTTCATAAATAACATGGAGAGGTTGGTGGAAGAGGGGGTCATTCTTACATTGACTTAGTAAATACAAAGTGAGAGTATATAGGGGGACTTTTAATTGACATCTACACTAGTATATCATAAAAATAGGCGTATTAATGTAAAATGGGGTCCTAGAATAAGAGGAGGTGGTGATAAATTAAAAAAGAAGGGGTAATAATTAAAATGCTATAAATGTATGTCATAAACATGTTTTATAAAGTAGCCTTGAGTTGCCAAAGAATTTATTTGGTGACTTTAATGCAACATTGAAACTATTTGAAAACAAAATGGGGACAATATTATTATTTTGTCACTAGAACTAACTAAAAGAATTGTGACAACTATAGTAAAAATATTCATATATTTTTATCATTCACAAATGATTTGAAAAACGAATGAGGTTTGATTCCAAGAGTCTTTTCTATTTAGTGTCAAACCACTACAATATTAACCTTATCCTAGAAAATGATTAGAGCCCCCAAAAAATCCCATATATTTATATAAATGCATGACCTTAATTTTGAAGAAACCTTGAAACATTAGTAAGTGAAGGAATTCAAAAACCACTATAATATCAATGTATCCTAGAAAATGAATAGAGGCCAAAAGGAATCCCATTAATTTATATAAATGCAAGACCTTACTTTTTAAGAAAACTTGAAACATTAATAAGTGAAGGAACTCAAAGGATCTAAAAGTTTTGTTTTATGAAAAAAATGCATAGATGTAAGCAAAGATTCGACTGATAAAAATCATTAAAGGTCAAAAGTAATATCTTTTTATTAGATTTAGATTTTGAATTTATATAAATGCAAGACTTTAATTTTAAAGGAAGTTCGAAAGATTAGTAAATGAAGGAATTCAAAGGAACTAAAAGTATTGTTTTATTGAAAAAAAATAACAATGTAACTAAGGAATGAAACAATTATATCATATATAACATCTATTTCTCCCATTTTTATGTCATACTACATTTTCAATAAAGGTTATAAATTGTTAAAATGTGAAATATATAATCTCTTCTAAAAAATATAGGTTATTGTTTATAAAAAAATATTGTAACGATTAGAATAGATTGAGAATATTAAAGAATAGAATGTTGTATGCTTACAACCAATGTATATTACGATGCATATAAGGTTATAGAGTCGTTGATGTGTAATGCACATAACATTTGAAAATTGATCTTTGTAAACCAATTAATTTATTGTTTTTATAATTATGACTTAAATTTAAAAAAAATCTTCTTGACTCAATTCAAATAAACAAAGCTAATTTAGTTGCCTTTTTTTTTTAAGGAAATTCTTAAATCTAACTACCTACATGTTTTGTTATATTCAAATTAGTCATAGGAAAGAGATACATTTATGATGTGCAGGCTCATAAAAACATCTATATTTTTGGGAAGGGATGATATTGATACCAAAAAACAGAGGTTTAAATTAAAACATTGACATTATTGTAGGTCTTTTGATAGCAAAGTTCTCACTTAAGAGTTCAGATTGGAAAGCATACTTTTAGTGAGAATACATTATTTTTGTGATTGAGATGAAGGGGAACAAGACTTCTAAGTCAAATGGGAACGTGAGACATTTATTATTTAAAAAATAAAATAAAAAGTCTATTAAAAGTCACTTGGAAAATAAAGATGTATATATATTATATTGAAAAACAAAATTATATAGCTTTGGTAAACTAGTGAAGAGTATAATCAATAGAGAGTGCAACTGCCCGTCTGCGCCCCCAACAAAAAGTCAATTGTAAACAAATATCACATTTGGATGGATAGATGATCATATATAATTTCTAACTTAAATTTTAAAAAATTCTTATACGTAATATTTTACATATTATGGGACAAAACACATTATAGAGAAAAGCTATTATAACTAAAATCATTGTATTATAAACCATGGTTTTATATAAGCAACATAGAAAAAAACATGCCATGCTTTTGATAATATTTTTTCATACTTATCAATGAGATGTGGGTGAGTTGGTTAAGTGGCTTGGTTGTTTCAAGCCCCACCTAGGTTCAAATTTCATTCTCTTGTTTCAAGCTCCACCCAGGGTCAAATCTCATTCTTGGGGCCGTCAATAACTATTAGATATTTTTGAGGTAGCTAGTAATATATAGTATACAAGTGATATTACATGGGAATTTGAGCCCCCGATTGTATCTCAGAACTAGTTCAAGCTCCGGTAAAAAAGCTGTCATCTATCAAAAAAAAATAAAAAAAATTCACACTTGTAATTTTTTCTCTATTACATATTCAACTTTAATAATAAAGAATGAAATTTTAAAAACAATGTCATCCACAAACCAAAAATTACAAAGAACATTAAGTTCAATTTTTTTGGAAATATAGCAAAAATTTAAGAGAAAAATATGTATATTCATTTATAATTTTAATATCAAAGACTTAATTGTTGTGTTTGTCAATATAAAGGTCAAACGAAATGCCTAAAGAACTATGATTATATTGACAAATCGAATGTGTGTTTTTCCAATCATACATGAAGATAATTACATTAGTTTGAAGAAAAAATTAGTTATTAAAAAGTGTTTTTTTTTCAAAATATAAAAAATAATAAAAAGCCCATTAACTCATTTCAAAGAATATAAAACAGAAAATTAAATTAAAAAAAAGAGTATTTTGAAAGTAATATTATATTGAAATACAATAATGTAAAAGTGGTAAATAAGCATGATGGTTGTTAGGCCATGCGAATCATTTTTTTTTAATCGATACTTGGAAATTATATAGGTCCCAGGCCCTTTAAATTGGTTTTTGACTAGAGCCATAACTGGTTCTAGAGCACAACTGGAGGTCCAGTTTCCCAAGGCCAAAAGAGAACTAACAAACAAAGAAGAGCTTCTAATCCTTTTTTTATCCCAAAGAACAATAAGGATCTAAAAG
Source organism: Torreya grandis (assembly GCA_037957365.1). NCBI lineage: Eukaryota > Viridiplantae > Streptophyta > Pinopsida > Cupressales > Taxaceae > Torreya > Torreya grandis. The sequence continues at coordinate 12,468,401 of JARHVA010000013.1, forward strand.
GAAAAAAACCTTCAAAAAATAAAAATTAAGACAATATTAAGAAAAAAAATTCTACAAGTATCAAAGAGAACTAATCCAAAACCAAGCTTCAAATCACCCTTTCGCTGCTTGTAGATGTCGACCTCTACTGGATAGCAACAATTCCATGGTCTATTAAGATCCTTCATTAATAGAATTCCTCGCATCCATCTACAACCTTTCAACTTTAGTCTTCCTGCCTCTCTTCCCTTTCAAGCCATTGGGGGTCTTAATAGCACTTTCTGACTAAGCTATAGACAAAACTGCCTTGCCGACTAACTCTTCTTCTTCCTCCTTTGAGCTAACCTACACAAGAGGGATTTCTTTTACAGGAGAAGATTTTTTCAAAACCTCTTGATTGGGAACTAAAACATTTGCTTCCTTATCTTGATTCTTGAGCGATTGCTGTTCTGGCTCTAAATCATCCAGAATCTCTGTTGTTTTCAAATCCTTATGCTTCTGAAAGGAGAGCTAAGCCTCTTTTGAAATATCCACAATTGAATCCTCAATATATTTAGAGATCACTGCCCCAAACAGACTATTAACTAGACTGTGATTTGGGCACCCAATCTTTCTCACCCATTTTTGAACAACAAAAAATTTAGAAACTGAAAATTCCTAGCAAGCAACCATCTTATGATCTAATTTATTACATTTGAAGCATCTAAACGGAAGACCTTCGAAGTGAAAAAATTGAGACCATACTCCATAAGAAGAGGAAATTTTAATAGAATGTAACAACGGTTTGGATAGATCAATCAGAACACAAACCTAGACAAAATTTCTATGAGCTTCAAATGAATTATCAATTTTAACAAAAACACCTAGTTCACTCACCATTTGATTGAAAAGTCAAGGCTCTCTCAAGGCTAAAGGTAAGTTATAGAATCTTAAACACACCGGGGCTTGAAAAATCAACGAAGATTCTGGATTAAAGAATGGAGATGAAAGGCACAAGAACACTCCTTGATTGCCAACAAACCACGGACCATTTGACCAAACAAAATCTCTATCTTCTACCGACTTAAATTGTAACAAAAAAAACCATTAGACAACATAGAAATGGAAGGAGGTTTCAATGCTGGCCAAGAACCCTCTACCCATTACTGAAGCTATTCTTACGATGGCCTTTTCCCAACACATCTCACAATCAACAAAATGCTGCTTTTATCTGAACAAACCTTTTCCAGCTCTGAATTTGACAAATCAAAGATAGGGGAGGCATTATGAAACATTATAGAAACATCATGGAGATGCACTTTTTTTGGATCAGAACACTGAAAACTCTTTGCTTGAGGCACCTCTTGTGGAACTTCCTCTGCAATTGTAACCTTGACAAGGGAAGATTTTGCATAAACTAACTCTCTTGGGACCAGGAAAGGTTCATATCCTAGATTATACTTGAGGATATTTGATTTACAAAAATCCCCATAGGAATGAAAGGGATTTGAGCTATTAAGACATGCAGAAAAAATTAGGGCTTGTGAAACCCTAGTTTTATTTTTTCCATTTACTCGCTATCTTAGACCTGTTTCTCCTTTGGTTAGGCTTGAAAGGTCTTCCAAATGAGACTGACCTAACCCCATTTTCATTAAACCAACATCTTCTCCCATGTGTTTAGTTGCATAGACTGTTTTAGCCAATACTTTACATGAGGTCCATCCCCTACCCCTACCACATTTGACTGTTGACCTGTGCTCCAGTCGACTAAATCTAAACTCAACATCTCCAACTTCTCTCACGACACCATCTCCTACCTCTAATTTTTTGTGCTCATTATTTGATCCCTATGCTAATCCTACTGAAAGCTCACACTGGTTAATGGAGACTAAAAACCCATGTTTTATACCTTTACCTTTGGCCCATGATTACTCCTACCTTCTTCGCTGCTCCTCCCTCAATTTTGCCTGTGCTTCCAACATCTCTCTTTTCACTTCAGTTAAAGCTAATTCATTATTCATAGAATTCAATCTACTACTGAAGCTTGATGGGGGTGGGCTTGGGTCTGTAATGTCTGTCAAACGATCTACAGCCGAATCACTCCGTTGTGATCCATGTGGAACACATGGATAAGTTTGATCCCTACCTCAAGATATCCCCATGGCCAGTTTAGATTATAAGCTAGCATCTGCCCTTGATCCGTGATGCATCGTAGGGTATTCAGATTGGAATTAAACTTGAGACCTAGGTGATCAAAGTTGTTGATCCTATCCACTTGAGCTAACCCTTGGGGCTATACCATGTGAATCAATTTTTTTGCATTATTTTGTAGTTATAAATTTGAATACAAATCCCCTTCCTATTAATAACATGAGAGAGATGAAGGTAGGCACCCTAAAAACCTTGTGTCTAGAAAGCTATCGACATATGAAATTTGGTCACATGATAACTGAAAATTAATTACCAAACAACATTACAAATTAAATGGCATTACAAATTAATTATAGTAATATGGACAAATTAAAAAGCAATACATGCCAAGTTTAATAAGTTCGATGGCAACATGTTCCAAACACAAACTAAAATGCTTAGGTGGAACAAAAATTGTTTTGTTTATGAGAAGAATACGATACACAATGGACAAAAAACAATAGTTAACTATTAAGGAAGCTTGAAAAATGTGGGAGGTGATGTCCACTAAAGAGTCAATCACTATTAACACCATTTTTTTTGGGAATCTTGAAAATGTGGGGGGAAAGTGAGGTCCACTAAGGATTCAATAACTATTAACACCTTTTTCTCTCTAATCAATGAGAATAATACCTCATGCAACCAACAATAACCTGTGTCTAAATTTCTTTTTATCTTATCAAGGAGAAGAATATGGGAACAAGGAACAAAAAGGCCCCTCCCTAATGCTTGAGGGGTAGGCTTTAAGCAAGTGTCCCTTGGAACACACCAACCCTGGCCTTAATCAAGTGGGATAAATCCCAACTTACCCAGGTGTTTGAAATCATTTCCATGCATAGTAATCAACATTGTTGTAATTGCCCTACAGTTCTAACTTCTTATGCCTATATGAATTTGGTTGATATGGTTAGAACTTAGAACCCAATAAAACTTTGTTTGGATGGGATGAAAATAATTTTACTCGATGTAGTTAAATGTAGCCAGTCATTTGGTGGTTTTGAACACTTTTTTAAAGTAGTGTTTCTTCAAATATACATAATTTTTAGATTTAATTCTTACCAATTTTTTTTTATTGAAACCCTGATTTTACTCGGATTAGGTGCATAGAAAATAAAGGTCTTCTTATTTTTTTAACTTCGAAAGAGTGAAGTTTAATCTATCTAGAACTTCAAGTCTTAAGACGATAGAGAAAAATTAAAAATAATAATACAAGACATCAAAATCACAAAAAATGTTATAAGGTACATGATATAGAGTATGCATTTTAATGTATTTGGAAGATGGTGTCTCCCTAAACATGAACATATCCATTATAGGCTTCTATTATGGGTTTACATCAGAGCAAACATTCACTATATTGGTGATTGTAACTTTTGCAAACTAGAATTAATTTACATGATGATAATAAATTACTATATTCTTTTTGTGTTCCTGTGGGCATATATTAATTTATTTTGGAAATGACACTCGATAAATTAGTATATGGAGCCTACTATTTTTTATTATATAATAAATTCTTAGTGGAAAACATTATGATGCAATCCATAAAAACCAATGACAAGAAAACAAAGAAAAACTTTTAGTGTGCAGTGTTACATCTTGATTTCTCACCAAACAAATTTATTAGATTATCTATGGATATTTATAGTTGACAAATTTAGATTTGACTATTTTTAACTAAGTTTTGATATATGTTGTTATGAGACAATATCATATTGCTTAGTTTACATGATCACACTAATATGAGTTAGCTGCAAGTATGTGTTTACTTTATGATTATATTGATTTATCATTTTAGCTATATTTTATGATGTATGTATATCATGATTGTTATGGTCTAATTACCTGTTTTGTTATGAGGTTGACACAGGAGAACCAATCCCTCAGAGTGTGATGGAGGGAGAGTATCATCAGAGAGGGTGACATGGATGGAGACATCAGAGGATGACATAGAATTGACGAAAACCCTACACACACCACAATAGTCAGCACATGTTAGAATGCATTAAAAATAGGTTGCACATGGTGTGTTTATTTCTCCTTGCATTAGAAAGTTAATTTCTATGAGTTTGTGAGTATAGTTTGAATAGTGTAATGAATTCATTTTGCATATTTGATATGTTTACCATGAATGCTTGTAAAAATGTTATTAGTAAAATTAAATTTAAAAATCCAGATTAAGATTAATTTATGAAATTATCATTTAAATTACTAAAACATTTGTGAATATTAATTAATTTAATAAAATTATGGATTTTCTCTATTTTGTGTTAAAATATATGACATTTGAAATTATCTTGAAAAAAAGAATAAAATAAAAGAAGACAATAAAAAATAAAAAGAAATGTAAAGTCTAAAGTTAAGAAAAAAATTTAAAAAAAAAAAAAAAATAACAAAAAAAGAAAAAAGAAAAACAAATCAAAAAAGAAGGAAAAGGCCAATGCCTATATCATATAGGGAGGAAAATAAGAAAAAATGAGGATAGGAGACATAGTACAGGAGAGAAAGCACAAAAGAAGCGAAGAGAAAGTTCTCAGCTCTACTTGCAAAGTAGGCAGTGTTGTCAATTTTAATGTGTGATCATGAAATTTTTTAGAATGTTACTGTCCAAAATATCTATATATATATGTGTGTTTAGCTGTCATAAAATTATATATATGTATGTATGTATGTGCTAAACTGTATAACCATATAAAGATAGTGTGAGTGTCTAGTTATTACTTAAACTCAGAACAGAAAATAAACTTGTAGAGATTGGTCATAGTATTTTAAACATTCATCTAGCTGCTCGATATTGTCATAACTATTCAACTCAGAGTATAAGGAATTGGACGCCTTCTTACTACCTATACAATTAGTATGTGATTATCCTTTCTTTCTTAAACTTCACCATCTAGACTTGTTTGTTTTCTAGTTATGTTGTTTCTCAAAATGAAATGGGCACATTCAATAATTTTTTTTTCTTTCAGAATTATTTATTTACCGTGCCTTGGCTACAAAAACTTATTCAAATTCATTAAGAGAAAATGTGAAATAAGGAAGGCCGTCAAAGTATATAAATTAAAAATACCTTTTAAAACTGGGGGATTAGTGGTGAAACTAGCATACTTGAACAAGAAGAAAACAATATCTAACACTAGTGAAATAATTTTTTTGAGATCTTTTCATGTTTCGATCTAGAAGAACTGCAACTGATTTTTGACATATGTAGAGAATTCTTGCCTGTAATATTATTTTTTGATGCCACAAATGCTTAACTATCTGGTGAAGTTGTCTTATATTGAAAAATTACGTTAGGAGGTTTTAGATAAAGGTGTTTAGTTTTATATTCTCAGCTTGCTCTATATATACTATGAGTCACTATATTCTTTTTTATTCCAACATATGTGTATGGAGTGGCTTAAATTGAAACAATGCAAACTTAGTATGTAACTTCTAGTTTAAAAAGCCATCATTGTACTTATATTGACTCTCTATATAGTGATTTATGAATCGTTGAATATTAATAATAGTATGAATATTATATTTAGTTAACTTTCAAACTAGTACGAATCACTGTAAACCTTTTTTATATAGTTACATATTTATATAGAGTCATTAGAATTTGTACTTAGCAAATTTAATGAGTGATTAAGTCACCGTATATATTTTCCAAGCCTTAGGGAATTGCTATAGTGGACACAGTCGAAATATTTTTAGTGGCATCACTGATTTTGATCTACAGTAAACTTAATGTAAAAAAAATACATGTGTCAACCTAGGTAATAAAATACTTAGTATAACATCTATTAAATACTTGGCATTGCTGATTTTGGGTAATAATATAGGCATATGTAACAAATGATTGGTGTAATAAATGCTATTATTTAACCTGTGGTGTCACTACATTTTGTGTAAAGAGGTAATAAAGTCAATCATAGTATTATGATAGGTAATAAAACAATCAGTGTATAATCCTTGATTTTATAAAACATGTTTAACATTATGAATGTATATATGATTATACATATGAATTGTGATATTTCACTTTAAAATGACTCCATTAATCTTGGGAATGTATAACATATATGTTTTTTTCCTAAATATTTAATGATGTAAGCATTAATGTGTGGGCTAAGTATCAAATCATTCATATTTAACTACCAATTACATCAAGGCATAAATAATGTTCGATACTTGAGATAGTTGGGAAAAATAGGACTATATATTGGTTACTCTTCTTTCATGAACATTTAACTTAAGAATATAGGAGTTTATATAGAAGCTCTAAATTGACTAAGCACAATTGTTAGCTTTTAAAATATAGTCAACTTTTTCGTTATTTAAACAGTTGAAAACCTTTCAAAAATATTTTTGAAAATATTAATAATTATAGTTGTTATGTGTGAATAATTTATCTTTCAAAGGTTAATGGGGTGCGGTATAAATAAGGAACCCAATATATTCCTTATTTTGACATAAAAAGTTGCTTATAATAAATTGTGAAACAAAACAAAGAATGTGAATGTATCATTAAACCAAGTTAAAGTATGCTTAATAATAAATATAGGTGAATATATAAATATATATTCATAGGGGTGTATTCTTATGGTTATAATTTCATGAGTGGATTATGAATTATGTTAAAAATTTACATGTAATTAAGTTAATGAATGCATGCATTCAAACTCTTATAATGTATAACAAATATTAGTTTGAATTATCTCATGTTTCATGTGTGTTGAGTTTTGATTTTCTATATCTACACATGGATTTAAGTATGCAACATCAATACATAATAAAAATAACTATGTTGGGTCATATCCCTAAGCTTTTAGTTATGAGTATGGTTTATCTAGTCATCATGTGTCTAAAGGACTGAAACTATAATCATATTAAAACAATCTTCTAAAAAATGACACAAGAAGTTTAAATCAATGTTATAATGGGTTTATGAGTTTTATATTTCTTTGTAAATGATTGATTAACTATTAGTTATATGTGTATTTAGTATTAAATACTTATGTGCGGTATATATTATAAGAGTGTTAATATGTATAAATATTTGGTTATATTTAACATATAATGGTGCATCATGATGTATGCTTATAAATTATTATTTTTTGAATGCTAAGATGTAGTTTAAACTTAGAATATATTTGGGTGGTATAATCTCGTACTTGATTATTATTATATATGTAGGTTGTTTGATTCTTTAAATCATAAGTTTGATTATGTTTATTTATGTAGTTATGAACTATGATAGTATGTGATATCATAGAGTACTATAGTATAAATGTATGTTAAACTTAGATGGTATATACTTTAATTGATATGTTTAGACTCACACCTAAAATTGATTGATTAAACATATGCATGTTGATTATCACTATGAATAATATGTTTTGTGACAATTAGTAAAAATTTATGTATACATGTTTACAACTTTGAGAGTTTAATGAATGCTATGATAGTATATTATTGTGTTTCATGAAAACTGTGACTTGTTTCTTTATATCTAGTTACTTGAATAAAAGCTTATGTTTTCATGTAATTAAGACTACTTTATATGATTAATTATGAGAAATTAGTAGCTATGCCTTAAGATATTAGATCATGGTAATGTGGGTTATGATAGAGTGTAGTATGTTTGGAAACTAATTGTGATGGTTAAAATTTGTAGTTACATATGTATTTTACCTATGTGGTATAAACTATAGTCATTATTTCTAGTATGAGATATAAAATAATATAAGATTCATTCGTACAGTTGATGGAATAAATGTATGTTTCGATTACTCTTATGATTAGCATATTATATGATGAGATTAATAGTATGATGTAAATGATATGAATATCGTAGTTAAATTGTATTTGATTAATATGTATTGTTGATACTGAGTAAGGAGTGAGATGAACTTCACTGACTTACTAGCATCATAATGCTAGATGAAGACAATTTGATCAAGTGATATATATGAATCTGATTGATCTATAGATCATAATTATTATTATTCATAAATCTTTGGACTAAAATATGTTTAGTGAGACATTACCATTTTATGAGTATAATTTACATGTTTGTGTGATATCTTACAATATAATGATAATCTATGATACATTACATGTTTAATTTTAAAATTCATACAACACACAGGTACTTGCTTATCTCTCTAGATTCTCATGCCATCAGTATCTAATCATCCATGAAAGGAGGGCCACTTACTGATGGGATTAGTGTGGGGTATCATTGGTCTATGATTGGTATGAAAAAGTGCTTGGATGATATTCTCCTTCTCCATAATAGTAATACTTTAAGATGACACTTGATATTGCCACAAATACTAAAGAGTCCAGGGAACTCATGCTTTGGAAAAACATGTATCTTAATTATGTACATTGTATTATATTTTATTTATTTTTAAAAATATTATCATGAAGATTTGTAATTAACTAGTTACTTTAGATTGACAACAATGACTGTGTATTGAATTAGTAGTGGCTAGCTATTTGTAATTACTATTTATATTTATATCATGATGTGTTTTATTATGTTGATAGTGATCCGAGATGTATGACTTGGTATACTTCATTTACATATATATCTCTTAAAGTATTTTGTATGATCACTACTTATATTCTCATGGTGTAATCTATTTATAGTATGTGTTTAATTAAAAACAATTTTTTTATATGTATTTCTAGTTGACCTCAACGTGGTTGTTACATGTGATATCAGAGTTGTGGCTTGAAATCTAGGACCTAATGAGTTCATTGGTATTTTCATGTCTTTTTATTTACCAGTGTGAACCTAGTGACATGAAATATTACTATGATATTTTGGATTTATGATGTCTCAGTGCATAACTATGTTACACCATGATTGGAGTTTTGAGACTTGATAGATCCTCTTGTATGGCTTGGTGACTTTTATAAGTATGAGACATTTGTGAAATGTGTGTGGGGAATATTGAGTGTGTGCCCTTAGGATCACTCTTACCTTTTTGAGTTATTTAGGGGTTGTTTTATCGAGTGTCCCAATGTTGATGGTTGTATATGAGGTTTGGGTAGGTGAGTACATAACATAGTTTATGAGTTATGAACAAGAGATTTCTATCATAGTTTAATCACTTAGATCAAGCACCTTGAATATGATTACATCCTTCTTAGTAATCAAGTCACCTTCACCACTTGTGTTTTGTGTTGTGAGTGTTTAATAAACACGAGATGCTTCTCACTTAAATATATGTGCTTTAGTTTTTGTGACTTATGTTCACTAATCTTAGGAATGAAAATTTTTATAAGACTATTTTTAGTTGGTACCACCTAGGGCAGTGATAATTTTCTTGTAGAAGAGTGTAGATGTTTTGGTTGAGAATTCCTATGTGTTAGGACTTTGTTTAAGGATTGATACCCTTAAGTTATGTAGATTTGGAAGAAGTGTCATATCTCTTAGTTAGCTTAAAGGTGATTCATTATTATCTCATTTTCCTTTGACATCACTATAAGCTACCAAGATGATTCATATTTTCATGATGATTTAAAGTTCTCTTAAATGAAAACTTATTTCTAAAATGTTGTTATGATCATATTCTATGGAGTTCTTGGGATAAATGTCTTCTACTTCTTGTTGAGAGAGAAGTTGTAGGATTGGATGGATTGATACATCTTTGTGGTATGTATATTTTTCTCCTGGTTGTGGTAAGTAGGCAGCGATTTGACAACATTGAGTTATGATATTTTCTTTTTACCTTATGAGGGTATGTATGAATCTTATTTTTGAGATGATAGTTCTCTAATTTTTAATTGTGACTCTTTAAGGTCACTACTTTATCTAACTTGTGAACTTAGATCATGTGGAGTGGCAAACCTTGAATTATATATTAAATCCTACATTAAAATTACAAGTTGATTATAATTAATATGTTAGATAAAGTAATTTATAAATTATGATTATAAATGTTATAAATTTTAATCTATAATCATAAATTATGATAATATAAATGTTATTAGCAAAATTAAATTTAAAAATTTGAATTAATAGAAATTTATAAAATTATCATTTAAATTGCTATACCATTTTTGAATGTTAATTAATTTACTAAAATTATGGATTTTCTCTATTTTATGTTAAAATATATGAAAATTAGAAATTATCTTAATAAAGAGAAAAAAAGAAAAAGATAATAAAGAATAAAGTCTAAATTTAAAAATAAACAAAAAAAAAAAAAAAAAAAAAAAAAAAAAAAAAAATCAAAAACAAAAAAAATAAAGGAAAAGGCCTACACCTATTTCATATAGGGAGGAAATAAAGAAAGAAATGAGGATAAGAGATTTGTCATTTTAGAGAAAGATCGAGTTTGAGAAGGTAGAAAAGGAGGCATAGCATGGGAGAGAAAGCACATAAGAAGTGAAGAGAAAGTTCTCAGCTCTACTTATCAGGTAGATAATGCTTTCAATTTTAATGTGTCATAGTATTCTAAACATTCATCTAACTGCTCGACATTGTCATAACTATTCAACTCAAAGTATAAGAAACTATAAGCCTTCTTACTACCCGTACGATCAATATGTGATTATACTTTCTTTCTTAAAATTCATTATCTAGACTTGTTTGTTTTCTAGTTAAGACGTTTCCCAAAATGAAATGGGCACATTTAATAAAAGTCTTTTCCTTCAAAATTATCTATTTACCATGCCTTGGCTATGAAAACTTATTCAGATTCATTAAAAGAAAATGTGAAATAAGGAAGGCCCTTGAAGTATATAAAGTAAAAAGACCTTTTAAAACTGGAGGATTAGTGGTGAAATTAGCATACTTGAACAAGAAGAAAACAATAACTAACACCAGTAAAATAATTTTTTGAGATATTTTTATGTTTTGCTTTGGAAAAAATGTAGCTAATTTTTGACATATGTAAAAAATTCTTACCTGTAATATCATTTTCTGATGCCACAAAAGCTTGGCTATTTGGTGAGGTTGTCTTATGCTAAAAAATTATGTTAAGAGATTTTAGATAAAGGCATCTAGTATTATATTCTTAGTTTGCTCTATATATACTATGAGTTGCTATACTCTTATTTATTCTACCCTTTGTGTATGGAGCAACTTAAATTGAAACAATGCAAACTTAGTATGTAACTACCACTTAAAAAAAAACATCTCTGTACTTATATTGCCTCTCTATATAGTGATTTATGAATTATTGACTATTATATTAAATTAACTTTCAGACTAGTATGAATCGCTGTAAATCCTTTTTACATAGTTACATATTTATATAGGGTCACTGGAATATATACTTAGCAAATTTAATGAGCGATTAAGTTGTTGTGTAACTTTTCCAAGCCTTAGGGAATCATTGTAGTGGATGCAACCAAACTATTCCTTAGCAATGTCACTGATTTTAATTTGCAGTAAACTTAGTGTAAAAAGTATACATAAGCATTGACCAGGGTATTAAAATACTTTGTGTAACATCTATTAAATACTTGGCGTCACTAATTTTAAGTAATAAGATAGGTGTATGTAATAAATGTTTGGTGTAAAAATTGCTATTACTTAACCTGTGGCATCACCACATATTGTGTAAAGAGGTAATAAAGTCAATCATAACAATATGATAAGTAATAAAATAATCAACATATAATCTTTGATTTTATAAAGTGTGTTTAACATTATGAATGCATATATGATTATACATATAAATTGTGATATTTCACTTTAAAATGACTCTGATAATCTTGGACATGTATAGCATATATGTTTCCTTTACTAAATATTTAATGATATTTTATGATGTCAACATTAATGTGTGTACTAAGTATTAAACCATTCATATTTAGTTACTGATTACATCATGGTATAAATAATGTTCGATACTTGAGATAGTTGGGAAACATAAGACTATATATCGGTTACTCTTCTTCCATGAACATTTAACTTAAGAATATAGGAGTTCATATAGAAGCCCCAAATTGACTAAGCATGATTGTTAGCTTTTAAAACACAATCAACCTTTTCGTTATTTAAATAGTTAAAAACCTCTCGAAAATCTATTTGGGAATATTAATAACTATAGATGTTGTGTGGATAATTTATCCTTCAAGAGTTAATAGGGCATGGGATAAATAGGGAACTCAGTGTAATCCTTATTTTGACATGAAGAGTTGCTTATCATAAACTATAAAACAAAACACAAAATGTGAATATATCATTAAGCCAAGTTAAAGTATGTTTAATAAGAAATATAAGTGAATATATAAATATATATTCATAGGGGTGTGCTCTTATGGTTATAATTCCATGGGTGAATTATGAACTATGTTAAAGATTTATATGTAATTAATTTAACAAATACGTGCATTCAAACTCTTAGAATGTATAACAAATGTTAGTTTGGATTATCCTATATTTCATGTGTGTTGAATTTTGATTTATTATATCTACACATGGATTTAAGTATGCAACATCAATACATAATAGAAATAGCTATGTTGGGTGATATACCTAAGCTTATAATTAAGAATATGATTTTATATAGTTATTGGGTGTTTGAGGGACCAAAACTAGAACCATATTAAAATAGTCTTCTAAAAAATGGAACAAGATGTTTAAATGAATGTTATAACGAGTTTATGCGTTTTCTATTTCTCTACAAATGATTGATTGATTGTTAGTTATATGTGTATTTAATATTGAATACTTGTGTGCAACACATATTATGAGAGTGTTAACATGTATAAATATTTGGTTATATTTAATATATTTGGTATAAATCTTTGAATGCTAGTATGTAGTTTAAACTTAGGGTATACCTAGGTGGTATAATTCCATACTTGATTGTTATTATGTATACGGACCGTTTGATTTTTGAAATCATAAGTTTGGTTATGTGTATTTATGTAGTTGTGAACTATGATAGTATGAAATATCATAGAATACTAGTGTAAATGTATGTTAAACTTGAATAACATATATTATAATTGATATGTTTAGATTCATACTTATATTTGACTTCTTAAATGTATGCAAGTTGGTTATCACTATGAATAGTATGTTTTGTGACAGTATAATTTTATATATGCATGCATACAACTTCGAGAGTTTAATGAATGCTTTGATAGTATATTATTGTGTTCCATGGGAACTATGACTTAGTTCGTTATATCTAGTTACTCGAATAGAAGCTTATGTTTCCATGTAATTAAGACTACTTTATATCGTTGATTATGAGAAAAGTAGTAGTATGTCTTAAGATACTAGACCATGGTAATATGGATTATCATAGAGTGTACTTATGTTTGAAAATTAATTATGATAGTTACAATTTGTAGTTAAATATGTATTTTATGTAAGTGGTATAAACTGTAGTCATTATTTATAGTATGGGATAAAAAATAATGTAAGATTCATTCATACGTTTGACAAAATAAATATATGTATTGGTTACTTCTATGGTTAGCATGTTATATGATGAAATTGATAGTAGGATTTAAATGATATGATTTTTATGGCTAAATTGTATTTGAACAATTTATATTGCTGATACTGAGTAAAGAGAGATGAAATTCACTGGCCTACTAGCATCATAATGTTAGATGAAAGTAGTTCAATCAAGTGGTGTGCATGAATTTGATTGATCTATAGATTGTTATTATTATTATTCATAAAACTTTGAGCTCAAGTATGTTTAGTGAGATATTATCATTTCTTGGGTATGATTTACATGTTTGTGTAATATCTTGTAATAGAATAGTTTTCTATCATACATTGCATGTTTAGTTTTAGAAATCATATACCACACAGGTACTTGCTTGTCTTTATGAATTTTTGTGACATCACTATTTACTCATCTATGAAGGGAGAGACATTTACTGCTAGGATTAGTATGGGGGATTGTTGGTTCATGATTGATGTGAAAAAGTGCTCGAATGATGCTCTCCCTCTCCATAATAGTATTATTTTTGAGATGGCACTTTGAGATTGTTATAGATACTGGAGAGTCTGGATAAATCACGCTCTGGAGAGCTATGTATATTAATTATGTATATTATATTTATTTTTGAAAATATTATCATGAAGAGTTGTAATTAGCTATTTATTGAGGATTAACATTAGTGACTGTGTATTGAACCAACAGTGGCAGCTATTTGTAATTAATTTCTATATTTGTATCATGATGTGTTTTTTTATGTTGATAGTGATCCAAGATGCATGACCTAATATACTTTATTTACATATATCTCTCTTAGAGTATTTTATATGATTAATGTTTACATTATCATGGTGTAATATATTTATTCTATAAGTGTTTAATTAAAAAAATTCATGTATTTCTAGTTGACCCCAGCGGGGTTGTTACATGTAGTGCATTTTAAAAATGACATAACTTATTTACATTGCTAGCCTTGTAGGTTTGAACTTTGGTTCATTGGCTACCTAGTCATTATAGGGCAATTTTATGAGCTCGATAACTTTTAATTAATAAAATAATTACTTAGGTTTACAAAAGGAGTATCTTGTAAACTTCTTTGGCATCCATTGATCCTTTAATTTGATTTAATTTCATATGTCTTTTCATCGTTGCTTTCATTTCCTATTGATATTTTTTTCCTAACAATGTCTAAATATCTAATACCTTAAGGGTGACCCATTATTTTTTTTTAAAAAAACCTTAAAATAACCCAAGAAATTCATTTCCCAGAGCCTGATAGAAAACAGAGATTTGGGTACAATTTAAAACTTGTAAACTTTCAAATTGCATCTAGACCTCCATTTCCTACTTTACTCATAGCCAATGGAAATCAAGGATTAGAATGCAATTTTCAACTTGTAAACTTAAAAATTTCTTCCCAACCTCCGCTTCTCACATAAATCAGGACCATAAAAAATTGGAACCTCGCTCACAGTTTGTAACTTGCAAAGTTGTAAATTATAAACAGGGCTCTGCTTTCTGCCAAACACCTTCCCCATGAAAATTGAAGATTGGAATGCAATTTTTAACTTGCAAATTTCACCTCAAGTTTCACTTTCCCATTTTCAAAGAACTAAGCTACCCTATGAAAAGTGAAGGCCAAAGTGCAAATTGAAAGTTTTCAAAATTAAAAAGTTGCTCCCAGACTCTAAATTTTTATTGTAGAGGTTATATATAAATGAAGTAGGGTCAATTGAAAATCATTATATATTTGTTAATTTTGAGATTAGAGTTTCGTGCCTTGAACCATGACTCTGCTAGTGTCCTCAAGCCATGATGCCATGCAACTCATCCACACATCCTTCAAACCACGATGCCATTGATTCCCCCTTGCATGGTATTCCTCGACCCCCTATGTTTTATTAAGCTACATTTTTTCTCTATCAAGATTTTCTAGGTTGTTTTCATGTTTTAAATCTAGGATTCTTTTCCTATGATCAATGTCTCTAGGGTTTAGGTTTGTTTAATTGGTAGGATCTCCAAATCATTTAGTTATCTATCGTTTAGATACCCAAATTCTCATGGAATATTTTAAAATATTTTCTATCTATTGAGAAACCTAGGGTTTGGATCAAAACTAGAATATTCCTTTGTAAATTCTTCACATAGTCTTTGTGGACTTTTCTCCTGCCATCACAACTTCAAAACTTGTAGAGTTTCCACCTATTTTTGCAATCCCACATCTCCATGGACAATCCTAGTGCACTTTATAACTCCAAATCCCATTAGGGATCTTACTTACATTTGAAAGCCTAAAAATCATCAAGTTTTCACCGACCATTGGAAGTGTATTTAGCAATCACCATATCCATTGAAAATTTTACCTATGTTTTGTACCTTCAAAACCTACCAACTCTGCAGTTGGTTTTCTCCTAGAATTTTTTTCAGAATTCATGTCTAGAAAAGAGATGAAATTCAAATCAAAAGGACCTGGTGTCTCACTCAGCATGAAATCCAACATGAATGAGATCATAGAAATAGACCCAAGTCACATTGACCTAGGTGATTTCTAGACTAAGGTGAATACCATATTAAAAAATGATTGGATTCAAAACATTTACAATTGTGGACTACTTCAAGTAACAACTTTTCCTTTATCAGTTCAGGGCCTTGAGTTGGTGTTCACATTGGTGAAGCACTATGATGCAAAGAATAAATAAGTATTAAACTAAAAGGGGTAAAGGATTCTAAACCTAAACCTCAACTTCATAAAATCAATGTTTTTGATACCTAAATATGAGTGTTATCTTGATTTAACTCTTGAATCATCAAAGAATGTCTATCAAGATAATAACACTAGATTTATAAGGTAATAAATAAGTAATGGTTAAGATTCCTTAGACCTACATCCACAAGATTGCCCAAAACACTAGAAAGGATAAATTTTAAGGATGAAGTGGTGATTTAATCATACTCTTACATAGGGTCACTGGAAATGCCAATGTGAAAAAATTTTAGGACTAGATGTACCAATACATATGGGTAATTTATCAAAACAAGCAATACATCCACTGGGCACAGTTGATAAGTGACTCCATCCACAAGCAGTTGATGGAAGTCCAAATACATGAAAGTTCTATATGACTTCATGTCTAGTATACATATTAGTAAAGGGGAAAGCTTTTTTATGATTGAATGCAATAACTGACCACATTAACAAGGTTTTCAATTATTACCTTGACCTCACTCTTGAGGCAAGTAAGCAACACTTCATAAGGGTAAATGATGCATTCATATACTACATCATAGTCATGTTTGATAAAGAGCTAGAAAAGAAGAGATTCTCTGATGCTACTACTTCAGAGATCACAGAATAGGGATCTTATTTCATTTAATTACCCATATACTCATATATCAGAGTAGGAGGATTTAGTGGTTGTCCTTACACCCTCCCAAGGTATGTAAGTAATAAATGAGATTTAATGGAACTTGTAATGTACATTGTGGAAACTCACAAGTTGTTATCAATCAAACACAAGGCAAGAATACATTTCCCTATTAGTATAGGGAGGTATACATGCCCTTCCTTATCCAAATCTAAGTGTATAGATGATGAAATGACTTATATGACCTTGAGGGATTTGGAGGCAAAGCCATTTTATGATGTGAATGACAACATTAGTAGTATATTAGGGATCACAGCATATTATCATATTCCCTACCATGAAGACTATTGGGAGGACCCACAAGATGAAGAAGAAGTAAGACCAAAAGATTATTCTAGGATGAACCTAGATTAGATCAACGATTTTAACATGGCACCAATCCCCAAGGACTTGGTAGATGATGAATCTCTAGTAGATAAGGTATAATATGATAATAAAATACATCAAAGTAGGAATATTTAGTGGTTATCCTCACACCCTCCTAAGGTATGTAAATGATAAATGGGCTTTAATGGAACTTGTGAGGTAGCTTGTGGAAACTCACAAGTTGTTATCAAGAAAACAAAAGGTAGCAATATATTTACCCATTAGTATAGGGAGGTATACATGCCCTTCTTTATCCAAAGCCAATTATGCAGATTGTAAAATGACTTCGATGACCTTGGGGGCTCTAGAAGTAAGGCCATTTTATGATGTGAATGGAAAAACTATTAGTACATTGGGGATCACAATATATTCTCATGTTCCATACTATGAAGAATACTGGGAGGACCTACAAGATGATGAAGTAAGATTGAAAGATTATTCCAAGATGACCCTGGACAAGATCAAGGTTTTTAATATGGCACCCATCCTTAAGGACTTGGTAGATGATGAATCTTGAGTAGACAAGGTCTAAAATGATAAAAAAATATTTGTTCAACCCCTTCTAATAGTTAGGTGGTCTATTCCTGAGTCCTCGTTAATGGATAAAACCACCAATGTAATAAATAGAACAATCAACTAGTTTAGAACTAAAGGGGTCAAGGTGACTAATGAAACAGTGAACATTAGTGAGAAGTTAATAGAGTTGAAAGTTAAGGGAGTGCCACTAACATTAGAAATTTCTAGCAGTGGAACTCAAATAGAACATGAAAATATGCTAGTGGTATCTCATAAGAAAAAATAGAAGTAAAAGGTTAAGAGAGGATAATCTATTAGCCAAGGAGTAGCTATAGATCAACCCATATTAATATCAATTGAAGACATAGCTACCCCTAAAGCACAAATGGTTTTTCCTCTTATCTCCATTATAATTTCTCCTCCTATATCTGTTATTCCATTAGCTACAACACCTCCTCCTCCTATCTCCACTCCACCATCTCCTCAAGCAAATTACACCATCCATTTTCATCAACTCACTTATGCCACTGACTCTATTGTCATAGTTCAATCAATACAATTAGACACTCAAGTTTCACTTACACTCCCCCTTCCATAATTCCTCCCTCTTCCATAATTTCACTCCCATCTTCTATAATTTATTCCATCTCATCCCTATTCACCACCACCACCATGTTAATCACTAACACCACACAATATTATATAGTTGTGGATTCAGTCATCTTGACTATATCCTTCTAGCCATCCCAACCAATGGGATAGTTACTACTTCATTTTCATCTCCTATCACCTTCCCCATTACATCAACCCTAAGTATCCCCACAAATTTTATTGATCCATTCATGGTTATGGA
Source organism: Torreya grandis (assembly GCA_037957365.1). Taxonomy (NCBI): domain Eukaryota; kingdom Viridiplantae; phylum Streptophyta; class Pinopsida; order Cupressales; family Taxaceae; genus Torreya; species Torreya grandis. The sequence goes on from JARHVA010000013.1 coordinate 12,487,126, forward strand.
TTCCACACTCCCACATGTCCCCCTTTTTCAACTCCCTATGCCTACCCTTCCATTGGTGTCACTTCCATTTCCCACAACCTTGGTAGGCACATCTGTTTCCACTGTACCCATTCCTCCCATTTCTATAATAACCCTAACCCTAACAAAGGAGGTAGAGATAGATAATATCATTGATACAAATGTGGCCACTCAATGCACAGATGGGGAGGAGGTTGCCAAAACATCAACCAAAGACTCAACATCCATAGCTATAAAGGATACAACACTCATCGCCATAATCACCAGTACAACAACTTTAGTTGCAAATTAATAATTGGCAGTTCTAGGATAATAGGATGCCACTCTGAGTTAGCTAGTGTAATTAGTGGGGAAGAAATGGGAGCAGATGGTGTCCCCAAGCACACTTGATTTTTTCTATATAGAGTCATTGAAGAGATCAAAGACAAGTCCTAGAACCATATCAAGAATACTATATGATTCAATTGGGGAGAAATATGTAGAGATTATAGTCCCCCACTAGAGAAACAAAAATAAGATCTAGTGGTGGGGGATTACCAAATATCAAAAGTTCACCTTGGTCATCCTACAAGAGAGGGATTACAACATGATGTTCAATCCATCATTAAATATATTTTCAAGAAAATGGATAGTGATAAGGTCACAAAGGATAAATTGAAGAATATGGTTGAATAATTAATGACTACATTGAAGAAGTTCATTGAGCCCACTGCCCAACCAACACAACCTATTACTCATATCATAGACATAAAAACACTTGATGTACTAACAAATATTGGCAGCATGGGAAGGGCTACAAAGGACTGGGCAGAGGATCTCATTTTAAAGGAAAACATAGTCATTGAGTTAGAAATGAAATAATACAAAGCTTTGAAGCATGGATGGGCAAATTTAAAGGAAAAAATAATCAAATATCAAGAAGAGATAGAAAGGTTGAACCTGTTTTACCCAAAGTTGCAAGTTGTGGACACGATTGAAATTGATACCCTCATTATAGAAAATATATTGAAAAATGATGCAAAACATGAGGAATTGGATAGAGCAACTAATTTTAGAATAAGAATACTCACAAAGAGTATTAATAAAGCTAAGGTTGCACATGACAAGGTCATAGATATTATCTATGACATTGAATATTTGCTTAATAAATTGTCATGTGAAGCAAGAGATCATCAAGACTAGATCCTTTCAGCACAAGAAGTTCAAGACAAGTTCAAAGGAATGGTCAAGATAGAGTCAACATAGGACATAATATTCATCATGAGCTCCATCCACCATTTTATCGAGTACCTTAATACTCTAGATCAAATGGGAAAAGAGACTTAAGAATATAAGGATGCACAAAGAGAACTCTTTGACATAATTGTAGAATGTGAAATAAGCCACTTATATTAATTTGGTGCTAATGAAGATAGTATCTTAGAGATATTCAAAAGTTTTGATGCTTATATTGAGAAGACACAGGCAAAGAAGGACAAAGAGTCTTCAGAATTTATGGTTGTAGATTAATTATTTCAATCAAATACATTATGTATATTGTATTTTCTTGTTATAAAAAATATTGTAAAGTTATAGATTGTAAATTTTAACTATCATTTTGACAACTCTTTTTGAGAAAGTGCCACTTATAATTTCTAGGTTCTTTTTTGACAGGCTGAAAAATTATGAAAAACAAAATTATAAATTGCACTTTCCTTTTTGACAATTCTGAGTTATTTAACTTGAAAAAACTCATGTTGTAAATTTCATTTCGAATTTTGTCAAAATTAGATGACTTAAAAAGTTTTAAAATTCCCAATTGAAAATTACAAGTTAGGTTTTGTAGAAATAACCTAAAGTTGTCTAAAAGCTATCTATTATCTTGAGTATGAGTTCAATTCTTGGCACCTCATTGCATAGAAAAGCTACAATAGCTCAACTGAAGATTATGAAGGCATTGCATGAAGATTCAACAAGTTCTCCCATGGCTCTAATAATTTTCTTGGAATGCCCAACAGTTGCATGCTCCTTTTCTAACTATTTACTTTACCAAGGACACTATTCCAGCTGAAGATCATGCCCCCTTGCATGGATTTTTTAGATTTTATTGCTCTTGAACTGGGCATGGAGGTTTTGTTAACTATATATCTTATAAGAGAATATTTTGTATAAATATGGGTAATATGGTGTATCCCATTTATCTTTTTACTGTTAGAGAAATTATTCTACATTTTGATTAAGTTATTTACATGGTATAACCTAGAGAATGATAATAGATTGAAGATTTGCCTCTCTTGTCTGTGTTATCTTTGTGTATGCAAGGTTATTTATAACATTTGTGGATGCTTTTATTCTTATTTCAGTCACACAATTTCATTTGTGGTAATATTTTGCACTTTTGAGAGGTTTTTTGATTAAAAATAAATAATATTGTCCCTTTTATGAGAAATACCCAATATTACCTTTGGTTTCACATTTGCATGAGTTTGTGCTCCAATAAATTTTAATAAATTTATTATTTTGATGTGTTCATTCAAAGCAATCATTAAAATACACTACAAATATTTGGTGCAATCACCTTTTATAGTTTTGCAATTTCATTTTTAAAACTCTTTTCTCTGATCTGGGCAACACTTCAATTGATAATTCGGGCGACGGTCCTACCCCAATTAGTGGTAAAACTTCTGGGAGCCATAACTTTTGCACCATAGCTCTGTTTGACTCCCCATTTGAATCGTTGGAAAGATAATAATGAGGGGAAAATCATGAAATAACATGGAGATTTTATTAGTCGGTTTTGACCCTTGAAAACAAAATAGAAGTACCCTAAATTTTAATTTTAGTAGTGTAGTCTAAAAATAGTAAGTTTCAAAAAATAGTAATTTCTCAAATTTTGTACTGTTGTAATTCATGGAAGTCAAACCATTTCATCTCCCTCAAGATTGGTGACCTTTCACATCCTCCTCCTACATAAAAAATGGGTATAAATAGATATGTATTCCGAAAAGGAAAACAAACATCTCTTCCTAGAGATAAGCATATGTTGTATCTACAATTTTGAGCAATAAGACATCTTTTCTCAGAGATAGCATTATTATTTGTGTGTTCTTGAAATATTAATCAACCAAGACTTTTGAGTTTTGAATCAGTGATATCAGAGTGGTTTATCTTAAGAGTGTATGATCTTGAGGATGAGGTCAAACTACTGGAAGCTTGGGTGAAAAATACAAGATCCAGTAGACTATCTACTTGTTCACTCCAAACGACCTCAAATGGTAGACAAAATTGAGACATCCGATCCTTTAAAATAAATGGTGAATGAAGCCCTCCAATAGTAGCAAGCATAAATGCTACAACAATTCACTCAAATTCTCCAACAAATCTTGATGAGAAATTCTAGCTCCTCATCTGCACCCCCACATCCTTTTAGTGCCCCAACACCCTTCAAGGTTTAGTTGAATTTTGATAGCCCTACATTTAAAGGCAAAATCAATGCTGATGTAGTAAAAAAATGGTTGGATCAACTATCTTCCTATTTTTATGTAAATAAATTCACCAATGAAGAGATCACTTTTGCTCTTTTGAAAGCATCATTTCCTGTCAAAAATTGGTGGAAAGTGTACAAGAAGAGGTTCAGTATGGATGATATTGGCCTTGAGGTTGAACCTACCTAGAATGACTTCATAGAAGCTATAAAATAAGAATACTACCCCATTGTAACATATGATGATCTATATATATAGTGGCAACAACTTTGCCAAGGTAAGGAACAATATATTCAAGATTAGACTAATATTTTTCATTCCTTGTCTGCAAGATTGGGCATCGAGGAAAGTGAGAAACATAAGGTTCTCAAATACCATGGTGGACTATAATGGTACATACAAGGGGAAATGGAACTCTTCAAATTGGAAACCCTAAGTGAAGCATATAAGTTCATGATGAAGATTGAGCAGAAGCACGAAAGAAAAAATACAAAGAGTCAACCTTCAAAATGGAAAAGGGAATTCCAAGATAAGCAACCCCAGAAGGGAAATACTGGGAAATGGTGTAATTACCACAAAAGTGGAACTCACTCTAAAGAGGAATGTTGAGACATCAAGTCCCTAATTTTTGAGTCATAATCCTAAACATCTATTACTCTACCTCATACACACCCTGCAGTTGAAGAGGATGAAGAAGATATTGTAGATGCTGAGCATGATGCCATCGTTTCTTCATCATAGACCCATGAGGAAAGGCCAGATGAAAAGGAAAGGTTGTTTAAATCTAAGTTATGGGTGAAAGGTAAGCCTCTACATTTCATTCTTGATAGTTGGAGTCAAAAGAATTTAATCTCTACCAATGTTGTGAAGAGTCTCAATCTATTCATGAAGCCTCACCCAAAGCCATACAATATTGGATGGTTGAGTCTAAGGAAAAACCTTCATGTCACCCACTAGTGTCTTATTTCATATGCGATAAAACCTAAGATGAGGTCTTGTGTGATGTGGTCAATATAGATGTTTGAAATGTATTCCTTGGTCAACCAATCATGTATGATCAACATGGCATCTATGAATCAAGAAACTAAGGGATCACCCTCAATCTTAGAATGTGATGCTACATGGTACCTAAGGTACTAACTTCCATGTCTGTCTCCTTGATTAGTGCCAAGAAATTAATTCTCATGGTGGTCAAGCCATAGAAATATAAAAGGGTTAATGTTGCAACTCTGACTACACAATCAACACAACAATAGAAGCAAATGGATACCAAGCTGAGGAAGTTCACGACCTTCCATCCATAGATTGATGGTCAAATAGAAATGGTGAAAAATTTGGAATTGAATAGCTCCAAAAATCATAGTCCATTCCAAGTATACATTGGGTTCCAACCCATGACACTAAATGATGTAGCCATTCCATATCATCCACCTCTATTAAACTCTTCAGTCGTAGCAGACCAATTAGACATTTTGGTGAGCTTAATCTCTAAAGTTTTTCTCCAATGGATGAGAATTAGATCAAGACACAATTTCCACACTTGATGATGAATCTTGATGCAATTAGGACCATTTATTCTCAAGGAGGGAGGAATGATCTGGGCAACACTTCAGGTGACAATTCGGGTGACGGTCCTACCCCAATTGGTGGTAGAACTTCCAAGAGCCATAAATTTTACACTATAGCTCTGTTTGACTCCCCATTTGAACCATTTGAAAGATAAGAATGAGGAGAACACCATGACATGGTATGAGATATTTTTAGTTGGTTTTAACCCATAAAAACCAAATGAGAGTTTCCCAAATTATAGTTTTAGTAGTGCAGTCTAAAAATAGTAAGTTTCTAGAAATAATAATTCTTCAAATTTTGTAAAGTTGTAATTCATGGAAGTCAAACCATTTCATCTCCTTGAGATTGGTGACCTTCCATATCCTCCTACCTTCAAAAATAGGTATAAACAGATATGTATCCTAAAAAATAAAACATACATCTCTTCCTAGAGATAAGCATATGTTGTATCTGCAATTTTGAGCAATAAAACATCTCTTCTCAGAGATAGCATTATTATTTGTGTGTTCTTGAAATATTCCTCAACCAAGAATTTCAAGTTTTGGATCATTCTCATATTCAAACCCTAGTTTAGAAGCAAGATCACTAAGAATCAATTTTTTTACATGAACTGGTAGTTTATCAGTTGTACTGAATTTAGTGAAAGGAGTCTAGCCTTCTTCGAAGGTTCACCTCAATTCACCAAGGTCCTACATCTTGGAGGTGATCCCATTATATCATTAGATTTTTTCACAACATGATACACCATAGAGATAAATGCAAAATCTATGTGATAACATTTACATCATTGCTATAAGTAGTTTAGGTATCATTTATGTCAAATCTTTCTATATAAATAAAATGAAATGGATAGATATGTGATTCAAACAATAAACAAAAGGACATATACACCTTGTGATTTGTTAATTAAATCATGTATTATATAAAAGACATTGCATTGATAAACTTTGGAAATATGTATATAATATGCAAAACTTAAAAAACCATGTTTTTTTTAATAGAATTTTCAGGGTGCAATTTTGTTTTAATTATTGAACAATTTTTTTTCATCAGAAAGTGATGTTATTTAGTTCTTTTCTTATTTTTTAAAGAATGGTTTTCTATTTTAAATTCTAATGAGTTTGATGGTAGATTATATTTGGTGTGATGGTAATTTTATATTAAATAGTGGGATAAGATTGTAACTACTATGTATACAATATAATATGTAATTATAAGATTCACACATAAAATATATTTTTTTAGTTTTATGATTATTATTGAATACTTATTTGTACATGATGTCCCTCTAGGTATAGCACCTTAAGATCATTAAGAATTATTTTATTTATCCAAAATGACACTATATCTTGATACACACATAGAATATAGTTTTGATATATAAGATCTAAAAAAAATCCCTTGAAAATCGAACAAACAAAACATAAAACCTACATATAATCTTATAATTATTTATTTCAAAATCCATCCTAAAGCACCTTCACTTTTTTTATAGTTCAGTGGATGTTTTTTGATACATGATGATTGTGGGGTTGGTGGGTCCACACCCGATCTAGGACACAAGTGGGGGTTCCAATCCCATACCTCCATTACGCCAATATGCCAATATATGTTCCCTGTTGTGAGTTGTATAATCATTGGTGGGATTTGAACTCAATCACTGCTATGCCAATGAATCCATTTTAAATGTTGCACAATCCAAAGGATTATAGTTTAATTAATTCCATTTTTCTAATTAAAAAATCTTCCTCTAATTCAAATTTATCCATAATATCAAGGGACAGTTGTAAGGGATGTATCCACATGAATGGGTTATGAGACATTGATATTTTTAAAAAATAAGGGCAACTTTAAAACATTAAAATTTTTGCTTCAAAAGTTTTGTCAATGAAAACATAGTAGGGAAAGAAGCCCTAAAGTCTTGGATGACATTAATTTTTCTTACTACAAATAAAATACTTATGTTGCTTATGTGCTAAATTAGTGCCTTTGACTTGTGATTATTACCCAAAATATATGAGCAAAAAAAATGGCAATAGGTAGGCTTAGAAGAATTAATAATCTAGCTAAACTTCCAAAAGGCTCCTATTACTCAACACACATACATGATTGGGTTGTAATTGGGTTAATTCTACATTGATAAGAATATAATGCGAAGTTCAATATATGCAATGCAAAGCTTAGTATATGTAATACAAAGTTTAATATATGCAATGTTTATCTATATATGATGTCTCTATAAATAAAACATGTAATTATGGATATGATTGTATCCTTTTATTGATTCCAATCATTTTGTTAAGCCAAAGAATACATTTTTGGCAAATTAAGAAAAATATGGTCCAATACTTAAAATACTTCAACATTTTATTAGTAAGAAAAATTTGGTTAAAATATTTGAAAAAATAGAATACACAATGCACAGATCAATGTACACAATGTGAAGCTCAATATACACAGTGCAATGTTCAATGTATATATAATATTTATCTATATATGATGCCCATACAAGTAAACAATGTTATAATGGATATTAGCAGTTGGCCCAAAGGTCCAAGAAATGCTAAAAGGGATTGTTTAGTAAGATACAATTTGGTGAGACAATCCGGTGCCTAGCACAAAATTATAACATTAAATCACATTTTAAGGTTGAGGATGCAAATCATATAAAACTAATGGACCTCAGGCACTTCACAAAGAAAACAAATTTTGAGGTTCTTTAAGCTCTCTTATGCTCCTCTTGCTCATGGGAGAAGTTTCAATCTCATCCTCTCTTTCCTTATCCCCATCCATATAACACTCCTTTGAAGCCCCATTTGTCATGTAATGCTCATTGCTGATACTCCAACCCTTTCCACTCTCTTTGGGAAATAATACAAATTTCAACTCATCATTGTGCACAACTAGATCCTTTTTGCATTGAGATAGCCAAGTGTATTAAAAATCAAAATGTGAAAGTAGATGAAACAATGAAGGAAAAATTCATAATAAGCACGTTGATGATTTTATTTTTCCTTTTTTATTATTGCAATTATGCTATCATAAAGCTGTGACCATTTTTACAATTGGCACTCATTGATTTGGGCTACCCTCTCACTCTCAAGATTTTAGGTGACCTGATAAAAAAGATTCCATTCAATCCATGCCTAAGGGAAGGAAAATAAATGGAATGTTATGGTTTAAGGATATGCCACAAATGGTTTTCCTCACTAGGTTTTAAGGATTTTTAATGAAATGTGTTGAGTAGATGTAATATCTTAGAGTGCCAAGGTTGTAGTATTAGTCTCCTAGAATAATATGTGGAAAGGAACGATCTTTTTCTTCTATTGAGAAATTGAGTGTTAGTGGAGTGGATTCAAGTGGATAACTTAGGAACTTAACTCAGTCATAATTTCATTACAGTGAACTTGGGTTCATTAACTCAGTCAAGCACCTTTAGGCTTCCTCAAACTTATTTCAACTTTGCTAATCAACCCTAGCTTGTTCTCGTTGACATAATTTCCATCGTCAAAGTTGTAAATACTCCAACTATTTTTTTTCCTCAACCATCCATCAAGGTGATCAAACATGATATGATGTGGTTGATGAAAAATTGTTTCCATACTGTACTTAAGCATGATCTTTGCCAACCATCATGAACATTCCAATTCCAAACCTTTGATTGTAATATGTCATCTAGATTTTGTAATAGATTGCATCTGTGTTTATTTGGATTTGAGATCACATTTATGCATTTAAAAAATTGTGTGACATTCAACAATCCCCTGCTCTCCTTCACCACACAGTGCAACTCCACCATGTTGTTCACCTTTTTGATGTTTAACTTTTTTGAAGTATATTAGACAATTTATTATACAATATATTAATTACACATATTAAATAGTATATATAATACTCATATGTGCTATATAATTAATGTTTATTATACCAAAAAAAATAATATATATTATATAATAACTAATATTATCCTATTTAATAAAATAATATATGGTTGAATTTACTAGAGATGGCAATGTGTTGTGCGGGGATGAGATGTCACATGGAAGGGATGCAATTTTCTATTTTTGTAAAGTGAGGTTTTGTAAAATGAAAGAGTGTAAATCAAGAGATGTACTTAAATTGAAATCCATGACTATTGACTATGTCACACCTTATATTCATAAAGTGTTAGGTGACAATAATCTGATATTTGTAATGGATGTGATAGCAAAAAATGATAAACTATTTCAATTATTAAAGATTATTTTTTTATGAACTTGACAATGCCTAGAATGTAGGTATGGTGTTCAGAATGGACCCCTTAGTGTATGATATCACCAAAAATACCTTTTCATTTCCCTTCATCATCATCACTCATTTCACCATTTACATGTTTTATATGGCATTGCCCTTTTTCCTAGGGTTTTGAGTATGGTATTTTTACATGTTCTTAACCCTAATGTAATTTTTATAGGTGTCAATATATTGGATTCATGGATGAATGAAAGCTACAATATATATTTTGGGACCTTAATGTCTTGTCCCAACATCAATGACATAAATTATGTGTCATTCCAACTTACATAAGTCATGGGTATCCTAACAAAGCATTGACATTATTTACCTAAATGAAACAAATAGATGCCCAAATCAATTAGTTTAGCTTTGGAAACAAAATTGTACCCTATGCCAAAAATAAGAGCATTGGAACCTGATATGACCATACATAAAAAAAATTCCCTCATAGATAAGTATGTAAAATTTGTAAGCATACACAAGGCACGTGAACTATTTGAATAAGGTTTCAAGTAAAAAAAATATGATATATATTCATCACTTTGTCTATTCATCCCTATTTTTATAATTGTGCACTATGGAAGCCATAAATCTCAACCATCAACTGCTAACCCCCATTCACCCCTATGCTACACGTTATCAACGTGTTTAATTTGTCCATTTTGCCTCCCTCAATTTGATTCATTTCATTTCCTTTTGCATTAGGAAAGGTTTTAAAATTTGATTATACATCTGTGTTTCTATAAGGTTAACTAATCTAAGATCTCTCGACAAATGATAACACGGGAAATAGATCTAAATATAAACATTTAAAGCAACCAAAAAACCATCTCATTTTGTTATATGTGTGTGTGTGTGTGTGTGTGTGTAATTAAAATATATTATATTATAAACATATAAAAAATTATGATATGGTGAAAGAAGTGTTATGGCCATTCTAATATAATATTAAATTATCATTGGTTTGGTAGTTATTTCATTTTAAATGCTTATTTTATTATTATTATAATAATTATATTTATAGCTTATTATTATTGTAAAACTACATACATCAAACGTATACTTGAATTCCCTCATCCCATCTAGCCATTAACATCCCTGTAAATACTCATACATGTCACTCTGAAACCATCTATGATTTTATTATTTTCTATTTGGTTACATAAAGAGTCCACATTTGATGTGTGTAAAATAATATAAAATTTTATTTATATATAATATTTTTATATAGTAAATGTTAGTTATTATATAAATATTATATTAAACATTAAGTATATAATACACACAACAAACATTAATTATATAATATATAAAAAAAAATATATATATATATATATATTAAAAATTAAGTATATAATATATATGGCAAACATTAATTATATAATATATAAAAATATTATAATTAATAGTTTTTATAGATTAAAAGTTAGTTACTATATAACAACTAATACGTGTTAGCCTAAACAACTAAGTGTTATGCAAGTAGTGAAACAACTATTTACTGCATGGCATTGGGGCATTTACCTATTTCTGTGATGCCAATATGTTTCCTGATATGAAGATGTATGGTTTACCTTGATTTTTACTATAGTTTTTTGGCCTCCCATGTCCGATAAAGTCCACTAAAATCAGTCAGGAAGAGGAGGTTGTTTCCCTATGTAGACATGATTGTAACAGGATGTGTTAGATCCTAATAATGCTACAACTTATGTTCTTATGTCAAACATCTATGCAAAGGTCGGAAGGCAGGGAAAATTTGTAAATAATCTGAGGATATACTCTGATTTTAGTTTTTTGAATTTTTAAAAATATTTGTATGTGGTTATAATCTAAAGATATACTTTGTGAGATTCATTTAGTGTACGTATATCCTAAACCCCTCTCATCTTAAGTCAATTTAAAGTTTGTTTGACAGTTTCTATGATTTTGAGTTATTAACTTTTGTTAATCATAAAAATTTCAAAATTTCTTTCCAAGGATTTTCAAAAAGGGTGGAATAACATGATCTAGGTATGGCCCAATTTCCATTCATTTAGTGCTTGAACTAGTCTGTGTCATTAATCCTTTTCAATCATAATAAAGAAAGAAAAAGAGCACATATCTTTATGAGATATAGCTTATGTCAAAAAGAAGTCAATGCTCTATATAGAACAAACACCTTGAAGTGTCACTATGTAGATTTAACCCCTAAAATGGTTTATTTGAGGCATTCAATTCAACAATATATGTGAGACCCATAAAAACAAAAAGTTGATCAGACCTGGCTCATATGCAAAAAAACCATAAAAAAAGTCAGTTAGACAAATCATATGTGATGCTTTTAGGCTGTAAAGCATGGCACCATCGCCCACCCACTTTCCTCCCTCACTAAAAAACACAAAATAGAATGGATATGAGAAGGGATATGAGGTGGAGTTTATAGCAAATAAAGTTGGTGTAAATATGTATTGCTCCCAATAGCTATCATAAAAATGATATCATATTTAAACTAGGGGTGACAAAACTAGGGGCAATCCAAAATTTTTTACATATGGAAGAAGGCATCAAAAGATCTGTTGATGAATCTTAAATGCCTTCATGTCAATAGAAATGCCTCCCACGTAATAAATATATGTTTTATTTATTTTAATATGCTAAATGATACCTTTTATATGAAACAAGAAAAATATGACTCAAAAACTTAAAATACTTCAACATTTTATTACTAATAACTTTTCCGTTAAAAGATTAAAAAATAGAGTATATGTAAAGAGAATAAGGTTATTTTTTTGTATTCTCTTTTATGATAATAAAAATTGTTACTACTAGTTGCATTTAATAAGATAAAAATATTCTTGATAAAATAATGAATCATAATTTGGATGCTTCTGTATGTGATATATATAATGAATCTTGGATAATATTGAATATCAAATTAAAGGAGTAAGACATGACATTTGAATATACGAAGTTTCTAATGGTATTAGAATCCTCAACACTCTACAAAGTCTAGCTAAACTCTTAAGCCTTGCAAGAGAGACCAACATGCAAGGTGAGGAGAGACCAATATGTAGGGCGAGGAATAATTTAAGAAGTTGGATTGGCTTCCTTGAGGAATATGTTTTACACAAAGTAGAGAGTTGATTTTTCATGCACATGGGTGGGAATGTAAATTTTGAAAACATTTATGAGATTTTTTTGAAGATTAATATTTATTTAGGTTAACTTAGATTTATACTAAATCAATTTAGGTGTGTGTAGGTTTCTTTATTGTGTGAATTTTTAATTCATATAATCTATATTTTATGAGGTTTCACACCTCTTTTGTTCTTTTGTAGGGAATCTTGGAGTTACATGTCACATGTAACTCCCTCTACACTTGTCACACACCTTCCCCTTACCTTATTGAGATTAAGGACATTTAACACACACTAAAAAGGTTGTGCAAGTTACGATGGTATTTTTTTGTAATTTCCTATCCCTTCCTCTACCTCTATTTAATGAGTTCTCCTCTTTCATTCTACAACACTATATTTTGAGATGATTATGGCTTGAGATATATATCTCATTCTCATTCTCTTTTCTTCTACTAATATTGTAATTAGAGAATAGTGTTTTTAAAGCCGTCTTAATACACGTGGGTGATGAGTTTGCACAAGAAACCACTTGTCACACTGTATGCTTCATTAACTCAATGACCTTTTCAAAGAAAGATGGAGTGTCATGGTATGCATATCATCACTTATACAATGTTATCCATGACAATGGCATATCCAATATTTATATACATAGTAAGAAATAAGCCTCAGTTTCACCTCGGTGAATAATTAAATAGTAAACATATAAGAGGAGTTTCACCATACATATTTGTAAAAATTAACTCATCCAACCACATACTTGTTTATCCAAATGATTGAAGACTGATTATGGGAAACAAATTTTTATAATTAGATTATTTAAAAAATGTAATACTAATATTGTGTGAGAAGTTTTAGCAATGAACATGATGAAGACTACCTTCTAACATGAGGATTGTATGTTCACATTTATGAATGATGGGGGATCCAAATAAAATAAGTAACTAATTCCTCCAATGATAAATAATTTGTCGAAGCCTATGTTATATTAAATACATAGTTTCATGAGGCCCCTTTTATATTTATAAAAATATATAAGAGACCAATTGTGTTTCACAACATTGTAAACAAGGTATTAAGGTGAATAGATGATGTGTAGTGTTTGTTTGGTTCCTTCATATGATATTTTATTTCAAATTGCATACAAATTAAAATCATGAGAGATCATTGTAGATGACATCTTCATCATGATATTTTAATATTTTATTTAGTAGTGTAGACACTAAAATATGGTATTAGAAACTTGATAATGCAACTCTTGACCTATCCTTACCTTACATGAATTATATGTACACATATGGCTATTAAACACCCTAATATCCTATTCAATTATCTTCTATGGGACCAAACTTTCTAATTTGCTATCAATCACCTACATGAATTACCTAATCTATGTCTAGCTTGCTTAATATCATAATTAGATTATTTCCTGATCATTAGATCACTACCCCTATTTTTATTGATGCCTTTAACCATACTTAGACAACTTTAGATTTATGAAACTAAGCAGCTCCACTAGACTTGTTCGTAAGCCAATAAATAGTCATTTTCCAAATTTAAATAATATTTATGGGTCCACGTTCCACATGTCAGTGGCATGATAAGTTACCTATTGTGGACTTAATTTTCACCCATGGAGGGGGTTATTTAGGATCCCTCCAACCAAGCCACAAAATGGGAACAACCCCAGGCTATGGGTATCTTGTAGTCAGGTTGAACCTTAAGAGAAGGCTAGCTTCCTCTTAATGGATAACCTAAACTAATGCTACTACTAGGAAAAGGGATAGAGAGGGGGTAAAAGGTTACTAAGAGAGATAAAAAGGTGATGCACCAAATTAAAATGGGGACTCACATAAGCATGAAATAAACATTTATGAAGCATAAGACAATGCTAGCTCACACAACCTCACAAACTAGCTGATTTGCATAAGTGATTTATAAACAAGGCTCACAAACAATGAATGAAGCAAAGAGGAATTATAAGATTCACACCAGGCATACATTAATGGTGGAAAGAGCATGAATTTAGACTTATAAATAGATTGAAAACACCTAAAAATAGGTAATAAAGAAGGACAATGGACATTGAAGAAACTCCTTCACAATGCCATCATGCACAAACTTGCTAAACACAATTCAGAGGCAAGAGATAGGTAAATAAAGTCTTTATTACTTCAAGAGGTCTTTCATAAAAATTTTGATAGGGTCTTGCCTTATCAAATGAGAGTCCCCTAATACTCCAAAAAATGTGAGTATATCTATTACAAATGGGGAAAAAAATGGGAGATATAGAGAAAAGGGGAAGAAGAGAGAGAAGGAACAAGCAAACAAAATTTAATAAATGAGCTCAACCTCTTTATTGATGGATCTCAACCATATTTGGATCAACTAGGACTAATCCTTCCATAACAAATTAACCTTCATTATCTCCAAATAGTCTTCAAGTTTCCTCATTGGCTAAGAAACATACTAGAAGATAAAAATTTGTTGTTGAGGATGATGAGTCATGATCTACTAGGAAGGAAGAGCCTCCAAAGACTTTGAAAATTATTTTAATACTCCACTGGCACTCTTAACCACCAGATCTCTCTCTTAGATTTTTATGCCATCCTCCACTTGCCTTAGTTATAAAAACAAAATCCTCATATCCATGGACTTGACTGAGCCATGACTATGTCTATTTTAAGTGGTTGTATGTACCTACTAAAAGTGGATGATATGACAATGCCAAAAGATAAGACACTCCTTTCATCATCACAACTCTGCCCCTACATCAAACCCTAAACATAGGTCTACTATAGATGAAAAACAATCCCATTTATTGGTTTTCATATAGTCATAATCTCAAAGGATATCTATAAGCGATGAGCTTTAATGGCAAATAAGACTTCAATTCAAAACCCAAGACAAAATTCATATCCTAACTGAGTAGACCTTTGCATAGCATTGGGATTTAATGGTGATATATGAATCTATAGTGTTTGATATGATAACCCAGATTGCCTTTTGATCTTGTGTTCATGCATTAGTAGGCTTGGGTCCAAAAAATATTTTGATCCAATGTGTTCGCCTATGTGGCACCTCCCTTGGGCTGCTACTCATTTAAAATATATGACCATTGTAAATTTGGACACATGTTCTCATCCCATGCCCCCTGGGGATCGATCAAATATGCTCCATCAATATCCTTGAGAGTCTCTTGGTTTTGATCTTCATCATTTATATTGATCCTTGATTTTCATTTGAGATCATGCCACTTGGCAACCCCACATTAATTTTTATCTCAGCTTTCAAAAATGTGACACTTGGCAGCACCGCATGCCTTCTATGGACCCTACTATCAGTTCATGTGATCAAACATGCTTACAACATGTCATGACCTCACATGCAATATGATTTCATTAACCTTTTGACTTTGCCTACATAGTCAATCCACATCCACATGGTTGAACATGCTCTGTTGGACTTGCTTTTCCCTGATCAAATGTGCTCTATCAATTTGCTCAAGAATTCATCATGATCGAAACATTTATCCTCATCTCATTCATTCTTGAGATCCACTGACCTTTTGAACTTGAGCTTACTATTAGATATTTAATATATGATTTAACATGCACCATTGATTTTTCTTTGACTTATTGACCTTGATCCTTGAATGTGGATCATTGATCAGGGTTTGTATGTGAGAATACGCATCATCGATCTTGATCCAAGATATTTTAAATTGTTAGCTTTGTGAGATTGCTTGAATGTCATTGATATTTGATATTATCCTCTGTGATCATGCTAATTGTCATTGATATGTTTAACTTGAAGCTCGTTAAATATTTTTTAATCCAAACAACTATTTGATATGGCTTTAAGTTGATGTCACTGGGCATGTCCTGCACTGCTAGATCATTTTGAAAGCATATACTTAGCTTGAACTTGGGAAAGATTTTGTGAATGAAACAAGTAAATCATGAATATATTTAGACCTTTGAAGTTCATTGATTATAAACCAACTTATTTTCCTATCTATGAAAACCAATTCTTTTATTAGTTTTATATATAGTTGCACTCATTGAGAAAGGACAAAATAAGCCAAAAACCCTAAAAGGAGTAATTCCTTCCCTTGATCCACAAACCATGGTTGTCGATGAATATTGATGAAGTTACAAGAAAAAAATTCATAATTAGGCTAATTTTGGCCAACATTTCTAGTGACCTCTTGGGATTGCATGCCTACTATGCAACAAATTAGTTGCCTTGTTTGATCCATTGGGCATACAGGGTCACAAGTCTTTTCCCTCCCCAATTGATATGAAATTGATAAAAGGTTGTCCCTCTTCTAAAAAAATCCTCTTTAAGCAACAAGAACAAAATAAACACTATGCCCAAGGCACTTAGGGAAGGGAAACACACAACTGAAAGAATGTGCACAAGGCACTTAGAGGAAAACATGAAAATCTACTCTAATATGTAGAATGGCTACAAACTCTTCTAATAGCAAGGCTTTAAATGAATGCCATTGAATGGGATGGGTAAAAACTCTTCATACAACTAGGCAATCTAAAAAGCATTATGTTGTTTGCATTTATGGATCAAGTAAGGGCCACTCCACAAGCTGTCAAACTTGGTATGGTTGGCTGACTTGGTCTTATTTGAATCCCACTTGAGGACTAAGTCCACTTCTTTGAAATCCATTACTATGGATCTCTTTATAAATGCTTTCTTGACTTGATCTTGATATGAATATAGTGTATTCATTACAAGGTCCCTTGCTTCTTCAAGCTCCATGACCTCTTCCATCCTCATGCTCATAGGCTCACTCTCCATCAACTCAAGTTGATGGGATAAATTAAAAGAAGGTAACTTAAAAGAGATTGGAAATTTGGCTTTCCTCCCATATACAAGGATAAATGGTGAGTTCCAATGGCAACTTTGGGATTCACTCTATCATCCCATAAAGTTGTCCTTAATTTTGTGTGCCACACTCTTTAATTCTCTTCCATAGTCTTCTTGATGATCCTTATCAAGATTTTGTTTGTTGACTTTACAGGTCCATTACCTTGGGGGTATTAATTTGAGGATGTACTAAGGTATATGCCCAATTGAATTTCCTATTCACTTATTCTCATGCCAATAAATGCTAAGGCATTACTTGAAATTATTATGGCTCATACACCAAACCTTGTTACTATGCTATAATAGAAGTCCAAAACTACTATTTCATTGGATTCTTTAAAGGTAATTGTCTCCACCCACCTGGTGAAGTAGTCATTAGTAGTGAGTAACCACTTGTGTTCTACACTATAATGTGGATAGATCATTATTATGAAGTCCAAACCCCACTACATGAAGGGTTGCTCCACCTGAATTAGGTTGAGAGGAAGGGTTGTTAATCTTTACTTACCTACAAAGAAAGCATTCTTTTGACATTTTATGATCCATGCATAGGCATATTTAAAGAATATGGGCCAATAATAACCAACTCTCATAATTTTTGATGTTGTAGTCCTTGGAGCAAAATGGCCTCCTATAGGCCCATCACAAAACTACTCCAAAAGCCTTGCCACTTGGTCATCATCTATGCATCTAAGAAGCACTCCATTGAGTTTTTTTTTGAATAAAACCCCATCAAAAAATGCATAAGGTATGGATTGAAATATAAAACACCTTTTCTTTTCCCTATCCATAGCTCGAGGACACTCATTAGTTATCAAGAAAAGTGTCATATCTTGGATCCTACTAGTGTGAAGTGGAGGTGCATTTGTTTGTGAGTTATCTTGTGTCAATAAGATAACCTATTTATCTTCATGAAGATAATCAACCATATGCTCACATAAGCCTTTTCCTCTCACTATCTTAGTGACCTTGATCTCCATGTCATACTCCATGACCTTGGTAATCTCACCAGTCCTCTTCTCCCTCAAGTCTTTATTAAGGAAAAAGTTCCTCACTCCAGAATAAGACACCATAAGATAAATATTACTATTGGAGAGAATTATTCTAAGATTTTTAAGGCTTATCAAAGCTACAAGATCTTATTTTTATAAACAAATGTACCTTACCTCATACCCCTCAAGCCCTTAATTGAAAAATGCAATTAGTTGCTCAAGTCCTTCAACATTCTTTTGTATCAACATAGATGATATATTGTCAATATTGGAAAATATATACAATATAAAATCCTTTGATAAATTAGGATTCATGAGTGAGGGTACTTAGGCAATGGATTTCTTGATAGCCTCAAAAGGTACTTTACCTTCATTTAAACAAGTAAACACTTGGTTATTTTTTAGTATGGTAGTGATGGGTTTGACCAAGTTTGCAAAACAAGGTATAAACCTTCTCATGAATTTTATTCTCCCAAGGAAGCTCCAGAGTCCCTTCTTATTCTTTGGTAAAGATAATGCCAAGATGATACTTATTATATTAGGATCAATATATAATCCCTACTTTGAGATAATATATCTTAAGAGTTTACCTTTATGAACAACAACACACATTTATTAGGATTTAATGAGATCCCATATTATATATACCTATCAAAGATTAATCTTAAGTGATCTGTGTGCTCACTAGCCTTCTTAGAGAAGACCATTATGTCATCCAAGTAGACAAACACCATTTGATTCAACAATATTTAGAAAGCCATATCCATAGCTCTTTGAAAAGATGCCCCAACATTTGTCAAGCCAAAAGACATCTTATGATAAGCATATGTACCCCATTTTATGGTGAAGGTAGTCTTGTATTGGTCTTTTTCTCTTACCAACACCCAGTTGTAACCTAACTACCCATTCAAAAGAGAGAAGTGTTATAAACTAATAACTACTTGAAGGAGTTGATCTATGGATGGTAAGGGGTTATTATATTTTAGAGAGACCTTATTTAAGTCTCTAAAGTCAACACACAAATGATCTCCCCATTATTCTTCTTCATAGTTACCAAGTTGGCCACCCACGAGGAGTTCCTGATGGGAAAGATGATATTGGATTCAATCAATTTAGTCAATTATTTTCTCATAAGCTCTTCAATTTTTGGGTTGATAGGCTTTTATTTCTACCTGACAGGTTTGGCATTAGCATCTAATTATATAGTGTGTTGGGCTAGTTTGGGATCAAAGCCTCTTAGATCACTATATTCCCAAGCAAATATGTCTGCATATTATTTACAAAGAGGTAGTCTTGTATTGGTCTTATTCTCTTACTAGCACCTGGTTGTACCCTGAGTACCCATTCAAAAGAGAGAAGTGTTATAAACCAATAAATACTTGAAGGAGTTGATCTATGGATGGTAAGGGGTTATTATATTTTAGAGAGACCCTATTTAAGTCTCTGAAGTAAACACACAAATGATCTCCCCATTCTTCTTCTTCACAGGTACCAAGTTGGCCACCCACGAGGAGTACTTGATAGGAAAGATGATATTAGATTCAATCAATTTAGTCAATTATTTTCTCATAATCTCTTCAATTTTTGGGTTGATAGGCCTTTGTTTCTACCTAACATGTTTGGCATTAACCTCTAATTATATAGTGTGTTGGGATAGTTTGGGATCAAAGCCTCTTAGATCACTATATTCCCAAGTAAATATGTCTACATATTATTTACAAAGTTCAATGAAAGCATGCCTTTCAGCCTTAGTGCTTACCTTTCCAAGCTTGAGGAGCTTGTCTTTGAGGATAATAGCTCTTTCATAGTTTTTCTCATCAGTTGACATCATTACTTTATCTTTCCTCATATGATCTCCCTCATGGAAAAAAATTTCAAGGGTGACTATCCCTTTAGGAAGCTTGTTAGACCTCAATTGACTAATTTGATCCTCATACTGATGTTGGAATTTACCTTCGTTCATTAAGGAAAACTCTAATTCCTACTATAAGAAATAAGTGATCTACTTATCTCTATCAAAGACTTGCCAATGAGATTCATTGTCTGGCATTGATGGTCTTATCACCACTTTAACTTGTGGTTTCACTTTGGAATTCTTCAACTCATCTAGAATGTCAAATTGAGCTCTCACAACTACCAACCTATCAACATGTTGATTTTGGTTCCTTGGCACCTCTTGGATATTGAAATCCTCAAAGTCCTCAAGTATATCCCACACTCTATGTTTTTAAGATTTCATCAAGGGATTATTTGTGGTATTTTAGCCTCTAACCTGATGCACTATCATCTCACTATCCCCATATACTTGTAACTACTTGATTCCTGTCTTACTAGCCCATTGAAGGCCATGGATAAGGCCCTCATATTCAACTACTTTGAAAGAATAATTGAATTAGAACATGTAAGAAGATAAGTACTTAGCATTGGAGGGAGATACTAGCATTACACCTACACCTACCCCATGTTTGCTTCTTAAACCATCAAAGAACAATTTCCACAAGCCACTAGTATCTTTTTGTGGCCTAGTGAGGGATGACATGGACTGATTTTCCTCATGCAAGTAGTAGACTCCCATGTCTCTTTCCTCAACAAATTCCAAAGGGTTAATTAACTAATTTTAACTCCATAATGCATCCAAGAACATATCAGGTATCTCCTTAGGATGAGTGTTAGTTTTTAACCAACCAGATGGTCATCTTCATCTAAGATGGCATAATTTATGTTTGAGCTATCTGGCCCATAAGACTTAATGTGAAATTGTGTAATAGACTCAAATTTAATAGACACTTTGGTCCCATACCTTTTTATGAAATCCATGTAGGACCAATCTACTACCAGATAAACCCCAATTTTTGTTGTGAAATCTCTAGATAAGCATATAACAAAACAAGGAGGTATATCTATAATTAACACATCCTATTCCACTAAAACATTATGACAATCATGCAAGGTCAAGTTGAGGCCTTTGATAATGCCAGATGGTTTGGTGGAAGATCCATCAAACTACAAAACTCCCTTAGATTGGGGTTCATACTTCAATCCATGTTGATATGCTATTGAATTATGCATCATTGAAGTACTTGCTCCACTGTCTACCATGTAGTTATGTAGCAAGGAATTGCCAATTATTAATGAAATGTATAAGGGAGGAATTTTTACCACCTTACTTGATTACCCTTCATTAGGTCCTTTGGTTACATTGGTGAGCACTACATTTTCCTTGCCTAGTGGCTTCTTAGAAACATTGATCTTTGACAAACCCTCTTGAAGGATATCTACCTGACTAGGCATAAAAAGCATATTCCACATTGGCACACTCAAATTGAAAATTTTCATTTATTCATAAATATTGATGGGAAAACCACCAAATTTTTCTTGTGATTTGGGAGTGACAACCGTACCTTAAAGTTATGAGTTTTGGGGTACAAAGGCATTCCCTTGATTATGATTTTTTTGTTCCATTGGCACCTTTAGATCCATTGGAACCTTTGGATCCATTGTAGGTTAATTTAAATTTGATAGCAATGGATTAATAACAGGGGGCTCTTAAAATTCTTCCTTGCAACCATCCATGTTCCTTCTTTTGAACCTTGTATTAGCTACCACTGGAATGTAAGCTTGGATATAGCTAACATATTGGTTGAGTGCATATCATTCTTCTTGCTCATAATTAAACATTATTAGGGCCTTAGCTTTGTTAAGGTAAAATCTATTCTATCATCATGGGTGCTTCTATGTTTTGAGCCATAAGGGCTTGGTTATATCCATAACTAGCACCCTAATGCCATTGCTCATTGAAAGCCTGATTGAACTCAACATTTGGGATAATGGATTGATCGAAAGATTGATTTTAAGGCATAGTATCCTCACTTTCTTAAGCAATCTTGTTTTGAGTAGGGACCAAATTAGTAGAGGTGCTTGTAGCATTTGGATTATAATTGTTTTGCCTAACATAGTTAGGTTGCCCTTATCCTTGGTCTTGTCCTTGGAAATTTCCTTTGTAGGGTGGCCTATTTGCTTGATAAGATTGCTGCTAAGGATTATATGGAGATTTATAAGGTCTATTGAATTAGGCTTGCTACCTCCTCACATTTACAAATTCATTTCCAAGGGATTGAAACATGCTCTTAAGCTTTTGGAAATTATTTTCTTGGGAATCACTAGATTGATTAGTTAAAGTCTTTTGTTGCTTTGGTGTAGGTATGGCAACAAGTGTTGGCATAGGTGGAATGGTAACTAGGGGAGGGATGATGATATGATGTGGTTGAATCTTAGGAAAAAAAGGCATTGGTGGCCTAGGTGTAAGCTTTCTAACTTGTACTAGATAATTCTTTGCTCTGATTGCCACCTCCTAAGCATTTGGCAGTGTTTTTCCTCCCATAGACTGAATCATTAATACAGTATCACTCTTGAGAGATTTTAGATAGTAAAGGAAAGCATAATTTGGGGTAGTCCTAATAGAGATTTTAATTATATCCCATGTCTTCTAAAGTCTAGTATTAAAGTCTTGCATAACCTGATGAGGAACCCTCTTGATGGTAGTTAACTATTCTTCAAGTGACAAGTGGTCACTCTTATCTTCAAACCTTTTACACAATGCATCACCTAACTAGTCCCATGATGTGATGGAGTTAGCAGTAAGGTTTATATACTATTCCAAGGCTTTACCCTTGAAAGAAATGGCCAACAACCTAATGGCCACATTTTCCTCATAAATATCATGAATATTATAGAAGTTGGCTATATTCCTGAGGTGATTAAAAGGGGTTGTATATTGGTCTCCTATGAAGTAAGGAACACTTTTGAGAGTTATCACTAGAATAAGATCATAATGTTGGAGGTCTAAAGGACTCTGACCATTGAAAGCCACAAAAGGGAAAGCTCTAGGGGTTGCCATGGTAGTGAAAAGACCTAACAAAGATCTTGTAGAGGTAGATTTGTAAATTGGTCTATGAGGAAAGTTTCCTTTATATGGATGAGTATTAACAAATCTTAACTTTCTTACTTAGCCTAAAGGTCTTTCAATAAATTCAAAAGGAATACCTATAGAATTTGATCTTGTAATCACCTTTGGCATGAAATATAGCTATTGCTTTTCACCAAAATGTTGAGTGTTGCTCAGAGTCATGGGATACTAAAAGATGAAATCTATAACCATTAAAAATTGATTAAACCAACATCAAACTTGACCAATCTTCTTTAAAAGTGTGTCCCACTGGGCATGTTAGAAAGTACTATGGACTTAATTTGCACCTATGGAGGGGGTTATTTAGGCTCCCTCCAACCAAGACACAAAATGGGAATAACCCCAGATTGTGGGTATCCTATAGTGGGGTCGAACCTCCAGATAAGGCCAACTTCCTCTTGATGGATCACCTAAACTAATGCTATTATTGGGAAAAGGGATAGAGAGGGGGTGAAGGGTTAATAAGAGAGCTAAAAATGTGATGCACAAAATTAAAATGGGGACTCACATAAACATTAAATAAACACTGATGAATCATAAGACAATGTTATCTCACACAACCCACACACTAGCTGATTTGCATAAGTTTTTCATAAACTAGGCTCACAAGCAATGAGTGAAGCAAAGAGGAATTTTAAGATTCACACTAGGAATAAATTAATGGAAAAAAGAGCATGAGTTCAGATCTAAAAATAACTTGAGAACACCTAAAAATAGGTAAGAAAGAAGGAAAATGGACATGGAAGAAATTCCTTCACAATGCCATCATGCACAAGCTTGCTAAACACAATTCAGAGGCAAGAGATAGGTAAAGAAAGTCTTTATTGATTTAAAAGGTGTTTCATAAATTTTTTGATAGGGTCTTACTCTATCAAATGAGAGTCCCTTGATACTCCCAAAAATGTGAATATATTTATTTCCAATGGGGAAGAAAATGGGAGATATAGAGAAAAGGGGTAGAAGAGAGAGAAGAAGTGAGGAGACAAAATTTAATAAATGAGCTCAACCAATTTTTGATGAATTCTCAACCATATTTGGACCAATTAGGACTAATCCTTCCTCAACAAACTAACCTTCATTAGCTCCAAATAATCTTCAATTTCCCTCATTGGATGAGAAACATACTAGAAGACAAAACTTTGTTGTTGAGGCTGATGAGTCATGATATACTAAGAAGGAAGAGCCTCTGAAGTCTCTAAAAATTATTTTAATGCTCCACCTGCACTCTCTAACCACTAGATCTCTCTCTTATATTTTTATGCCATCCTCCACTCGCCTTAGTTATAAAGACAAAATCCTCATATCCTTGGACCTGACTAAGCCATGACTATGTCTATTTTAAGTCATTGTATGTACGTACTAAAAGGGATGCTATGACTATATTGAAAAATAAGACACTCCTTTCATAATCAAAACTTTACCCCTACTTCAAACCCTAAACATAAGTCTACTATAGATGAAAACTAATCCAATTTATTAGTTTTCATATAGTCATAATCCCAAAGGATATCTATAGGCACTGAGATTTAATAGTGAACAAGACATCAATTCAAAACCCAAGACAAACTTCATATCTTGACTAAGTAGACTTTTGCATAGCATTACTCTTTAATGGTGATATATGAATCTATAGTGTTTTCTCTGATAACCCAAATTACATTTTTATCTTGTGTTTATGCATTCACAAGCTTGGGTCTACAAAATATTTTGATCCAACATGTCTGACTATGTGGTACCTCCCTTCATCTACTACTCATTTAAAATATATTACCATTGCAAATTCAAACATGTGTCCTCATCCCATGCCCCTTAAGACTCTATCAAATCTGCTCCATCGATCTCCTTAGGAGTCTTCTAGTTTTAAACTTCATCATTATTGTTGATCCTTGACCTACATTCAAGATCATGCCACTTGGTATCCCCACATTTATTTTTATCTCATCTTTAAAAAATGTGACCCTTGGTAGTACCACGTGCCTTTTATAGACCTTACTATCAATTCATGTGATCAAATGTACTTACATCACTCGGTGACCTTGAATGAAATCTAAGATCATTAAACTTTTGACTTTGCATCCACCATCTATCTACTTTCACATGGTCAAACACTCCATCACATCTACTTTTTCTTGATTAAATGTACTCCATCAATTTGATTAAGAGTTCACTATGATCAAGACACTTATCCTCTTCTCATTCATTCTTAGGATCTACTGACCTTTTGAACTTGATCTCACCATTAGATATTTGATGCATGATTTAACATGTACCATTGATATTTATTTAACTTATTGACCTTGATCCTTGAATGCAAATCATTGATCAGGGTTTGTATATGAAAATACGCACTGTCGATCTCGATCTAGGATCTTTTGACTTGTTGACTTCATGAGAGCACCTGCATGCCATTGATATTTGATATTGGCCTACAAGATCATGCCACTTATTAGCCCTACATATAATTTGAAGCTCTTTAAAGGGTTTTTTGAATCCAAATGACTATTTTCTATGGATTTTATTTGACATCTTCAGGCACGTCTCACCCTGCTAGATCATTTTGAAGGCATATACTTGGCTTGAACTTATGAACTCTTTTACAAATGAACTAGGTGGATCATGACAAGATTTAGACCTTTAAAGGTCACTGATTATGAACTAGCTTATTATCCTATCTATGAAAACTTATTCCTTTAATGGTTTTATTATAGTTGCACTCGTTGAGAAAAGACAAAATAAGCCAAAAACCCTGAAGGGAGTAATTCCTTCCCTTGATCTTATAACCATGGCTGTAAATAAATATTTCTTATGCTACAAGCAAAATATTCATATGTAGGCCAATTTTGGCCATCATTACCCAAAAATTCATGTATTCTAAGCCTATTTCCCTATCTATCACTTATCAAAGAGACATTTATACACATGTGCACATTGAGAGGGACTACCCTAAACTTTTTGAATAAGAAATCAATCATAAGGTGAAGGCCCTATTCAAGTCTGATGCACCTAAGCCATGTCAAGTTTACCACTGTCATGTGTTAAAATTTAGGTCATATGTTGCATTCATAAATGGATAACTATTGCACACATATACTTAAAAGTATGAATTACGTGAAATTTACTTTTCCTCCTCGGAGTATTATATATGTAGGTAAAACTTAGATAATCATTGGGGAATGGTTGAGTCATATTAACCTATCACTCTCCTCATTTTCATTGATTAATCTAGTGTTGGAAGTGAAACTAAGGGTTTAAAGTGAAAGAGACAGATTTTATGCATTTGTGCACATAATAAGCATCTAGTATCACATAAAAAGATAATTTACAAGCAAACACAATGATCTATGTGAAAATAATCAATCAAAAGTTATAGGGATGAATTTGGAATCAAGTAGATGCCTCCATCCTAACACATGCATCTAGATTTGTAATAGACGCGTCTAGGCATATCCAAATACTCAGCTTTTTTATCCAAATGACTCTTGATCCATTTCTATCCCTTTCTATCACCTGTAAATAATCTCATTTTTAAACATACCCAAAATAAACTAAGTATCTTAGTCCTCTTAATGTTTTCCATAAATAGTAAGTTAAAAATATTCAATCATACTTTATTGTAGCATTCAACTTTGTATGTTATTGCTATATATATATTATATAGTATGAATTATTCAAATTTTTTATACTTTTTTAAATTCATCAACTCAAAATAAGGTAAAACAAGTAGAAATATACCTAATAAGGGTTATTGCAACATAGCAATATTTTTTAAGATTGTGATAATAACATGTGAAACCCCATGGGTCATTGCTTAAAAGTCTACTTGAAATACCCAAATTACCACTGTGGTTTCCTATTGGAAAAAACAAAGACTTGAGAGCTTTGATGTCATGTGTCAAAAGAAATTAATGCCAATTATGTGTAAATATGATGCACATGGTTACTTATTTATGGCTACTTATGTGAAAAAATGGTACTACATATCATTGGTAAGGTTCCCTCCTCATGAAACACAAATTCAAGAAAATATAGGTAAGATTCCATCTTAATGAAACACAAATTCTTATCTAGAAAATAACATCTATTTAGGAATAATTATTACACAATAGACAATGTTATAGATCAAACATATTATATGGAATTTCACAACCAAATAAATAGTTTAGGGCCTTGACCTTTATTTATAATCATAAAGCAACATACCATAGTGAACATGTCAACAAAACCTTCATATTCACCTTCACCTTTACCTTCAGGGTTTTTAGTGTACTTTAATGTAACTAGTCAAGACTTGATCCTTGTTACGATAGTCATTCAAGATATACTTTATTAAAGTGCATATACTAAGGATACTAACTATTATCATTGTCTCTCTTGGTAATGCACTCTTCTTCATGTGCCACACTTTGTATTGACATAAAAGCCTCTGATAATAATGATAAAAAGTCCAATTATAATGTTGTTGGACCTAAGTAAATAAGAATTGGATAAATAATGATGATACAAAAATTGATAATAATCATTATTTCATTCCCTTGTGGCTTTCCTAGTGAAAGTTAATGGGTGTGTTTTAAATATTTGTGGTCTAGGTGATGAGTATTGCATGTGTATAATAAGCTAAAATAAAGGCATAATGTAGATCTAAAATAATACAACCAATAATAGTAATCACATTTAAAATACGATTAAAAATAGACTAAAAGTATGATTAGATGACTTAAAAAATAATGATAATGAGCAGTAGATAGGGATATAAAAATAGACACACCTAGGCACTATTTTAGAAATATGAGTTTGAAAATAGGACTTGGAAGCTGATTGAGAGGAAACCTTGTAATATGAGGTTGATATGTAAAAGGGACAAAATTGATAAAACACTGATTTTGACTTTAGATGAAATCAATAGACCTTCGATTATGATCCACTACACCTATCGATTATCTACTCGATCATTGATTGTGTCCTCTACTAAATTTTCAAGTTCTATAGCTTTTTATGAAAATACGTAAGCTGATGATGAGTAGGGTCATGGTTTCTCTTCACTAAAATGGTGGATAGAATGTCTTGATTTGTTTTGTCCTTCTATTTTAACTAATTTACCATAATGTGTTTTGAGAGGAATAACAAGATGTAATATTAGATGACTCTGGGAGATATTAGATGAGTTGTAATTACATATCCTACATGCTTTAGAGCCAATGTAGTTCTAATGCATGTGAGTGTAATTCTAACCTAAGTGAGAGATATTACTTCAACTTATCTCCCTAGATAATCAAGTGAAAAAATATGAGCATTTACTTAGTTATTCGTTTAGTATAAACATAAAGTTAATTAAACCTTTATAACATTTGAAAAGTCTTGACCAACATAAATATAGATTTAGAGTGTGCTTAAGAATTCATTCCTCTTGATTATTTTCCTTGAAATGCCTCTAGGATGTTTGGTATATATAAACTTATTAAGTTTGAATTAATAATTTATTGGCACAAAAATTGAGGAAGAAAAAAAGGGAAAATTGATAATTATGGGTCAAAAATGAAATGATGAGGGGTGGAAGGGGCCAAAAAAATTTAAAGGGACATAATTAGGCATACCATAAATTTTTTCTATAAAGAATAAAAGATGAGGGACAAACAAAGAAGGCATATAGGCATAAATAAAACATAGAAGAGAGTGAAAACATAATGAATAGAACAATAATGACCACATGGAGAAGAAGGGGGAGGAGGAAAATGCCAAAAAAACCAATAAGACACTCATTTAAATCAATGATTCATATGAAAAAATGATATTAAAAACATTGCAATAATAATCTTTGCACCAAAATTAGGTGTCTACATAATACCCCACTTTGATGTGCATGTGTGTGATTCATGTGTGCATCAAAGTAAAATTAAATTGAAGCATATACATGCTCTTATTGAAGGGGAGAAATGATGATGAATTTAGATAATGGATTGGTGGTACACCCACACTTTGATATTCATAAATTTGGTGTCCCTAAAAGTAAATTATAATGCCAATGAATAGCCAATGCCTTCTTAAATCGATGCAAATATAATAATATGGAATAGAAACTAAAAACAAAATGAGCATAAGAAAGAATACACCTAATAGTATAAGAACCATTCTTCCTCTCTTGGGTAATTAAAACTTGAACTAAATATATTTAGGTACTTTATATATTTCAAAGTAATTTCTGACAACTCAAGTTTGCTTCTTGATCAGGGAAGCATAGATCCAACACTTCTCAATTCATCTTGGACTTTGTAAATGTCTTAGTCCATATTGGTATTTGTAAACTTAATTATATCTAAAACAACTCAAATGTAATCTACAATATCTAGATGTATAATATTTGGATTTATGCCCCCATTTTGAGGTGAGGGATTACTACTTGTTCTTATAAGTTACTCATCTCAAAAGAAAGTGTAATATGGGAATCGTGTGTTATCATGTAATATAGCCAAAAAAGTTTAATTTTTTTAAAAATATTTGTAAACATGTGTATGTAACTATTTAAATATATGATCATAAAAGGCTTGGTAGTAAGATATGACTCAAGGAAGAATGAGGATGCGAGAGTGAGGGAAAATAATATGCTCTACATTAGGCAGCATGATAGACATTTAAAATTATTTATGAAACCATGTAGATTCCATATCATTGTGTAAATATAAATATATAGATGGAAGATCATGTGAGGATGAGATAACAAGGGAAATAAATATTCCTAGATGTATCCTAGTGAAAGAACAAAGCTATGCCCACATGTTGTATGGTATGGAAATAACCAATATATATGTAGTATCCCCATGTGAATAGGTGTATGTAGGATAAGGTAGTACCTTATATATACGAATTTTAATATTGATAGACACATGGGTGTAGTAAGCTCTATATATGACAAATATGAATCTAATAATCTCTAAGAGATTGTGCATTTATAATGCCCCTAATGGCAATGTGTACATATAGATATAATCAATGAAACTCATGAGGTAAGTGCAGGTATGATTCCATCAATGGTAAAGGGTAGGATACAAGATAAATAAGGATAGGGACAAATTATATGCCCCAATATGGACAAAATATGACAATATATGTACACATATATGCATACGCATGTGTGTGTGCACAAACACACATTCAATAATCTTACCCTTATTTATATTGAGAAATGCCTATGATATTAGATATTTCATGGGATATTATTAAAAACCCATTGTAAGATAATATTTATGGGATTACATATGTTCTACACAATCACTCATATTCAAAGAGTCAATGATACTCATATAGTAACAACAATGCATAGAAATAATAATACACATGGTCTTAAAAATGTGGCCTTCCTTATCTCAATTAAAAAGAACATCATTCTCTCTCTCTCTCTCTCTCTCTATATATATATATATATATAATTTATTCCTACTAATGGGTTTATTATATTCTATAGGTATGCATAGGAAGGAGAAGAGGATTAAAATTCTATGTCCTAAGACATGTATTAGCCATAGACAAGCTCGAAACACAATTTATATGTTACTAACAAGATTATAGGGGTTATACCATTATTGCATTATTATTCTCCTTTTTTGGATATAATTTGTATTCAAGAGGAATGTTACTATTCATAGTGTTGGTACAACACTCATTTTTTAAGGGTAGATGTATTATTTTCAAATTTTTAGGAATATCCACAAGATGTAATATTTTCATTGTTTAGCCTCTTTTACACTTAATTTATCATGAATGATAATCCTTTTTTCCACTTCCTAAAACTTTATTATATACCATTATATATGTATTGTTATTTTTCTAGTAATACATTTGTTCCCTCTTTTTTTAATTTCCCATAAGCTAAGAAGAGAAAAAGAGAGACATTCAATTAATAATAAGATCTATAACTTTACACAAGGTGTAATCGATATGCTGATAGAGAGGTGAAATGATTTTTTTTTATTAAATCTACAAGACCCCATGGTTTATGGGACCATAATTTTCCACAATTTTTTCAATCACTTATCAAATCAAAACTTGAGGAACATGTTTTTTATTTAAGAATGTTGTTTCTTTTCCTATTGATTTGAGCTAGTGGCACCCATACCCTAACCCTACTCCTAGATCTTTTATTCTCATCTCATTAAATAGTTCCCATATAGGGTCAACTCTCAATATTTCCATATACTTGACCTAGATGTCATTATAGGTTTGGCATTCAAGGATGTTTTTTTTCCCTATCTCTATTACTCCTGTGGTGCATAACAAATATATATTTTTCTCTCATTCTTCCTTAGGGGTCACTTTTGTTCCCATTCTTCCTTAGTGTTCATAGGTTAGGTTGAATTCTATAAGTTAGTTTTGTCATTTCCTACTTGATTTTTTCTCCACACGACTATTCTAAATTTCTCATTCACACAAATTTTTACATCTTTATCAATGTTTGGACATTATTGTATGTAAATATCCCATCTAATAATACATTTCTAGTTCTATTTCATCCATGTGCTCTTTCTCCTATGTAAAACTTATTCCTTTTCCGCTTTAGGCAATTTTTAATTCTCCATGTTTTCTATTTATTTCAAGTAACATAATAACATGATCACTATTTTTGCCTCTAAAGAAAAAATGTTTATTTCTTCCAAGAGTATTTTGTAATGAATCAAGACCTTTATTTTAAAACTGTTTATGATTAAGTGATTCTAGATCCTTTCTATTTTCTTTCATTTCAAACCCGAAGTGCCACTTCCCCATATCACACACCTATATAGGACCAATAGGGTGACAAATAAACTAAATAAGATCTTAAATGTCTTACAATCTCAAACTACTCATTCCTTCACCTATTTTATATTGTGTATAGAGATTTCCATCCACATTATATTATTTTCATTCTATGCATGCTCAAATTGAGTTTGTTGTGAAAGTCTAGACCAAGGTATTTGTATTCTAATACCACTTCAAGTAGGTCTCCCTCAAATTTGAAAGTGAATTGTTCCTTTTTATTTTTAGATATAAGATCGGTATCTTGATTTTTTTGATGTTAAATTGTATCCCTACCAATATATAGAAACACTTTAGAGGCTAAAGGTGGTATTAGAAGCCTTATATTGTTTCACAAATTAACATTAGTGTTTCTACCTCAAATTTCGCTTTTAGATCTAAAAAGAAAGAAGAAACTAAAAAAAGGTAATGGACAAGGCTTGGAAGTACCTGGACTAAAGATTGTGCACCGTAAATCCAGACGTTTGTGAGCACTCCTCTTTGGCTGTGGAGGAATGACACCTGCAAGAAAAAAAAAGAAACTAGGACAAGAAAAACGTTAGACAGATAGGCAGTGGGTTGCCAAGCAAAGGCTTGTTCCCAGAAGTGTAAAAACTTCCTTAAGGGAGGTCAACCCACTGTTTTGATGAAATAAGTGACTGATAAAAGATAGAATGCCAGAATACAGAAGTGACAAAGAAAGTAGAAAGGAAAGAAGAAAACAAAATGATTCCCTGAAAGAGCTGTTGGGCTGAAGACAGTCACCGAGGTCGGAAATGTCGCCGGCGTCGGTTATCTGATCTGCCAGCGTCGGCTATCCTGCCGACGTCAGTTGGGGAAGTGACCGGCGTCGATCGGGGTTGTGGCCTGTAGTCGGGTCTGGGTTGCTTGCTGGACTGTGGACGGGTCTGAGACTGAACGGGGACAAGCTTGGATGGATTGGGGAGTGGTCTGGTTTGGGTTGGATACCTGGTGCAAGGTCTTGTTGGCAGAGGGGTGAGGAAGTTGAAAGAGACACAGAGGACAGGGAAGAGGAGGATTCACAGAGGATGGGGCCTGAGAAGGCTTTGCAGCCTCTCAGGGGGGAAGGATAGAGGGAGCAGACGATAATAGAATATAGATGACTGAATAAAATGAAATAAAAAAACTAGACTAGCTTACCTTTAGCTTGCTGAATGAAGAGAGAAGAAGATGTTGCTGGAGCCACAGAAGAGTTGCTGCAAGGAGAAGATACTGATCCAAGGCCTTTGTCACCTGTTGCTGCTATTGCACGAGGTCAAGACAGAGGAGAGATCAGAGCCAAAGCGTCAAGAGAATCTGTTTTCGAGCTCAAGAGTCCAGGGGGTGCAACGGATGCAGAAGGGGATAATGAAGGCTGCCGACGCCGACAGTTTCGCCGACGTCGGCCGAAGGGTCGCCGACGTCGGCGGTCGCAGGATGGGCACAGAGGCTAAAAATAGCCTCTGCGCACTCTTGCACGCCGCCAGGCGAGGGGTCATGGGCAGAACGGTCACAAGGATGCCAAAATGGACGAGGGGGGATATAATGGTGAGATTTGGCCTAATAAATGCTAAGGGGAAGGTGGAGGGATTCAAGGGAGGATCCAAGGTGGTAAGGGTAGGTTGGAAAGGGGGCCTTATTTAATTAAAAATAGATGTTAATTTCTAATTAATAAGACTTAGGTGGGTTAGGGACCAAGGAGGACTAGGAGGGAGAAAGGGCCAAGGGGGAGAACCAAGGTGCAGACACGTTTGCAGTGTCTACATTTGCCCCTTTTTGTCTTGTTGGTTGTTCTAGACAAACTGCAAGACAAAAACAGGAGTTGGTTGCCCTAGAAACAAGGATGAGGTGTTCCCCCCTCAAAGCGATAGTCGAGAGAAGGGAACCGAAGATCGAGTGTCGATTTGACAGAGAAATAGATAGAAGAGAGTGAGTGAAAATGCTGCCATAGTCGAGATTGCGCATAGTCCACTTCACGAGAGGGTCAGGTCAAATTGTCGCATGGTCAAGGGTCAAGGAGTGTCAAAATTGAAGTAACCGGGCCTCAGCATTTAGTCGTCTGCTGATCGGGTCACTCAATCTAAGCTGAAGCTCCAAATGGTCATCGTGTCCCAGGTATCCAGGGCTCAGGAAGTGCTCCCAGAAACACGAAAAAGTCACAAGTAGTAGGGATCAACTGGCTCGCAATCCTATACTTGTGAAGGGTCAAAAATAGTTTGCGGACAATTCTGCTAACCAGCCATGGAATAGCATACACGCAAAAACAACCAAGGCAACATTGGCTTGGAAGTGGTCGAGGTCGAAGGAGATGGGCATGATCGCTAGTGGTCATTGGTCAAGAGGATGGATAGACGAAAGGATGCGGCCGAGCTAACCCCAGAAGACCTCATGTCAACTGAGTGCTGCCTACATAGCCCTGGTGACAGGGCCTCAGGCCGATGTAGTTCTCCCTAAAAGGGAGGGAGGGTCAGAGGGATTGATTGGTCTTGGTCGAAGTCGATGATTGGTCTTGGTCAAAGGAAATGATTGGTCTTGGTCAAAGTTGACGAAGTTGGGTGTGATAAGAGTCAAAGAAGAGAAGGTTTGTCCATCATAGAGACGAACAAACGGGGGTGGTCGAGCTAACCTCAGAAGATGTGTTATCTGAGTGCTGCCTACATAGCCCTGGTCGTAGGGCCTCAGACCAATGTAGTTCGGACTGCGAGGGTCAAAATGGTCGATGATTGGATGTGGTCAGGCGTCAAAATGATGAGGATAAAAAGATGAGGATAAAAGGATGCTACAGATGGTGTCTTCTGTAGAAGTGGTCGAGAGTCTTTCATCCCTAGCAAGTTTCCATAGTCGTGATGGATGTATGCTAGAAATGAATAGAAGGTCTATTTATGCTTCAGCAAGTATTGGTTTATGCTTAACATAAATTGGGTCTGGTCGGTAGTTTCCATGTGTATTGGTGTCCATAGAAACTATGCGAAAAGGACAAGGATGATGCCTGATGCCATGTTGAGAATGTCGAGGCTGGTTTGAAAAATGTTGAAGTTGGCTGGGTTTAAGGATGAGTCGACAATTGACGTGGCCAAAGCGTGACCAAAGTGTAGAGAAAAGGTGAAAGGCAAATTGCTCTTTCATTGACAAGGACCAGAAAGGAAGCATAGATAGGGGTTATTAGAACAAAAGCCCCGTTCATGCATTGCGTCGTTGGCCAGTGTTGAGTTAGAACGGTAATCGAATCACTTTGACATTAAAGTGAGCTCGAAGTCCCTTGATCCGGTGATAGGAGGAGGATAGAATAACCCAGTTTAAGAGCAGGAATAACCTTGCCCCTTTTATAGGAGACCCTGAGACAACTACAAGCCAATGTCCGTGACTCGTTTTTTTTTTTTTTGCGTAGACTGATCGATGCGGGAAGCCTGCATAGAGATGTCACTTGATGTAATGGTCATGTTGCGAAGCTGATCGATGCGGGAAGCTTCTAAGAAAAGTGCTATTTATTGCCAGAGTAGTCATAGCCATCCTTCAAGGGAGTGGTCTATATTTTTGCTTAATAATGTTTGAAAAGTTGGCCTAGCTGTCCTTCAAGGGATCAGTCTAGTAATACAGCAATGATAGTACAGCTGTCCTTCGAGGGAGCAGTCTGTCTTTTTGATTTGACTTGATTTAGTGACCATGGATATGTTTTGACATCTTGATTTGGATTTATTGATAGGAATGAGAGTCACGGACAAGACTGTAGAAGCTCAAGGACGCCCCTTTTTATTAGGACAAAGCATCACTGCATCCTAAAAGGGTTGTAGAGGACTTGTTAAAGGGGAATAGGGTTGAAAGGGATGAGGATTAAGAGGATGAGGATTGCTCAAGGGACGAGCTCAAGTTACGTGTCAAGTAGACGAGTACTCGACTAACAGAAGAAAGGTCGAAGATGCAACACATTAAGAGGCTCAGGTTCTGGCCGTCCGTCGAGGGAAGACAGATGATAAGTCCCTGACCCATACTTGTGCGTGATGATAAAAGGTCCAAGCCAATTGGGGGTGAATTTACCTCATTTACTTCGCTCCATATTGGTCACGTGCTGATTCTCTTTGAGGACGAGGTCTCCGATGTTAAAATCTCGTTCTCGCAGATTTTTGTCATAGGCCCGCTTTATGCGACTTTGGTAGACATGGAGATGATTAAGGGCAGCCAGACGGCGCTCGTCGAGTAACTCAAGTTGAGCTAAGCGATCTTGATGAAAGTCATCGTTGGAGAGAATGTCATGCAGGGAGATGCGGAGAGACGGGATCTGTACTTCGAGAGGTAAGACAGCCTCTGTTCCATACACGAGAGAAAAGGGGGTAGCACCTGTAGAGGTTCAGATGCTAGTGCGGTAGGCCCACAAAGCGAAGGGGATATGAACGTGCCAATCCCTTCCTGTATCATCGACCACCTTCATGAGAATTTTGGTGAGAATTTTGTTGGAAGCCTCAGCCTGCCCATTTGCTTGTGGGTAGTAAGGCGAAGAAAAGCTGATTTTGATGCCAAATGAGTCGCATAGTTTTTGGACAGTCTTGTTTTTGAAGGACTTGCCATTGTCGGTGATGATTTTGTGAGAAACACCGAAATGACAGATGATGTGGCTGCTGATGAAGTCGATAATTTTGTCGGCTTTTGTGGAGACGAGAGGAATGGCTTCCACCCACTTGGTGAAATACTCAGTGGCAGTGATGATGGACTGATGACGAAGAGACGAGTGAGGGTTGATCTCACCGATGAGATCCAAGCCCCACTGAGAGAAAGGCCAAAAATCCTGAGCGACTTGCAAGGCATGACTGGGGAGATGAAGCAGGTTAGAGTGCTGCTGACACTTGATGCAACGCTGAACATAATCGCTATAGTCTTGATGAAGGGTGGGCCAATAATAACCCAGGCGAAGGAGGCGCTTGGCAACCGAGTTTCCACTGAAGTGTCTACCACAAATCCTGTCGTGGACTTGCTTTATGGCTTGAGGAGCTTTAGTGGAGGTTAGACAGCGAAGAAGGAGGCTGTCGAAGCCTCGTTTATAGAGAAGACCCCCTAGTATGGTATAGCGAGCTGTGCGCTTGATGAAAGCTCGCCGCGCATTGCTAGAGAGGTTGGGAGGAGTGACAGAAAGAGACAAGTAGTCCATGAGTTGCTTATACCAGTCATCTTGTGGGCTAGAATTGACAGTGTTGATATGGTCGATGTGAGGAGAGATGTATGAAGGCAAGGGTACACGATGCACTGTGACAAAAAGGCGAGATGATGATGATGAAGATGGGATATGCGAAGCAAGAGAAGCCATGGTGTCGGCAAACTTGTTCGTAGAGCGTGGAACAGTCTGCAAGAGGTAATGGTCGAAAGATGCCAAAAGAGTGTCAGCACGATTCTTATACCTCTGTAAAACTTCATTTTTACAGAGATATGAACCGTTAACTTGATTAACGACGAGCTGCGAGTCACCGAAGATGTTGATAGACTTGATGTGGAGAGAAAGAGCAGTCTGAAGTCCCAAAATTAAGGCCTCGTATTCGGCCATATTATTGGTACAATCAAAGTCAAGCTTGAAAGATAGAGGCAAGGGATCCCCGTCGAGTGGGATGAGGATGACCCCCGCACCCCCACCGAGTTGACATTTGGAGCCGTCAAAGAACATAGTCATTTGGTAGACGGTGTCATCGGTGGAAAGTGTGGCGATAGACTCATCAGGGAACTCACAGTGTGAAGGTTGGTTGTTGGGAAGAGGGGCATCTGCCAGTTGGTCAGCAATGGTTTGCCCCTTAATAGATTTTTGCTGGATGAATTCAAGGTCAAACTCAGAAAGCAGCATGAGCCACTGAGCCATACGTTGATTCTGATATGGCTTGGAGTGCATGTACTTGAGAGGGTCGGTGTGAGTGACGACAAAGGTTTTGTGGTTGAGAAGATAGTGGCGGAGCTTGGTAGTGGAAAAGACTAATGCCAAACAGAGTTTCTCGGTATGAGTATATCGAGTTTCATAGTCAACCAGTGTTCGGCTGATGTAGTAAACCGCTTGCTCGCGATGATGCTCGTCTCGGTGCGCGATCATGGTACCTAACGAATGGTTGGTAGCAGAGATATAAAGGTAGAAGGGTTGGTCGTCCTTAGGTGGAATGAGGACTGGTGGAGAGACCAGATAGCCTTTGAGGGCCTCAAAAGCCTCTTGACAGTTCTCATCCCACTTAAAGGAGACGTCCTTCTTAAGGAGGTGATGAAAAGGTTGGCAGCGGTCTGAAAGCTGCGAGATGAAACGACGAATGGACAGGAGCTTCCCTTGTAGACTGCGAAGCTGCTTGAGATTGGTCGGGGGCGGCATTTCGAGAATAGCGCGGATCTTGGCGGGATCTATCTCGATACCACGAAAGGAAACGATGAAGCCGAGAAGTTTGCCTGAGAGGACCCCAAAGACACACTTCTTGGGGTTGAGGCGGACATTGTATTGAAGGAGACGAGAGAAGATGATTGTGAGAATGGTCAAGTGGTCGCGGCGGAGCTTGGACTTGCCGAGAAGGTCATCCACATAGTCCTCCATGATTTTGTGGAGGAGATCATGGAAAATGTAAGTCATGGCGCGCTGATAAGTGGCACCAGCATTTTTCAGGCCGAAAGGCATGACTCGATAGCAAAAAGTCCCCCATGGGGTGATAAAGGTAGTCTTGTGCTGGTCTTCTGGTGTGATCAGGATTTGATTGTATCCTGAAAACCCGTCCATGAGAGATAGCATCTCATGGCCGGCCGTGAGATCAACAAGCTGGTCAATGTTGGGAAGGGGAAAGTCGTCTTTGGGACAGGCTAGGTTAAGGTCGCGATAGTCCGTGCAGATCTGAATCCCCCCAGTTGCTTTAGTAACTGGGATGATGTTAGAGACCCACTGTGGATAATCGATGGGTTGGATGAAGGAGACAGAAAGAAGGCGCTGAAGCTCCTCTTTGACAAGAAGCGCAACATGAGGATGCATCTTTCGAAGCTTCTGCCTAACAGGCTTAGCCTCTGGTTTGGTGATAATGTTATGGGTAGCAATGGTGGGGTCGATGCCAGGCATGTCGCTGTAAGTCCAGGCAAAGGCCTTGCTATGGTTGGAAAGGAACTAGGCATAGTCAAGCTGCTCCTGAGTGTCTAAAGATTGGCCAATCTTTAAGATGTGAGGAACATCAGAAGAAGAAGGGAGGTTAATGTCAATGGTGGATTCATTTAACATAACCTGGGTCTCGGAAGGGAGGAAACGCTGGATGAAAGAGTCATCGGCACCCATGTAGGAAAGGATGGCGTCATCGTCAACGCAGTGGACAGTGTGAATGGTTGTCGACTCATCCTCTACCATGCTAGGAAAGATGAGAGGGAGAGACCTGGGCACCCCATTGAGCTGATAGGTCAGGGGTTCCAGGCGGATGGTGTTTATGGAAAAAAAAAACTAGGAGGGATGGAAACCACCGACTCCGTAGGTGATGAAGGAGAAATGGGCGAGTCTGAAAGAGATTGGTCAATGGTTGGTTTGGGACAAAGGTCGGAAGGAGCCTGAGTGGGGTCATGATATCCCAGGCCATACCGTTTCTTGGCATCGTGATCATTGAGCGGCTCGATGGGCTGATGGGAGCCCTGCTCATAACGTCCGAAACCAAAACCCTTCCATGCACACCTGTGAAGGTAAGTGTGTGCAAAGGCGAGGTTGCCAAGAAATGAGAAATCAGATGTGAAAGGTAGGGGTGAAGAGAGGGAAGTGCCGTAGGTAGGAGCTTGATTAAGCCCCCCATAGACAAAGTTGGTTTGGAAGTGAGGAGGACCATAAGGTACGATCGTCCCGATTCGAGGGTCGTAATTGGGACTGAGGTGAAGGCGTCCATACTCTTGTGGAGTTTGGAACATGTCGAGGGTCAACAAGCGATATTCCCCAAGTGATAGTCGTTGGAAGATGTCTTCCATGGGGTCTTTGGTCGGCGCTTGAAGAGGAGGGGTGAGGGCAACTGCCGATTGCGAACTAGTCGAAGCTTCCGCAGATGGAGGCGGTGCCGGAGTGGACGGCTTGATGGGAATGAGGACGTCGTTGGGACGGTAGGTGGTGTTGCAAGTTTTGAAGGGTGAAGGGTCAGCGGGAATGGTGTGGACTTGCCCGTCATGCTCAAACTTCACACAACGGTGCAGGGTGGAGGGTATACAGGCCATGGCACGGATCCAAGGTCGGCCTAGTAGAAGGTTGTATTGAAACTCTCCTTTGATGATATAGAAGAGCTCCGGGACTGTGCATTTGCCTACGCGAATGTGGAGGATGACTGTGCCAATGGTCGTGGTGGTGGTGTCATTGAAAGAGCGTAAGATCGCGTCAGTTTTGGAGACGTAGTTCTTGGGAAGAGCCAGCTGATCAAAGGCGTGAGTAGAGATTATGTTGATGCTAGCGCCGCCGTCGATCATAACACGTTTGATGCGCGTCCGATCGACATAGGCAGTGATGAAGAGGGCGGCGTCCTGATCTTTCGTGTTAGATGTGGGAATCTCAGAACCGCTGAATGTGATGGAGTTGACAGGAGATAAAGAATGGACGAGGGCAGCGAGTGGTTGGGGGTCCTCGGGTTGGACCTCCGCTGCCTGCAAGGCTTGGATAAGGGCTTGACGGTGCTGAGGCGAAGTTTGGATAAGGTCGTAAAGAGACATCTTCACAGGTGTCTGGTGAAGCTGCTTCAGCATGGAGTCGTGAATTGGTCCAGAAGAGGAAGATGAAGAAGGTTGGGATGCGCCAAGGATAGAAATTTTAGGCTTGGGCGCAAGGGGTGGCTTGACGAAGGGATAGGTCCAAGGAATGGCAGCTTTTGCTTTGGCCTTGTCCTGTTGCGACCTAGTGGTTATACGGATGGCATTGATTTCGAAAATGGGAGGCGAAGAAGGGGTCATGTTTTGCTGGTGAGATGTTGACGTGTTTGAAGAAGTTGGACAGGAAGGAGTCGGGGTCTGGTCGAGAGTGTCCTC
Organism: Torreya grandis; assembly: GCA_037957365.1. Taxonomy (NCBI): domain Eukaryota; kingdom Viridiplantae; phylum Streptophyta; class Pinopsida; order Cupressales; family Taxaceae; genus Torreya; species Torreya grandis. The sequence continues at coordinate 12,528,146 of JARHVA010000013.1, forward strand.
AAGGAGAAGAGTGTCCTTCTCCATATGGCGGTGGATGATGGCCTTGAGGGCACAGCAAGTCTCGGTGTCGTGTCCTGGTGTATGATGATATAAGCAAATTTTCGTATCGTCGAACCAGGAGGGCTTGGACCCGAGAGGTTGGAAAGGCTTGATGGGCGGAAGGGTTATGTCGGAAGTCTGGAGAAGTCGGCACAATATTGACGAGTATGAGCCCAATAGAGGGTCCGTGCTATTTGATATGCGCGAGGTTGGTGACTTTTGCTTAGGCGAGGTTCGAAGAGGTTTCTGTACCACCTTATGGGTTGATGGCGCGGTGACATATGGAGATGGCTCTGGCCTGGTGATTGAGAACGCCTTTTTAGGAGAGGGATGACTGGAGGTAGGCAGAGGAAGCAAAGGAGGCAACGAGTTTTGGTTGAAGGTCAGAGTGGGAAGGATGCTAGCCAAGGTCGAAGGATGGGGGCCCAAAATAGATGGCAATGGTGACAGAGAAGGAGGCATTCGTTTCTGCGGTCTGGCAGTCCTCTTTGACTTGGTTGGAAGAGTACTGTTGGTCGAGGTCTGGCCTGGGTCCACCTTCACTTGCAGGTGAGTGAGGGAGGAGATAGGACGAACGCCAAATGACTTGATGGGTTTGGACGAGATAGACGCAGGCTTTGGTTTGGACGAGTTTGGTTGAGGTTTGAGAGTCTGGTCTTTGTCAAGAGTCTGACGAGATTCCGCCTTGGGAGGATTAGCGGCATGTGATGAGAGGGCGCGGGTATGTTGAAGGGCTTTAAGACACTCCCACAACACCTGAGGCGTCACTTTCTACGGAGGGAGAAGTTCAATCTTCTCCACTAACCGAGAAAATGGCTGAGAGGAAGATGTTGATGGTTGCGAGGTTGAAGGCGAGATCGGTGTAGTGGTCTCAGACACATGGTATGGTGAAGTCATGACAGATTTAGATGAGGACGAAGGAGGGACAGGTTCTTCCCTAGGTGGAGAAGAAATTGGGGAGCGAGGCTCCTCCAGCGGGTAAAGGGCAGGGATGACGGTGCCCTCCACTTGCTGCTGAGGAGTAGGAAGGGTCGGGTCCTCCATAGGCAGTAGAACGGAGGATGGCGAGACCGGAGGTGCTGGTAAGGCCGAGGCGTCCTCCAAGATGAGAGAGGTCAATGGAGAACTAGCCGGGGAGAGAGGTTCGTCCACATGTGATGGACTGATTGATGGACTAACCTCAAGAGGTTGATTGGGGACGAAAGGAGAGACCGTATTGACTGTCCGAATATTGTGCTCATGATTGTCGTCAATTAAGGTCTGGACGTTGTTCTGAGTTGGCGGATGATTGGGGAAAGGTTGTTTGAAGATGTCAATGGCCTGATTAGGGGGTGCATTTGGATTGTCTAAGATGAGATCCCCCTTTTCAAGCATGTCTTGTATTATGTTCTTAAAGGTCTTGCAGTTCTCCGTGTCATGGCCCTTAACACGGTGGAAGCTGCAGAAGTCATGCTCCCTATACCACACGGGGATGGCGTGAGAGGGATCGAATTGCGGAGGAGGTCGGGCTTGAGGGAGGTTGAGGGCCCCCTATTTAAGAAGCTTTTCTAGCACAGATGCATACGATTCTCCAAGGGGAGTATATCGTCGCTGCATGTATCTTTGCTGGAATTGCCGAGTAGCGCTCTGAGATGTAGAGGGCTCAGGCTGATTGGTCGAAGAAGATGAAGGTCTGACAACCACGGCATTAGCTGAAGCCTTGGATTTAGAATTGGATGATGATGGCTTGGCAGAAGAAGAGTCATTGGTCTTAGAGCTGGGATTCTTACTCCGCAACTTGACTTTGTTCTCCTCGATGGCACGCAACTCTAGTTTGCGGGCCATCGTGAAGGCCTCATCAAAAGTGCGGAAGGTTTGAACCCTCAAGGTGGAAGAGATATGTCGGGCACAGGCTTGAGAAAAGAGTTCAATAAGCTCGGCCTGGGGCAAGGAAAAGGAGAGTTGGTTGATAAGGCCTCTCCATCGAGCAACGAAGTCGGCTATGGACTCATCCTCGAATTGCCGAATAGAATAGAGGTCCGTGATTGAGACTTTCTTGGTTATGTTGATGGAAAAGTGATCGAGGAATAGCTGAGCCAATTGCGTGAATGAGAAGAGAGAATGGCTAGGAAGGGAGCTGTACCAGTCAAGTGTAGCACCCGAGAGAGACATAGGAAAGGTGCGTAAGAGTAACGCATCATCATGGCCAATGAGGTAGCAGGCGTGTCTGAACGCCCGCAAGTGTTGTTGTGGGTCTTCCTTGTTTTGAAAGCGAGAAAACTTTGGAAGCTCCCACTGGCTAGGATATGGTCTGATTGGGATGGAAGGATGAATGGGCTCATTACAGATCTGCTCGTATGAAAGAGTGTTGCGCGAGCCAGAAACAGAGGTCTCAAGACTGGTCATCTTGTCCATCAGCATCTTGATGATGTCTACCGACGGATTGATGGGTTGCGCGCCCCCTAAGTTGTAGGGCGCTTGGAAGAGGTTAGAGGAGGCGAGTGACATAGTCGGTTGTAGAATGTACGGATGACTAATCGCAGGGGCAGAGGTGGATGCTAAAGGTGGTTGGTTAGAAGACATAGCTGGGCCCGTTGTTGCCACGAGAGGCTGGACTGTGGTAACGGGGGCCAAGGGGTAAGAAGCCACCCTGGTGTTGATAGGGGCCAGGGTAGGCAGGATAGAGACAACAAGGTTTTGAAATGGAGTGGATAGCGGTTGAGCGGGTTGAGGTTGACAAGGGGCCGGAACCCCGGTGGAAGTGGGCCCAATGATAGAGGGAGAGGCCACACCTAGGGGATTGGTCAAAGTCTGATCAGTGGTCAAAGCGATGGCTTGAGTGTCCGAAGGTTGAACTACAGATGCTGTCGATACAGCCGTAGTCGCGACAAGGGAGGTTGGCATTCCATAGATTGGATTGCCCAAGGAGTCTCGCGTTCGGCTATGCGCGAGATAATGTTGCAAGGCCTTGACGTTGAGGTCCAAGAATCGTTCGAAGTCTTGGTCCCCTTCTTGGACAATGGGAGTCTGCGGCGGGGTTGGACGAATGGGAGTTCTTTCGGTCTCCGAGTTGAACTCCATTGTAGGCTTGGTCACGGATGGGGTGGACGGAAGTGGTTGACGGCTAGCGTGGTTGACAAGAGCTTTGGCTTGGCTACGAGTCAAAACCATGCAAGGCAAAGGAGGTTCAGGTCTCAGGGACTGCGTTGCTCAGTTCCAGAAAACCAGGATGGAGTCTTTGACAGAGAAAAGCCAGGCTTCAGGTTGCTGGTTTTGAAAAAAAAAGGACAGTGACAGAGACCGACGTCGGTATCAGAACCGATGCCGGTGACAGGGAAAGCCGACGTCGGTGGCAGAACCGATGTCGGTGACTGTGTTTTCCAGAGAGCCAAAAGGTTCTTGGAAAAACAAAGAAGAAAGCGTCCTCACACACTCAAACAAACAGATGAGAAGAGGAAAACAGAGAAAGACAGACAAGTCTAAGCGATAAATCCTAGGAATTAACCTTAGAAACTTGTGGCTTATGCCTTAGATGAATGTTTGGGGAGATTGGCTGAAAAATGGGTCCTAGAAGAAGGCAGTCTAAAGATGGTTTCAGGTGTTGTTTTAGGTGCTCAAAGATCTGTGTTAGGGTCTGGTACGTGGCCTGGTGCTAAGGAGCAAGCTCCCCTCACTTCACGATTCCAGTGGTTAGCTGGTCTCGCTTAGCCAAGATATACCTCGCCTAGAGTTTAGACTCCGCCAGAGAACGGAGTGGGCTTCCCCCTTGGTGATGAAATCCAAGTAGGGTCACCGGGACGGGTAAGGTATCCGCTGGGGGATGAAATCCCAGTCGGGCCTTGTCTCAGGTAAGTTTTATGTTTATTTAGTGCATGTGATTCGGTAGTGTAACATCAAGTGTCTACGGTTTATTCAATATGCGCCTAAGTTACTAGATGTGGACTAATGCAAGCACAAGCAGAAATGAAAGTGCAATATGTTTTAATGCCCAAGTCAAAATGTGATGTTGTTATGAAGACAAGATGGAGAAAGGGACGAGAGTATGATAGACTAGTCTAGAATGCAAGGAAGAAAGGTTCGTTTTAGTCCCGCTTATAGTGTCATTTGGAATAGAAGAAAGAGACAAGAAGAAAGGAGCCTAAATGCACCTAAATGAATGAAAAAGAAAAAGGAACCCAGGAGGAACCTAGGGTCCCACCGGGCGTGCCAGAGATGTTTCTACCTCAAATTTCGCTTTTAGATCTAAAAAGAAAGAAGAAACTAAAAAAAGGTAATGGACAAGGCTTGGAAGTACCTGGACTAAAGATTGTGCACCGTAAATCCAGACGTTTGTGAGCACTCCTCTTTGGCTGTGGAGGAATGACACCTGTAAGAAAAAAAAAGAAACTAGGACAAGAAAAACGTTAGACAGATAGGCAGTGGGTTGCCAAGCAAAGGCTTGTTCCCAGAAGTGTAAAAACTTCCTTAAGGGAGGTCAACCCACTGTTTTGATGAAATAAGTGACTGATAAAAGACAGAATGCCAGAATACAGAAGTGACAAAGAAAGTAGAAAGGAAAGAAGAAAACAAAATGATTACCTGAAAGAGCTGTTGGGCTGAAGACAGTCGCCGAGGTCGGAAATGTCGCCGGCGTCGGTTATCTGATCTGCCGGCATCGGCTATCCTGCCGACGTCGGTTGGGGAAGTGACCGGCGTCGGTCGAGGTTGTGGCCTGTAGTCGGGTCTGGGTTGCTTGCTGGACTGTGGACGGGTCTGAGACTAAACGGGGACAAGCTTGGATGGATTGGGGAGTGGTCTGGTTTGGGTTGGATACCTGGTGCAAGGTCTTGTTGGCAGAGGGGTGAGGAAGTTGAAAGAGACACAGAGGACAGGGAAGAGGAGGATTCACAGAGGATGGGGCCTGAGAAGGCTTTGCAGCCTCTCAGGGGGGAAGGACAGAGGGAGCAGAAGACAATAGAATATAGATGACTGAATAAAATGAAATAAAAAAACCAGACTAGCTTACCTTTAGCTTGCTGAATGAAGAGAGAAGAAGATGTTGCTGGAGCCACAGAAGAGTTGCTGCAAGGAGAAGATACTGATCCAGGGCCTTTGTCACCTGTTGCTGCTATTGCACGAGGTCAAGACAGAGGAGAGATCAGAGCCAAAGCGTCAAGAGAATCTATTTTCGAGCTCAAGAGTCCAGGGGGTGCAACGGATGCAGAAGGGGATAATGAAGGCTGCCGACGCCAGCAGTTTCGCCGACGTCGGCCGAAGGGTCGCCGACGTCGGCGGTCGCAGGATGGGCACAGAGGCTAAAAATAGCCTCTGCGCACTCTTGCATGCCGCCGGGCGAGGGGTCATGGGCAGAACGGTCACAAGGATGCCAAAATGGACGAGGGGGGATATAATGGTGAGATTTGGCCTAATAAATGCTAAGGGGAAGGTGGAGGGATTCAAGGGAGGATCTAAGGTGGCAAGGGTAGGGTGGAAAGGGGGCCTTATTTAATTAAAAATAGATGTTAATTTCTAATTAATAAGACTTAGGTGGGTTAGGGACCAAGGAGGACTAGGAGGGAGAAAGGGCCAAGGGGGAGAACCAAGGTGCAGACATGTTTGCGGTGTCTACAATTAGATCATCAACATATAAGAATATCATCACCGTACATATTTGTATAAATGAGCTCATCCACCCCCATACATGTTTATCCATATGGTTTAAAACTAATGTATGAGAAACATATAACGAAGGATGCAGGAATTAAAAAAAAACATATAACTAATTCCTCTAATGAGAAATAAATTGTTTAAGCTTGTGTTATATTAAATTCATCATTTCATGAGGTCCTTTTTGTATTTATAAAAATATATAAGAGACCAATTATTTTAAAAAATATTGTTCACAAGGTATTAAGGTGAAAAATTGATATGCAGTGTTCGTTTGGTTCCTTCATTTGTAATATTGGCTCAAATTTTATAAAACTTGAAATCAATAGAGACCATTATAGATGACATCTTCATCATAATATTTTTATATTTTATTTAGTAGTTTAGACACTAAAATATGGTATTAGACACTTGAAAATGTTAGTCTTGACTTATCCTTATCTTACATAAATTGTAAGGAAATTACTTAGATGATTCACAATAGTAGAATTATATATGGTAGAATTAAGAGCAGAATAAGTAGATCCACAAGAAAAATTGGCTAAAGAGCAGAATACTTGAATATTATGACTGATCCACTTCGAGGGGGAAACCCCTACAACAATGAAAAAAGAACATAATTCACAATATGATGATAAAAGACTAGCCACTACGTTCTATATATATTCTACTTAGCCATGGTTATTCCATAGGTTGACCATACTAAGAAGATTGAGAAATGCAACAAGATAATATGAAGATGTGTAAGCCATAAGTCAGACACACACATATATAGATGCACTATAGGTTAAAGTCATAACATGCCCATCCCCTTCAAAATAACGTTATCTTAAATGCTGAATCAAACTAGGATGTTTTTGTAGGAATGCTTCATCGTCCCATGTTGCATCTTTAGAATGCAAGTTTTTACATTTGATCAAATACTGCTTAATGGCTCTGGTCTGTAGTTACTTAGTACATATGTGAAGAATATCCTTAAGTCTAGAATGAATCTACCTTCTTCATCTAGTTTAGATAACTCAGTTTAAGCGTAAACTCTATGTCTAATTACTTTCTTCAGGAAAGATACATGGAATATCGGATGTATGCGAGTGGCTGGGGATAATTCTAAATTGTAAGCCACACTACCAATTTTATGTAAGATCTAGTATGGACCATAATACTTAGGTGATATATTGTTATCAAATTTTTATTGATTTAGAGACATCTTATTATATGGATGTAAATGCACAAAGACCCAATCACCTATGTCAAAATTTCACTCACTATGGTGTTGCTTACTGCTTCATTTGATTTTATGCTATTTCTAAATTATCTCATAAACTGACTAACACCTCCTGTTGATGGTGAACGTATTCATCGATAGATTGAAATATAGGATGCACTATCAAAACTGAAGTGATGGATGGGAGGTGATACCCATACAAAACGTTAAATGGAGACATCTTGGAAGAAGTATGAAAATAAGTGTTATACCACCATTCAACAAATGGCAACTAATGAACCCATTTGTCCTGTTTGTTAGAAATAAAACAATGAAGATTTCCTTCGAGACATTTATTGACTACCTTTATTTATTCATCAAATTGAGGATGATAGGATGAGCTATGATCCAATTGAGTACCCAAACATGCAAATAATTTAGTCTAAAAATTACTAGTAAATATGGGGTCTCGGTCACTTATAATGATCTTTGGAGTGCCACACAATTTTTGAACTATATTAAAAAAAGCAGAAGCTACTATACTAGAAATAAATGGTTGTGATAAGGATCCAAAATAAGCATACTTGGTGAGTCAATCCACAACTACCATGATAACATTTTTACCCTTAGACCTTGGTAAACCCATAATGAATTCCATTGAAACCTCTTCCCAATGTTGGCTAGGGATGGATAACAGTTGAAAAGACCTAGGGTCTTAATGGTTTCACCTTTATTTTATTGGCATATCATGCATTCAACCACATATTTATGAACATCCACTTTGAGTCCTTCCCAAAATAAATATTACTTGATTCTATGATACATTTTTAAAAATCCTGAGTGACCTCCAAGTGGAGAGGCATGAAGTTCCTGAAGAATTTTATGTTTGAGGAGAGAATACTTACAAAGGTATAATATATATTTATAACATAATGCATTCCCCTTCCACGTAAATTTTTTAGATTTTTTAGAACCCTGCTGAAGATTATGAATCCAATCCTTGGTAGCATTATCATTCTCCCATTATGATCTTGCTTCCTCTAGTCAATCTACCTGCCACATGGTCATGGCACATAACAATGCCTCAAATGATTCATCCCATCAAGAGAGGTCATATACCACCAAATTCTCTTTTCCTTTCTTATACACTATTTTAAAATCATAGCTTAACATTCTATTCACCCATTTTTTTGTTATTTATATGATAAACATTGTTTCAAAAAATATTTGAGGCTATCATGATCAGTTTTTACTTGAAAGTGATGACCCATAAAATAAGGTCTCCATTGCTTCACTACATGCAGAATAGCCATCATATCTTTCACATATATTAGTTTGAGACTATTTTTTCCCTTTATTTAGTGAATTTTAAATGATAATGGTCTACCTTATTTAATGAGTACAACCATCATACCATAACTTGATGAGTCACACTCTACAACAAAAGTTTTTGAAAAATTAGGAGTAGCCAAAATTGGAGTTGTACACATAACCATTTTAAACTATTCAAATGCCTTTGTAGCTAAATTAGTCCACTAAAAGGAGTCTTTATTTATCAAAGAGATGAGTGGGGCTACAATGCTACCATAATTTTTGACAAACCTATGCTAGTAACCAGTTAGCCCCAACAATATATGAAGGTTCTTGAGGGTCTTGGGAACCTACCATTCCATTATCACTTGAATTTTCTTAGAGTCAACTTTCACTCCTTCATGTGAAACAATATAACCCAAGTATTCTACCTCTTAGACACCAAAAACATAGTTGTACGGTTTGACATAAAGACGATGTGGTTCGAAAACTCAAATCACCTATTTCACATGCTTCAAATGGTCTTGCCAATTTTTATTGTAGATGAGGATATCATCAAAAAACATTAATAAGATTTTTATCAAAAATGGCCTAAAAGTAGTATTGATCAAACTATAAAATGTGAATGGTGCATTTGTGAGGCCAAAAGGCATGACCGTAAATTCATAATGGCCTTCATGAGTTTTGAAATCTATTTTAGGTATGTCCTCATCACATATGTGAATTTGATGATATCCAGAGCAAAGATATAACTTGGTAAAATAAATATCACCATGCAATTCATGTAGAAAATCATCAATTATTGGAATAGGAAACTTATCTTTGATGGTTTATTTATTGATTTTTGTGTAGTTTGGGCACATCCTCTAACTATCATCCTTTTTCCACACCATGACCACTAAGAAAAAATATTCACTTTGACTATGTCAGATGAGTCCTACCTCCAACATCTCTTGTACCACATTTTCAATTTCACTCTTTTGGGCATAAGGATACCTGTAGGGTTAAATATTAGGTGGTGTGATTTATAGAATGAGTCTGATGGCATGATCATGTGCATAAATTAAAAGAAGTCCTTTTGGCATGTCACCAAAAATAATAGAATGGCCATCCAACACCTTTTGTAAATTAGGATGTGTAGACTCCTTGGTTAAACCTCCATGGAAAATAAGCATTGCAAAAAACCTTATGCACATTTTTTGAGAATCTTCATCATCTGGTGGGATCCAACTAGTTGTGCAGATTTAGCTCATAATCCATGTAGTTCAAAAGTCCTTCTTTCTAAATGGAACCTCATAAATAATTCCTAGAAATTCATCTCAATAGTGCCCAAAGCGATGAGCCACTAGAATCCCAAAATAATGTCAATTCCCATGGGAATAAAAACATAAGGGAATATAAAAAATAGTCTCCCATAACAAGCTTAATACAATGGTATTTTATATAACAATTGACTGTACCACCATCTACAATCATGACCTAAAATTTTGGAGTTGGGTAAATGAAACAATTCAAATGAGAAACCAACTTACTATTGATGAAGTTATGTGTACTCCTAGATTCAATTAACACAATTACCTTCTGCTTCTTCAAGAACCCCACCACCTTAAGATTTTGAGAGTACTAATGCTTGAAAGTACGTGACAAGAAATAGTAGGTTGAGAATCTTCAGATTCATCCTTAGGTTCTTTTAACCCTTCCCCTAAAGCCTTCTCATCTTCTTCCTCCTCATTGGGACCATAAATATAAAATAACTTATTTTTAGAACATTGATTCCCTTTGCTCAATTTGATATCATAGCCAAAACACAAACCTATTGCATACTTTTATTACACTTACTGAGGTGTCAATCTGGTAGGCTGATGAAATGATGCTGCTAAGAAGGTGCATTCATGAACATTAATGAAAGGTATTTGTAAGATCTTCTCTTTTTACTCAACCATGCATGCCCTTGGTATGGCCTTAGATATAAAACTAGGTTGAAACATAAAAACCTATAATTGGATGCTATATTTACATCCATCCAAAAATAGGTCAGTTAAATTTTACTCAGTGATGTCTGCCACATCTAAGGAGAGATTGTAAAATTGATGAATGTAGTCCTTGATAGTCCTAGTATAACACAACTTGGTTAGATGAATGAAATAATTTTTAGAGACATTATTGTGATAGTGGGTCTACAATTACATAGAAAATACTAACCATGAAACTGGGACACCCTTCTTTTTTTTGTGAGCACTAAACTAATGATACCAAATGAATGGCTCAGGTTCTAGATATAGAGAGGCCATAACTATTTTTTTATGACTATGGAGTGTAATGTAGATTAAATAAATTTTCAATTTGAGTGATCAAATTGAGTGGATCATTACTATAAAACTTGCATAGGTCCAATTTTGGCAACATCAAATTAGGGCCATAATTGGTGTTAGTATTGTTTGGAGTAGGAGAACCTAATTGAAGTGGTGAAGGATTATTTTATAGTGGCTAAGATGATAAGTTGGCCAATTACCTAGATATTTGTTGTAATTGATCCTTAATGCTATATAAGTACCCTCTCAAACCTATAATGTCCCTTTGAATCATATTAAAATCATCTTTTTTCACCACGCCCTACAACTCTAAATTAAGTTACTGAACTACCTCTGAAATAGATGGATCATAAGTTTTACATTCCATGTCATCCTTGTGAGGATTTTTTAGATTTTGTTTCCAATTATCACATCTGTGAGTGTTTGGACCAGCCATACATAAACCCTAGGAGGGTTTCAGCACCAAAAAAAATGTACCATTGAATACACCATTGTAATCATCTCATTGAGATAAATCCAACTACTAATATTATGCATAAGGGTGAATTTTTTTGACCCAAAAAAGTATACTATTAGAATATACCATTGCAATCATATCATAGAGATTAATCTAATGACTACTAATTTGCATAAGGTAATTTTTTTTCCAAACTTCTTTTTTTGTAAAAAAGCTCATGAACAAAACTACGGTGATGAAAAAACATTTCCTCCCAGATCATAAGTTATGTTTTTTGGCCTTTTGGTGCTCAGGATTCTAGATTAAAAAAAACCATGCTATAGAAACTTGCCCAAATCAATGCTCTAATACCACTTGTAAGGAAATTACTTAGATGATTCATAATAATAAAATTACATATGGCATAATTAGGAGTAGAATAAGCAGATCTACAACAATAATTGGCAAAAGAGTAGAATACTTGAATATTATGACTGATACACTTCAAGGGGACAACCTCCATAATAATTCAATAAAAACATAATTTATAATATGATTATAAAATACTAACCACTACCTCCTATATATACTCTAATTATCCATGGTTATTTCATAGGCTGACCATACTAAGAACATCGAGAAATGTAATAAGCTAATATGAAGATGTGTAAGCCACAAGTTGACCACACATATCCCTAGATTAACTATAGGTTAAGGGCATAACATGACTTGTGTAGACACATGTGTCTCTTTCACACTCCACTTTCCTATCCTATTTCATTTTATGAGCTCGACCATCTCAAATTGCTATCAATCACCTATATGAATTCTCTAGTTTGTGTTTAACCTAATTAACATCATAATTAGATTATCTCCTGATCATCAGATCAATTTTCATTTTTTGGAAACCCTAAAAAATTCTTAGATGACTTTGGATATTAAAAACCATCCATCTTCACTAGAATAATCCACGTGCCAAACAATGGTCATTTTCCAATTATATGGGTTGGCTTGTACATTTCACGTTTTGGTGGCATGATAAGTTACCCAAAGAGTCATCTATTTATACATAATAGGTATAATCTGATTTAAATATATAAAACTTATGAATGAGACATATATACACATATGCATATTTATATGGACTACCCTAAACTTACCAAATCAAAAACCAGTCATAAGGAGTAGGTCCTAACCAAGTCATAACTACCTCAACCAAGTCAAGTTTAAAGTTGTTAAATGTTGAAAGCTATATTATAGGTTGCATTCATAAATGGATAACTATTTTTCACATATAATTAAAGGTAATAACTATGTGCGGTTTGAATTCCCTCCTTAGAGTATTTGATACATAGGCAATGCTTAGCCATTCATTGGGGAGTGGTTGAGGTCATCTCAACCCATCACTCTTCCCCATTTTTATAGGTTAAGCTAGTGTCAAAATTAGAACATGGGTTTCAAAGTGAAGGGGGGAAGTTTTATTTATTCACACACATAACAAGAATTTGATATCACATAGGAAGACAATTTACAAGTAGGCATAATGTTTTATGTAAAAATAGTCATGCAAAAGTTACAATGATGAATCTGATAGTAGGTAGATGCCTCTATCCTGACCTATGCATCTAAATTATAAAAAAATCATTTGGGTAGATCCAAATACTTAGTTTTGTGATTCAAGTAACTTTTGATCTATTTTTCGCCCTTTCTATCACATGCATGTAGTCCCATTCTTGCACAGACCCAAAATAAACTAAGTGTCTTAATCTTTTTAGTGTTTTCCATAAATAATAAATTATAAATGTTCAATCATACTTTATTTTAGCATTTATATTTATGTATTATTGTTATATATTATACAATCTAAATTGTTTAAGATTTTTACATTTGTTTAAGTTAATTAACCAAAAATAAGGTAAAACAAGTAGCATTACACCTAACAAGGGTTGGTGAAACCTGTCAAAAATTTTAGAATTGTGATAATAACATGGTTCAACCTCATGGGGTGTCACCTCAAACTCCTTTTTAAATATCCAAATTTTGATTGTATGTACATGTCAAATAGGAAGCCATGGTTTCTCTTGAAATAAACAAAGACTTGAGAACTTTTCTATCAAGGGTTAGAAAAACCAATGCCAAATATGTGTAAATATGAGCTGCATGAGTACTTATTTTTGGATATGTTGTGTGAAAATTTGTGTTGCACATATTTGGTGATTTAAGAGAGGAAGCTTATTAGGGAGGAAGCATACAAGAAAAATTAGGTAAGGTTCCCTCTCAATGAAACCCAAATTATTATGTAGAAAATAATAACATACATTTGGGAAGAATTATTAATACTCAAGTAGATAATATTGTATATCAATCATATAATATGGAATTTCATATCCAAACAAATAATTTAGGTCATCAAAATTTATGTATGTCTGAAAGAAACATACCACAATGAAGATGTTAAAAAAATACTTCATTTTCACCTTGAATGCCTTAAGTGTGGCTTATTGTAACTAGTCAAGACTTGACCCTTAATGTTGTATTCATTTAATATATACTTTATATAAGTTCATATATTAAGGATACAAATTATTACAATTGACTCTCTATTGGTCATGCACTCTTCTTCATGTTCTACACTTTGTATTGGCAGCAGGGTCTCTAGTAATAATGTTAAAAAATCCAATTGTAATGTTGTCAAACCTAAGAAAAGTAGAGTTAGACAAAGAATGACAATACAAAAATTAATAATAATCAAGGTTTTATTCCCTTGTGGCCTACCTAATGAAAGTTTCTAGGTAGTTTAGAACTGGCTTGGAGAAACCATTGTTTTATAAGAAGGTTTTCATTCATGACTAACCTATATGGGAATATTATCTATTTGTGGTATAGGGGATAAATACTATATATGTATAATAAGATAAAATATAGGCATAATATAGATCTAAATTAATATGGCCAAAATAGTAATCAAGTCTAAAACATGCCTAAAAATAGATTGAAAGTACAATTGGAGAATCAAACATGTAATGAAAATGAGTAAGAGGTAAAAAGAAATAAAAATAAACACACTTGAGCACTATTTTAGAAATATTAGACTAAAAATAGAACCTGGAAGGTGATTGAGAGGAATCCATATAATCTTGGGTTGATCTTCAAAAGGGATAAAATCAACAAAGCAATATTTTTGACTTGAATGAAATTAGTAGACATTCACTATGACCCATTGTATTTGATGATTCTACACCTCATTGTTAATTATATCCTCTAATGATTTTTTAATTTCTATAAAATTTTAGGAAAATTCACAAGGTGATGAGTAGGGATGTGGATTTTCTTCAATAAAATGGTTGATATAATGTCTTGATTTATCTTCTTCTTTTATTTGACCTAATTTGCCACAATGTGTTGCAAGAGGAAAAATAAGACATAAT
>JARHVA010000013.1:12547500-12707500 GCA_037957365.1 Torreya grandis
TTGACCATTAGATCTTGGTAACCCTATAATTAAATCCATAGACACCTCTTCCCAATGTTGGATAGGGATGGATAAAGGGTATAAAAGACCTGGTGTTTTGATTGTTTCTCCTTTATTTTGATGACATATCATACATTCAATGACATATTTCTAGACATCCCCTTTGAGTCCTTCCCAAAAAAATCTTGCTTGATTTTATGATAGGTTTTCAAAAATACTGAATGACCCCCAATTGGAGTTGCATGAAGTTCCGAAAGGATTTTTTGTTTAAGAAAAGAATTCTTACATAGTTATAACATATATTTATACCATAAAACATCACCCTTCCATGTGAATTTTCTAAATCCACCCAAATCTTGCTAAAGATTCTGAATCAAATCATGGGTAGCATTATCCTTGTCCCATTCTGATCATGCTTCCTCTAGCCAATTTGCCTATAGAATGGTTATAACATATAGCAATGCCTCAACTGATTCATCCTTCCTGGATAGTGTATCTACCTCTACATTTTCCTTGCCTTTCTTGTACAATATTTCAAAATCATAGCCTAACATCTTAGTTACCCATTTTTGTTGTTCTTCAGATGATAACTATTGCTCCAAAAAATATTTGAGACTGTCATGATTAGTCTTTACCTAAAAGTGATAACCCATCAAACAAGGCCTCCATTGTTTGATTGCATGCAAAATGACCATCATTTCCTTCTCATAAATGGGCTTGTGCTGATTTTTACCCTTAGTTGACGACTTTCAAATGCAAGTGGTCTACCTTCTTTCATGAGTACAACACCCATACCATACCTAGATGCATCACATTCAACCATAAATGTCTTGAAAAATTAGGAGTAGCCAACATTGGAGTGGTGCACATGGCCAATTTCAATTGTTTAAATGCCTTAGTAGCTATATTAGTCCACTGAATGGAGTATTTTTTCAATAAAGATGTGAGTGGGGCTGTAATACTACCATAATTTTTGACAAACCTATGATAGTAACCAGTTAGCCTCATAAATCCCCTTAGTTGCTTGAGTGTCTTAGGAATTGGTCAATCCACTATTGCTTGGATTTTTTTAGGATCCACTTTTACTCCTATATGTGAAACCAGATGACCTAAATACTCAACCTCACAAGCTCCAAAAGTACATTTGGAAGGTTTGACATACAACTAATGTTGTTCCAAATTTAGAGTACCTATTTTACATGGTGAAAATGGTCTTCCCAATTTTTACTATAAATGAGGATATCATCAAAAAATACGAGAACAAATTTTCTCAAAAATGGCCTAAAAATAGTATTCATCAAACTCTGAAAGGTGGATGGTGCATTTATTAGCCCAAAAGGCATAACCAATAACTCATAAAGGCCCTTATGAGTCCTAAAATTAGTTTTGGGTATGTATTCATCATGGATCTAGATTTTATGATACCCAAAACACATATCTAACTTGGTAAAATAAAGATCTCCATTTAATTCATCTAATAAATAATTAATGACAAGAATAGGAAACTTATCTTTGATAGTGTACTTGTTGAGTTCCTTGTAGTCAGGGCACATCCTTCGAGTGTCATCTTTATTTTGCACCATGATAATTGGTTAAGAATATTCGCTTTGGCTATGGCGAATGATGCCTACATCTAACATGTCTTGTACCATCTTTTCAATTTCAATTTTTTGGGCATATAGATACTTGTATGGCCTAATGTTTGGTGGTGTACTACCAAGAATAAATTTTATAGCATGATCATGCATGTGGCTAGGTGGAAGTCCTTACGACATGTCACCAAAAACAACCAAATGGGCATTAATCACTTGTTGCAAATTAGGAGGTGTAGATGGTTGAGTTGGATGAACTTCCATGGAAAATAAGTGAGCTAAAAATCCTTCAACACCCTTTCAGAGAATCTTTGTCATTTGATGGAAGATAACAACTTATGGAGATTTATCCCTCAATCCCCTTAGCTCAAATGTCCTTCCCTCATAATGAAAATGCATGAATAATTCTTAGAAATTCATCTCAATAGTGCCCAAAGTGGTGAGCCATTGTACTCCTAAAATAATGTCAGTTCCCCCCATGGGAATAGTGAACATAAGAGAATCCAATAAGTAGTCTCCCATGGCTAGATTAATACTATGGAATTTTTTTGAGTATCTGACAGTACCACCATCTATAATCATGACCTAAAATTTTGGAGTGGGATAAATGAAATAGTTCAAGCAATCAACCAACTTATTATTGATGAAGTTATGTGTGCTCCCAAAATCAATCAAAATAGTGACCTTCTATTTTTTTAGGAAACCCACCACGTTAAGAGTTTGGGGAGTAATAATACTTGAAAGGGAATGATAGGAAATAGTAGGCTGAGAGTCTTCAGATTCCTCCTTAGGACCTTCTTCATCCTCACTAAGTGCCTTCTCATCATCATCATCCTCATTGGCACCTTCGATGTAAAACAACTTATTTTCAACACAATGATGTTCTTTACTCCATTTAATATCACAACCATAACATAAAAATTTGGCTTGATTTTCCTCAATTTATTGAGGTGTCAATCTGGTGGGTTGAGGATATAATGGTGCTGGAAAGGTGCAATCATGACCAATAGTGAAGGTTTTCCATTTGACCATCTCTTTTTCCTCTACCATGCATGCCCATGGGATAGATTTTGATATAGATGCTGGGTTAAACATTCAAACCTCCAATTGGATGCTATATTTGAGACCACCCAAAAATAGATCAGTCAAATTTTCCTCAATGATGTCTTCTACCCATAAGGATAGATTCTAAAACTAATGAATATAATCCTTCACAGTTCTTGTTGCCATAGTTTCACTAACTAGATAAAGTAGTTCTTAGAGACATTATTTTGATAATGAGCCAATAAATCGTTAGTAAAAGTAGACCATATAATAGGAACACCATTATTTTTCTTTTATACACATAACCAACAATACCAAATGAACTACTTAGGTTCCAGATATAAAGAAGCCACTATCACCTTCTAAGAACTAGGAGTTTGATGTAGATCAAATAAATTATCAAGTTGGATAATCCAAGTGAGAGGATCCTTACCATAAAAATTATGTATGTCCACTTTGGGAAACATTAGTTTTACACCATAATTGGAGTTGTTAGTGTAGAGAGGTGGAGTACCCAAATGATGAAGTGGAGGGTTGTTTGACTATAATTGAGATGAAAGAGCAACCAATGAAGTAGTGATCTGATTCAATTAATTATGAACCCCATTAATATCTCTACACATCCCTAAAACATTAGTTTAAACTATAATAGAGTCATCATATTTCACCAAGCCCTTTATGTCAGCTTGAAGTTGAGAAATCAATGGATTTGAAGTTCCAAATTCTATGTCATCGATAGGAGTCTTAAGAGTTTTTTGCCCCTATTTTCATCCTCGTGTAGAAGGACCGACCATATACAAACCCTAGGAGGGTTTTTTCATTAAAAAAAAGTGTACCAAGGGATGGTACTATTGTTATTGACTCGCTAAGATAAATCGAATGACTATCTTTGTACACTAGGGTAAAAAATTTTGGCATAAAAAAGTTTACCAATAGAATATACCATTGTGATTATCTCGTTGAGATGAATCTAACGACTGTAATTATGCAAGGCAAATTTTTTATCTAGACTTTAAATATTATTTTTCAAAAAAGTGTTTTGAATAATACTACGCTGACAAAGAAAATAATTCCTCCCAGATTGTAAGTTATGTTTTTTCACTCCTTCCCCTCACAGAAGTCATGTCTCGCTCGATCCAAAAAATAAATGCCACTAAAAACTTGCCCAAATCAAAGCTCTGATACCACTTATAATGAAATTAATTATATATTTAGACATAATGATTTTATAACACTTAATAAGCAAATATGAGAGATCACACAATAATAATTGACAATAGAGCATAATACTAGATAATATAGCAAAGCCACTTAGAGGGGGCAACCTCTACAATAATGCACTAAGAACATAATACTTAACATGATGATCAAAGACTAACCACTACCTACTATATATAGTCTACTTATCCATGTTTATTCTATAAGCTGACTTAACTAAGAACATAGAGAAATGTAACAAAAATATAAAAGAGGTATGTAAGCTACAAGTCAGCCACACATATCCCAAGACACATCAAAGGTTAAGGGCATAGCAATTATTTTCTATTTATGTTGAAATATGATTTCTAATTATTGAAGGTTTTATTTTCTAACTAAATGTTTTTTCTAATGTATAATTACTTAAATATATACCTAATTTCATCGACTAGTTATTTTATGAAGTGGCAAGTTTGTTTGAATGTTTACGAGGTTTTTATGAACTAATTGTTTGCAATGTGAATGGTGAATTGATAAGAAATTAAAGTGATGAAAATGAATCTAAACTATTTTTTGTATTTTTTAATACAAATGCAAATAAAAATTGAATGGTTTCTATAGATACACATAAAACTGAATTATTTTGATGTTTTTAAATAGAAAATAGATGCAAAATACAAAATTGAAGGTTGAATGCCTTTTCCCCTTTCATAGTTTCAAAATTCACAGATTATTAAACTAATTAAATTATTGCAAATGAAATTTCATGCAAGATGATTTGTTTTATCTTTAATGTTTTCAAATTAAGAAGTGCATTAACATAAATCAAACAAATTGGTTGATCCCTTTCTTTTCTATTTGAATTGGTAGATGTAAACACAAATAAAACAATCAATTAATTATTATCTTTTTTATCCATTGATTTGTGAATTGAGAATAAATAAAGAATAAATATTTTTGAGAATGAACAAAGAGGTAATTTTAAAAATCAAACCAAAGATGAAGTAATAATTATTTTCAGGAATATTTAGATTTCAAAGACAATTTTCTTAACACCAAAAGTAGTAAAATCTACTTCTTCTAAAGGGATTTTTAGAGGTGAAAGAAGAGAATTAAGAAAAAATTGGGAGATATTATTTTTTAAGGAGTAAGAAGTAATTATTTAAGGAAATCCTAATCAATTTTCATAAGATTTTGGGGAAGAAATGAAAATTACATTTACAAGAGCTAACAATGTTTTTTGAATAAATGCAAGTAAAAAACAAAATATATAAGCAATTAAACCTTGATAGATTATGGAATGGATTGTCTTTTCTCTAATACACTTACAAGTTTTGAGTTGAGAATTTCAATTTAAGGAAAACAAGATTTAAAAAAAAAAAGCTCCAACCTTGTAAAAAATAGAGGATAATTCTAAAGAATATAATTGTTGTAGTGCTCTAATACTCAAATGTTATCTCCAATGCGGGTTCTCAATGTGATATAGGGAGTGGGTATTAACAATAGGATATGAAAGGAAAATGTGTATTAAGTATGTGGATGGTCTAAAAAATAATAGATTATTGGCTACCAATTCTTAACTTGATCTAAATTTCATTGCACACAGACTTATTTGTAAAAATGGGTTAATTTTTGCACATGAGAGTTAAAAAGAATGAATTGGGAGCTCACTAGGAATGATTGGGGGATTATTAAGGTTAATTTAGAGTTGACTAGGTTGTTAGAGGGTTAATATGATGAACCATAATAGAAAAAGTGTTAAACAAGAAAAATACATGTCTTGAAATCTTAATTAGAAAACTCATGTAAAGGTGGTAAAACTACTACTATATGTAGGAAACCATTGCAAAGATTATCAAAACTACTAGCATGGTTTACACAACTACTACATGAACCACCATATAAGTTTAAAGGTTTAGGTCTATTTTTTTACATATTTGACACTTAGGGAAGTCTTGGAAAGAAACTCAAAAAGGTATTGAGACATGAAAGGATTTGAGCATATGCATTATTAGTTGGATAATTTTTGCATCATCATCAAATTTGAGAAATATTACACTGTGTAAAATTTGGATGCATACATATTGACCATCTTGGGGAGAAGCCCTATCATGAATTGGCTAAGCTAGTTTTTTGAGAAAAGGTGCACAAAAATTAAAGGGAGGGTTAATAAAATTAACTCACTTACCTATGTAGTGAATCAAATCTAGCCAAGATGCTTTATCATCTACATCCAAGAAGATGAGAATCAAGTGTAGTATATCAAAAGGATTGAAAAATACTATTTAATCAAATACAAGATAAGAATACTTACCATATATGTGAGGGATGAAATAATATTAGGTCGTTTCGATGGGGGGTGGAACTCAACATTGAAAAAAAAAGGCATCACCCTAAAAAGATGAAAAAAAGATTCAAATGAAAAAATAATGAAGTTTTGGCAAATTTATAGAAAACAAAGAAAAAATTAGTCATTGTTGATGTAGGGGGACAACTGATACTTGAGTAACACCATTTTGCTTTATTCCTGCAAAACTAACAAACACATCTTAACAAAGTAATACTTGAGTCACTGGATAAGCCTATAAATCCTAAGAGAACCCAAATAAGGTTAATCTCTGACAAAATAAATTATTTCTTATCTTTCTTACACATCTTTTCATTTTGTGCCCGAACATCTTTATCTTTAGATTAACACCTTCAAAACTTGGTGTTTTCTTTGCTGCATGGAGCCTATGTGGAATTTTTTTCTCTTCAACTATTATATTTTGATTTTATCTATCAAATGTCAATTGTTATGTGGTGTTTTTTACCTTGAGGCATCATAAGGATCTGCCTAACTGTTCTAATAGAAAGCTTTAAGACTTATTATTTTTATCCTCATGTTTTGCTTTATCAAAAACATTTATTTAATAATATTCTTGAAGCATTGGTAAGCGCTCATAAGAAGATCAGTTTGATTATTAAGTTTGAATAAAAAATTATATAATCATAGTTTATTTTCAAATGATGGCCTTTGTTTTTTTTTTTAGTTTTTTAATATTCATTTTTTATCAAAAAATCAACAATCCAAATAAAAAATACACAATTTGATTTGGTTTAAACAAATGTGAGTTTTTTAATAAATTTTTCTATGTTAAATATTTGTTTATGAAAAGCTTAAAAAAAATACAATTAATTTCTTATATTTTTAAAACATTTCAAGCTTTCATATATATATATATATATATATATATATATATATATATATATATATATATATATATATATATGCATATTGGTTTATGTTAATATTTTTAAAAATCAAGTACTAAATTTTTTTAATTTTCATTTTTTAAATCCTTAATGTACCTTTTTTTAGTGTTTTTAATGTTTTGGCATGTTAAATTATTTTATTTTTGATAGGGTAAAGAGGTAAGTTTACAGGGCTCTTGCAACCACCAAGTTTAACAAAAAATAATAGTAGCTAAATAATTTAAACAAAAAAACTTCCGAGCCATCCAACAAAGAGAGACAATAACCAAAATTCCACTAACCTTTCACAAACAAAGTATACCATAAGACACAAATAAATTATAAAACCATGAAGAGTAAAAATAAATTAATTAAAAGACTTCTCAGAGTCAACATGTTTCATGGGTGTAGCTCATCCCACATTGCCTTTATTATCCTTTATCTTGTCTTTTATGATTCTTCCCCTAGTGCGCTTATTCAGGCCTTCAACCAAATCTTTATAGCCTTTCATCCTTGATGTTTTGGTATCCTTATTTTATTTTTTAGTCTTCTCAATGATTTTAGTCCTACTGATATTAATGCTCTTCTTAGGTGGGGATTTGGCAGATCCAAAGCTTTTGTCCCCTGCTTCCTTTTCCTTCATGGGGCTAGTGGCTTCCACTCTTTCAACCAATTTTTCCCCTTTCCTAGTTCTAAGGTTTTACAAGTCCATTATGAATTTATCACTCTCAACCTTCATTTTGTTTATTCCTCCATCAACATGGACATAAAACAACTTAGATCTTATAATTTATCATCGAATCATTTAAATTTCTTCCTACAGTCCATGGAGGGGTCCCATAAGATACACTTATCCTCCTTTCCATTATCCACCTTCTCTGACCAAGTTATAATGATATATTTGTATTTCTTCCCCCTGGTGTCAGATGGGATTTTTTTATTTGCATTTGAATTTCTTGGTTCTAGGTTGGGTCTACATAATATAGATATTTGGTGAAGGGGAGTCTATCCTAGGATCAAAGGTTTTGGGGCTACCCATCCTATCCCCCTCTGGGTCACTAGAGTCCACATCTGAGTTTCCATCCTTGTCACTCAGAATCAACTACACCTCATTCCCCTACAAAACTTCTCCTCTTTTGACAAGGAAGAATATCAAACCCTGCTGGATGAGATCATTTTCTTGGTTTGCTTGGAATGCTAAAATCATGCTTTCAATGGATTTCAAAAGGAAATGAGTGAGGCTAATTTTGTGTCCCCTGAAGTGATTTAAGAGTAGGAAGTGATATTAGATGTTAAGGGTGAAATTACCTTATATAGTGATGTATTTAATTATTTAGAGACATACATAAGGGCACTGCCTTGGCAGGTTCAACCTTAGATATCCTTGTTTCTCTATTTTTATGACAACATCCATTTTGAAGAAAGTTTGCATTAGTTATAGTTTCC
Organism: Torreya grandis; assembly: GCA_037957365.1. Lineage (NCBI taxonomy): Eukaryota > Viridiplantae > Streptophyta > Pinopsida > Cupressales > Taxaceae > Torreya > Torreya grandis. The sequence continues at coordinate 12,556,014 of JARHVA010000013.1, forward strand.
TAATTTTATCCTTGAAGGCCTTAAACCTTCATAGATCATATCCATTTGCTTCTCTAATAAATTATTCTATGATATCAATATTTAGGACTCACATACAAATCATGCATTGATTCTAGCCAAAGGTAAAGTCCTTGGACATCTTAGCTTCATGCCTAACAATTCATTACATGAATTCAGAGATCCCTCCTTTTTGTAGTATCCACCACACTTTTGGGTTACCTTGGGCTGCGATGCATGAAATAGGATCTAGCGTATATCTATGCCCGCATATGGTTGCTTATTTTCATCCTAGAGGGTTTTAGAATGGATTACATAGTTTCAATGTCCTCTCAAAAAATGTTTGGGTTTTAAGATTGGGAATGTGAAGGCTAATGACACTCTTTAATTTTTTGGCATGGACTACCAAGTCCTTTCCTTGTATTGTATAATTATTATGTAAAGTGAGATATAATATTATTTATTCAAAATGAAATCTACCACATGTGGTGTAGTCTTACACAGCTTAAAAAATGATATTTGAATCATTACTGATCAAGTAGTAAGTGGGGGGAAGCTGACAGTCTCATGTCAAATGATAAGTGAGGGGTTCCTAAATCCTAGGTTAACAAACCCATCCATAACCATGTTTCCTTCCCTAAATATATGACCAATGGAGACCTTGCTGAAGAGGTTGAGGAGACCTTTGACATAATCGATCACGTGCTTGATGATATAATAAGGAGTCACTTTGCTCAAGAGAAGGTTTAAGATGTTAAGGGAGTCCCAATTGATAATGAAATTTTCTATCTTTGATTGGGTAGCAAGCTAAATTCCCCATAGTGATAGTTTTATCTCCACCACATCATTGGTTTGGATCCCCAGAGGTCCTATGTAAGCATTTATAGCAAACCCTTCAGAATCCCTAATGACCCCTCCTTCCCCTACATTTCTTGGGTTACCCTTAAAGGCCCCTTCTAAATTTAGATTCATCCAAACCTTAGGGATTTAGATCATTTAGTATGGATCATAGTAACGTTCATCCTATATTAGTAACCTCTTGGTTAATGCTACAACTAAGGAAGATGGATAGGTCTTCTTTCAAACTAGCAACCTTGTCTTTTGGAGTGAAAGCTTTCCAATTCTCTGTGTTTGTTGAACATAATATAAGGAGTTAAGACATGGAGTTCCACCTTTCATTTGTGAAGATGTAATCATTCCTGACATGTTAAATTATTAACATCAAGTATTTTTGACATTATATCTTTATTTGACATGTGGAATCCCAATAATGCCTTATATTGTCTTTGTTATTTTATTCTTGCTAGTTTAAAAGCCTTAGTTTAATTTTTTTAATTTAAAACAAAAATCATCCTTTTCTGTGTATAAGGTGTAGTATCACTTTTTGTTTAAAATATTTTAACTTGAATTTGGGAACTTAAAATCTCTTTTTCCCAAAGCTTTTTAAAGTTACTTTAAAAACTTTAAATTTCTCTTATTTAAGAAATCATTTATTTCTTTCAAGACTACAGTTAGATATTTGGGTGTGGACTTACATTTACAAGTTAATGGTAAAAATTTGATAAATGAATTGATTTAACTCTTTTGACATTTTTTTATGATTTGAAGTATAATTCCAAAATAATTTATTTTGTTTAAATTAAGTTTGTTATAGTTTTTTAGAAAATAAGTGCATTAGCATTTTAGTCATGCAATTTTAGTGACTTAATTCAATTTGAAAATTTCTCTTCATCTTAATTTTTAAGGTAATTTACAAGGTGTAATGGCTTTTAAATTCACTATTTTTTAACATTTAAGATCGCTATGATAACCATGTCTTCCAAAAATAATGAAATCTGTGCTCTTCAACATTAAATTCAATGTCAAAATATCACTATTGCTACATTGAAAAATTCCATTAATGCATTTAAAAATACTTTTCATGAAAAAATAAATAAAATGAAATATTATTTTGATGGTCTAAATGAAAAACTTGCATCTTTTACACATGATAATGCGTCTAGTGTTGATGTTACAAGTGTTTAGACTGTGAAATCTGTACTCCTGTGAACATTGCTTCTACCAACCTTGGTTTATGCATTATGCACTCTATGGGGCACTTAGGTGGTGGTGTTGGTAAGTGTGAAAATGGTATTATTGGACCTAATTTTCTTTAATCTAATACAAAGTTTAAGGGTGTGAATTTGAAATCTTATTATCCTTCACACCAAAATACTTATCATGCAACTTTTTTTTATTATAATGTTTGTAATGCTCATGTTTTGGTTAAAAATAATAAAAAATGTTTGCATTATGGAAAACATGGGCATCATATCTCCAAATGTTTTAAATTAAATCCATGCAAATTTTATGATAAATCCACTCATAACACTTTGCATTATCATAAAACCACTAAAACTCCTACAATAATCTGGATACCAAAAGATAATGTATCTTCTAGAGACTTTGATGCATATTCATGTGATAATTATTTTATTTCTTCACGTATAATATCCTTTGTAAGTGACACATCTTATATGTTTCCCTTTTGATAAACTCAATATTTTTATGCATTCCTTGCTTTTTAATACAAGGAAATATGCCTTGATTAGAGCGTATTTTTTACTAACTTATTTGCATACATGATTTTGCACTCTGTGATGGAAGTTGTCTTTAAATCAATTTAATTTATTATATTTGATTTTAGTACATTATTTATATGTAGATCATTTTTATGACATGTTCATTACTTAACTTGAAAGATTGGTGTCAGGTTGTTTGTTTTATAGGGTTTGGTGGCTTATTTCTCCTCATTGATATTTGTTCCATTATGGATTGACCACCTTATCTAGAAAGAATTATTAGAGATTGTTTATGATCACACATTCTCTTCTTCTTTCCTTCTAAAACTATTGTAATCCCTTTTGAAGGAAGTTTCTATTAAGGGGGAGTATTATGTGATTTCAACTCCCTTGTTTGTAAAAGGTCTTCTCCATTTTTGTAACCCCAAATTAAGCTTAAAAGGAAGTGTTGAGGATTAAACTTATTTATGTTTGCTTAGAAATTTTAGGATTATCCTAAGTCTTTTCAAGTGTGTATTTATTATTATAATAAATTCACTTTATCATAGATTTATGAGGTGTCTCTCACCTCTCTTGTCCACTTTGTGGATTTGGGAGTTACTTGCACAAGTAGCTCCTCCCCCCACATGTCACACACTTTACCCCACTCTATTCGGGAATATGAAACATGGTACACACCAAGGAGGCCTTATAAGGTCATGATGGGATTCTTGTAACTCCCTCATCCTTATTCTTGCTATATTTAAAGAGACCTCTCCTCCTCTTTTAAACACACAATCTTAATATTTCATTCTTGTGGTGCTGTTTTTCCTTAGATCCATTTTCATCTCTATTTATTGACTTTCAATTGATACATACTCAGAGTTGAAATGTTTGTAAGGTTTCTAATAAGATTGTGGGGTTTTTCTCTATTTGATAGTCTCCCCACTTGTAAATTTTCATCTCAACCTTGTGGCTTGATTATTTGTCAAGGTAATATTGCTCTAATTTTCTCTTTTCTTTCAAAAATTAATATGATCTTAGCAATAAATCTATTACAAATAGAGTTAACTATGCCAAAAAATGCAAATTTAGAATCAAATAATAAAATAAAAAGTCAATATAAATAGATTTTTATTACAAATTTAGAAATCATTTTCACTTTCAAATATACAACTTTGAGTTTTAACCAATGTGTAACCAATTAATGAGCATAGACAATTGGTTAAGAGAACATGACAAGAGGATATCGACAACTAGTAAGCCATAGGTATAGGTTAGTTTTCACATCTTTACTCCTAAACCTTAGGTTTGGTAGATTTATTTGTAAAATTTTATAGGATGGATGAAATTTGACAAAATTATAGTCAAAATGTTGTTTGTGGTTAAAAGATTAAGGAAATGTGGATTTTTGAAATTTGAGTCAATCTTTTTAGATTTTATTTTATTTTTGTATTTTTTAGGCAGTGGTATAAAAAACTACTAACATGGGGTGAAACCATTGGTATTTATAGATCAAAAATATGAAATAGTCATGACATTCATACCAACACTAGTATATGAAAATTGGTGGTTACATTTATGTCATGGTGGTTATGAAATTGCCATGATGTGTGTATATGTATATGTATGTATATGTATATATATATATGTGTGTGTGTGTGTATATATATGTATGTGTGTGTATATATATATATATATATGTATATATGTGTATACACACACACACACACACACACACACACACACACACACACACACACACACACACACACACACACACACACACACACACACACATATATATACATGTATATATACATATATATGTATATGTAAATATATGATCCTTTTTTATTTTATCTCCTTCTAGCTTATGTTTAAATTTTATAATGTTTTGCTTTTGAACTTATGCACTATATATGGATAGGATCATATGTTATGGATATGATTATGATAATGCTTATATTTTTGATGTTTTGACAAAAGAATTCACATGTGAAATGTGATGGTTTATGAAATATACATGCACCAACAACTATTTTCAAGAAACCCTTAAGCTACTTCATTCACATGGAAATAAATGTTCAATTTTTAGTAGAGGAATGAAAGGGGGAAAAAGATGCATGGAAGGATAGAAATGAAAATGAGTTAGTCAAAATATGACAATGGACAATAGAGCAATATCTATCCATACATGTTAAGGGAAAATTATACTTTATTTCAAGCTTAGTAACAACAAGTCTATATGATTTTGTTTAGACTTAGATCAATGGAAGGACAACCATGAAAAAATTGATAAAGGGGATAAAATATCTTTTTTTCATGGGATTCTAGCCAATATTTTTTGGCATTTGTAATTGGAAACTTTTACATTTCTTTGCTTTGATTATTAGTGTGATTCCATATGTGTAACCCCATGTGAAAAGTATGAATAAAGGGCTAATAATTTAAGGTTAAATAGAGGTGAGTATAGACATCTCCCTCCAATACTAACCCCACAAAACTAGTAAAATACAAGGGCTCATCATTGAAGGTTAGCAAAGGGTAAGAGATGTGAATTTTATTTTGATCGTATTTCATTATCTTAACTTAGCTCCCTTTGTAATATTTCATTATTTTTTGAGGGGAGTTTATTATTCCTAGGTATTGGCCCCATACAACTAGTAATATGCAAGGGTTCATCGTGAAAAACCTAGAAAGGCAAGAAATATAACTTGGTAAATCATGCTATAGCTTTAGCCTAGAGAGAAGAAGAGGAAAAGTCTATCATGATAAAGCTTCTAGAATAGGATGTATGCTAGGGTGCCTAGGATTTTAGGAAGTCTATGGGAAAAATGGTATACATTAGCCACATACACCAATAATACTCTCTTACATAGTGATATTTTCAAAAGGATTTTCCAAGGAGTGAAGTGTAATGGGTAATGGTGATAATATGAATTGATTTGATGTAATAATGTCTTACCAAGTGAAAACATAGATAGAGAATCACATATTCAAAAAAGTTGAAATGCATACACAATACATAGATGATAACATAAAACTATAAATGTGATGATGGAAATGCAGAATAAATAAAACTATATGTAGTAACATTTAATGTGTAAGGAGTTGACATATATTTTGAACTCCTTACCATCAAAAGTGCATAAATAAAAGGATCTATTATTTAAATCTTTACTAACTAAATAGAGGCTTAAATAGTTAGGTCTAAACTTACAAACTTCATATTTCTTGTTATCAATCCTAGCAAAGAACCTCAATCAAAGATATTCAACCTAGTTAGGGAATTTGTGAACTCTTTTATTATATTAATAGCACATGGCATTTACAAAGGTTTCATGGTGTTGAATAACTTGATCTAAGCTTTCTATTTGATCTACATGTATGTGTATATACTCTTATTCATCCATATGACCTTGGAGAGAAACACAAAGACTTAGAATTTTAACTTCCAAGAGCAAAACTTCATCTATGCCAAACATTAAATAATAAGGGGTTGCCCTTGTGGGTGTGTGAATGATCATCTTATAGGATCAAAAAGTAGGATAAAGATACAAATGCCCTTAACTTATATTATTTTTTACACACTTCACTATTATGAATTTTAGTGTTTATATGTTATCTCAACTTTACAATTATCTCAAGGGTAGTATAAGGAGCCAATGTGGTGAGAGATAGAAAAATTATTATATGATTCACATACCTCAATATTTTTAAAATGGGGACCATTTTTAAAAATTATGACTTACATATCTCTAAACCTAAAATTATTTGGTTCAATTTGTGACTATGGTTAGCATTATAGCCTCTGCCCACTTGGTGAAACATTCAATGGCCATGATGATGAAGTGATGGTCATCAGTAGATTCGAGTGAGAGTTTGATGATTAATTCTAAGCCCCATGTGGATAAGGGCTAAGCTATAATGATAGGATGAAGTGATTAAGTGTGAACATGTATCCTATGTGAGAACCCTTATAAATTTGGATTTTTTTGACATATTCCACTACATCATGCTCAAGTGTGGGAAATAAATAACCCATTTTGTGATTTTTTCTTATAGTTGTGTGACCACCAAAGTGACTGCCACAAATTCTACTATGACATTGGAATAAATATTTATCATATTATTCTTAGTTTACATATCTAAGGATCATGCCATTGAAACATTTGTGATAAAGGAATTAATCAAGAATAACATAATTGGCTACATTGATTTGAAGGTGTTGATTTTGGTGAGAATTAACACCCTCAAGATAGGTTCAATAAACCAAGTAATTTATTATATTAGCATACCATAAAAAGGAATGAACTATGAGTTTTTATATGTAAAAAATAAATTCATTAAGGAAGTAAGTGTTAGAGTTCATAAAGATATCTGAAAAGTGAACATGCAATAATGTTGAATTCCTATAGAGGCAGAATGAGAGCTCCAAAAACAAGAAAATTCCACAAATTAAATGTTTACATTCATCCACTTAGAATAATAAGAAAGTAAATATAGGGTGAAATTAGGTCATTAAAAAGGTAAAACCCTAATTCACAATTAGAACCCACTTAAAGGTAAATGACCCCTAATGCCTTAATTAACTAACCTAAGTAAGCTGAAAAGATGTGTAGGTAAAACCACTAGGTGGGAAACTACCTACACTAACAATAAGTGTCAACAAGGTGACTAAAATCTAATGAGGAATCAACTAACTAGTCAAAATGTTTTCCCTTAATGTACTTTTGGTTGATGCAAGCAAGTTTAAACTCACTTAATAGTGTAATAAAATGACCAACATTTTTGGATAAGGCCAGCTAGTTTAGGAAGATATGAAGGGCCTATGATCTTATGATGACCCTAATTTATTGATTCATCATATAATGCCTTAATCATTTTATTACAAAAATTAAGGCTAGACCTTCATTGTTTTCTTAGTTATATCTTGTCTCATAATCGAGGACTTGACTAATGAAGTAAAATTTTATCTCCTTATCATAATCATGATTTTGGGCTAACATGCAGGGGAGAGACACCTCACTTAACCTAAAGTAAAGAATGAGAGGTTAATTATAATTATTTGCCTTGAGAGTGGTAGAGCCATGAGAAAGTGCTTTCAATCTTGAATTCATTTTGGTAGTCTTGGGTCTAGGTCAAATCACTTTCCTTCTTAAGCAGATTATTGATGGGATGGATGGCATATGTAAGATCAAGAATGAATCTTTGAATTTCCCCAAACTTACCTACAAATGAAATTATTCTTGATTTATCAGTGGGGTGGAGGGTATATCAATAATTACATAAATTTTTATTAGATCTAAGTCAATCTGACACTTAGAAATGATATATCCAAAAAGCTTCTCGCTAGTAACCTTAAAGACACATTTTTTTGGGATTGAGAGTGACACCATACTCAATGAGGCAAGTGAGAATCACATGCAAGAATTAAAGGTGGTCATCCATTTTATTTGGATTTCCTAAAATATCATCCACATAGACCTCCACAATTTGTGGATAAAGTTATGCAAAATATGAGTTATGGTCGTGTAATAGCTTGTGTTAGTGTTTTTGAATCTGAAGGGCATGAATACATAATATAATATCCACCCATAGGGTAATAAAATATCTTACTATGATCCTCTTATAAAATGGGAATCTTATTTTAGCCTGATAAATCATTCATGAGAGATAATTACTCATATCTAGTCATGACATTTGTAATAATGTCTATGGAGGGTAAGGGAAAATTGTATTTAGGAAAAGCCTTATCAATGTCTTGAAAATTGATGCATATTTTTATTTTGCCATTTTTTAAAGGAAAAGGACAATATAATATAGCCATATTATATAGTCCATGAGTTTAATAAGCCTTACTTTGAGGATTTTGATGACTCTTCTTTCACCATTAATGTGATTTTAAGTTTTAAAGGTATGAATTTTTACGTGATGGAATTTGCATTAGGTTTGGTTAGTAAATTATGGATTGACACATCAATGTCAATACTCTTCATGTCTAAATATGAAAAGGCAAATGCTTTTGAAAGTTAGATGAGTGGATTATTATGGTCCTCTATCATCTATGGGGAGAGGGAAGATCTGAGCTTGGGAATTTTTACTTGTTCATCCATACCAATATTGATGTCTATGGTGTCATTGATGAGGGAGGAATTCCATTCTTATAACTCTTATAGAGCATGTGGATATCAAAAGTATCATCATTTACTTCAAATACTTCATAATCTTCCTTGGGAGAGTCATAGTCCTAAAATTTTCAATAAGAGTTGTAATCTTCAAGTTTGAGAGGGGACGAAAGATTAGGGATGTGTTTTATGTTTTTTAGTTAAAAATGAAATGTTTAGAACAAATAAGCTATTAAAAATGATTTAAATATAAAAATCATATAGATTTGAATGTAAAATATAGTAATTTACTTACAAAATTTGAATTGAGCTATAAATACTAAATTAACAAATAAATATGTAAACCTAGCTCAAACTAATTTGTTGATGACTATGGATATAAATTACCTAAAAATACATGTGAATTATGTCATTACTAAAAGCAGGAATTTAAATTGTACTAGGACAAGATTGCATCAAAAGGATAGTGTTGTACTATGGAATTTTTTGTTGACTGTGGCTATGTTTAGGTTGACTATGTGATTGATTTTATGATCTGAATAACTTTAGTTACTTGTGAGGGTTTACTATTTGAATGCGTGTGCTAATTTGAGTGCTACCTACATAGTAAAAATCTAAATTATCCTAAAAAAATGTTGTATAATCTGAGTGCTACCTACATAGTTGAAAATGTCCTTAGGCTAATGTAGTTCTCCCTCCTAGAGTGAGCTTATGAATTTTGGTATTTACTATATGAATGCAACTAAATAAATTGAATTTATTGCTTGAAAATGAGTGCCCTTGACTTGAAATAAAATATATTCATGTTTGTCCTATGACTGCTAGTATGATTTAGTATTAAATTTGGAAGAAATAGTGTTTTTTTGTTCAATACATAGTAGAATTTCCATGTGATTTCTAGATGATGCTTTAAGAGGACTTGATGTGCTTATATAGAGAAATATTTTGAATATTTTTATTAACTGACCTTGTTAAAAGTTCAAGTGGGGTAAAATGCAACATCTTGAATTTAAAAATTTACTATTGGAGTGTGGGGATAAGGTCACACTAGTTGACAAGTGCTATGGTGTGGCCCTATCCAACCTAGTGCAATCTTGTCCCAAAAGGATAAAATTTATAGGACATAGTCTAAAAACTATCTACAAGTAGAATAGAGATGTCTAAATGATATGCTAAGTATTTGTAAGGTAGTTTTTGGAATAATGAATGATCACGTAGATATTACAAGTTAACAAAATGGAAAAAAGGCCAAAGATGGTAACAATGTCAAGATTAAACATTATCAATCACTCAATGATTAAATTTGTGTGTCTAAATTTGCCCCCTCTTTATTATAGTGATGAAATGAATTGAAATTACTAGGGTAAATGAGATGTGAACCTATGTATGTATACACACTTCATATTTTGATGTGAAACTTGATTATGTAAGATGATTTAATGCAAAACCAACAACAATGCCACTGAGAGTAGTTATTTTTTATAGGTAATGACTTTTGTTAATTTAGGTGATTTATTATTTGTTTTTATTTAGTTATTCCCACCCATTTATGTGTGGATATTTCATTTATATTATTTTAGATATTATGAGATATTACATATTTATCCCTTAGATATTATGGAGATATTTACTAGTTGTTTCTATCCTTAGGGATAGTTATATATTAATCCTAAGTTTGATCTCTTAGTCATGATTGATCACTAAGCTTCATCTCTTAGTTAGGATCGATCTTCCTTGCCTATATATACAAGACATATTCATTGTGTTGGACAAGCTTTGAAGATATAATATATGATATTTTTGCTCTTTGTTTTGCATATGTATCTATAAGTATATGTTATCAAATTACTTTTAGAATATTGTTTTTATGAATGTGATGTTCTATTAACACCATAGATCTTTATGGCTTGGAATAATCTAACTATTATTCTTTTTATGGTGTCAGAGCTTAAGGTGTTGTAGATATTCATTTGTAAATCCATTCCAAGAGCATTTTTTCCATATATCTAATTATTTTTTGTTTGTTGTGATGGGTGATAGGAAGATCTTTACATTTTTATTGCATGTTTTGGCTCATAATATTTTTAGTGAAGGTTTGGAAGGAAGGAAGACGATTTTTTTTTGTAGTTCTGTGTTTGTTTTTGTGCTTTCTATGATGAGGCATGTTTCAATATATATTATATTTTTCCTATAAATCTTCAACCATGATTCTATGTTTTTCCCACATTGTGAGTCTATTTATTTTGTAGATCCATGCATATAATAGCGATGACATTTAGACAAGTGTCAAATTTAGGAAAAAAGATAGAATTATGGTGATGTGTGAGAGAGTGTCAATTTTAGATCAACAGACAACATCACTATTCATCTCAAATTTCCCCCTCTTTTGATGATGATGTAATAGCGATAAAGCTCTCATTTCCAGCCCATTGGTTATATGGTATGGTCATGTGGAGGGGGATTAATTTTTGATTCCTACTAGTGGGAGATTAACTCCAACCCTTTGGATTTAGTTTTATAATTTATCTAGGAATTATATTTTCAAAACCTTTCAGATATTTTTGGTAAAAAATTATTTTTGTTACCCATTTATGATGGGAAAATTGTAAAAACTATAAATTTTGATTAGTAACTCAAAATCAAGTTCTGTTTTTTTCAAAAGTGTATATTTTTATACTCAATCTATTGGTGTCATTCATTTTATAAAATTCATTAAAATATAAAGTGCCAAATTTGGGGGGTGGATCAATACAAAATATTTTAGGGGGGTTATCTTGATAATATTTTGTGCACACTTTTGTATTCTGCTGTTCTTTGTTGATTTCTTATAATGGCTTCTTATTTTGCATTAGATCAGTGTGAGCCATTAAAAACACATAATTACAACACATGAAGATCAAGAATGGAAACAATCATTTAAACAAAAAGAATTATGGGCCCTAATGACTATAACACAACTAGTGTTCACTAGAGAATATGAGAAATTTGATGAGTATATGGGTTTGACAGGAACTTATATAAGTGATAGTCTTTTGTTTCATTGGAAAGTTGTGAATCTCCTTTAAAAATGTGAGAAAAATTAAAGGGTTTATTTGGTAAGGTGGATCATATGAGATCCATGCAACTTGAATTAGAGACCACTTCTTTCAATATTAAAGATTTTCTGTCTATTATAGATTATCTTACTAAGTTCAAACACTTGTTGACATAATTGAAGGGGAATGGAAGAGACAAGAAAGATGAAGAGTGTGTTTACCTAATTATTTTAAGTTGAAAAGTCCATTCCTAATATTTGTTTCTAACTTTTCCTCTAACATGGATGCCTTAGATGCCACATTCAAAATGTTTGATTTAGATTTGTTTTGTGAAAGAATTACTAGGGAAGAAATCAAATTATCTAATCTTGATTCTTCCACCTCTCAAAAGGCCTTATTAGTATCTCATCCTAAGGCAATGGAAAATAAAAAATTAAACCCAAAATCACTCCTCCATCTCAAAGTGCCACTAAACCCAAAGATAATAAATTTAAACCCAAAGAGTCTTCTAAATCCAAGAATAGATCTAGCCTTTCATGTTCCTTTTGTGGGGGGATTGGTCATGTAGAAACTAGGTGTTGAAAGAGAATGCAAGCCTTAGAGGATGAAATTAGAAAATAAAATATCTCTATATCTACTCCACTTCCTTCTAATGAGCATGGAAAAACACTTACCTCAATCACCTATTACAAATAGTTGGGTTATAGATTTTGGTTATTCTCACCACATGACTTATTTTAAGGAGTCTTTCACATCTCTTGGTTTGAGTTCTATTGATTTTGGATATGTTTCCTTTACTTTTGTTAAGGGAAAAGGTGACATATAACTTGCTAGTGGATGCATTGATGATGCAATATATGTTCCTGATATCACTTCACATTTTCTCTCTATTTATCAATTTTTTCATTTTGGTCAGGGCAAGACAATGACTTTCACACCATAATGGGATGAAATTAAATTTTTTTTGGAGCCTCATTCACTTGTTGTACAAAGTGTTGTTGATCATAATTCTAGACTATATCACTTTGAGGGTTTTGATGAGAATTATTAAATGGGAACATACTTTGTTTTTTATTAAAGTTAAGGTGGTGGGGGATTTTTTTGAACCAGGGTCCCCAAACCCTAGGAAAAAAAAATAAAAAAAGAACCATAGGTCTACCAAAGACCATAGGAAAGATAGAAGCAAAACAGTGCCAGAGACAACCATGACACAACCCAAAGACAACTGAGATACATCAAAAACATAAATGGAAGAATAAACATGATCCTAATGCATGTCAAGATTTCTTGAGATGTCCTCATAGTAAATTTTCATCTTTTTGAGATTAAAATCAATTTGTAACAACTTTTCTTTGTTTAGATATTTTTGGAAACCACTACATTGAACCCATTTACCTTTTCCTTTTCCATCAGTCTTTGTGTCAAATAGATATCCTAGGTGATATCTAAGGTTCTAAATTTTTTGAATCCCCTCATTCATGGAAGCCTTATTACAATACACTAGGAAGTTAATATTTTTTTTGAGATTCTCATTCTCATTTTCCAACATGTCAACCCTAAATTGGAGACTCTATAACTATTAGTTATCCTCCTTATTAGCATTTGATTGATTCAATCTATCATTATCCTACTATAAAAACCTAATGTTTCATTTGAGGTCTGTTAGTTCCCTCATGGACCAACACATGATGGAATTTTAGAGGTCCAGTTCTTCTCCTATGTTGTCAAAATTTTGCTTACCTTTTAAAGAACTAATTAAATTATTAAAATTCTTATTTAACTCTTGATGTTGCTTATCAAAATAAGTTTTACCTTTATCCTTAGAATCATATCTACTCTTCCTTTTACATTTTAGGGAGATTAGGATGATATGAATTATGAGTTCCACCCATGTGATCTTGTTGATTAGCATCCTCCAACCCAACCCTATCTTCTTAAACTAAGATAGTAACCCATTGTTTGACCTATTTTACCCTTCTTATCTAGAGTATTAACAGGAACATTGGGAACCTTGGTTGAAATCCTTAGACACTTTTTGATATTATCTTTAATCTTAGTGGATTTAATCTCTAAACCTTTAGGAACTTTTACAGCTAGGCTATTGGAAGCTTTGACCTCGATATTCTTGAGAACACTACCAGGGTACTTGATCCAAACCTTCTTAATATTCCTAATGTATACATGTTTATCCTCAATAATTTTCTTTTGAGGTTAGGAAATTTTAGGATTGAGCTGATTCAAACCCTTAAATTACTTATGGATTAAAAAAATAATCCCTTCATACCTGGGAATAAGGTAATTTCCATTTTCATATTTCATGATAGAGGCTTCTAATGAGTGAAGAATGTATAAAGTGAGGATCAAAGGGACAACATTCCTAAAATAATTTATAAAAATGAATAGGGACCATCTGATAGCATTATACCTACCTTCAAGTGTTATGTATTGCATCAGATGAAAAACAATTTCTCCAAATGGCTTAGGCAAAGATTCATGGTCAAATCCATTGTGTAGAGTCTCCAAGGTTACCCCTTCCTCTAGAAAGATCTCCTTCTCTCTTCTATAATCTCTGCTAGATTTGAAAATTTTGGGTTCCTTTATTTCCAAGCTTGTAACATAAACAATTATCTCCTCCATGATTTTTAGTGTGACCCCATTAATGTTAAGAGTTCTATTTTCCCAAGCATGAGAAAAGAGAGTCAAAATATGTCTATCATGCCCTTTAATTTTTTTTGTGAATGTTAAAAAAACCCCAACTTGTAAGGCCTCCCAAATTAACTCATTCTTCTTGACTTCTCTAGGCAATTTAGGTTCAATCCTATTTGATAACCTCATTGTGATCACATAACCTCTAGAGTAGGGAAGAATAAGTCTTTCCAAAATCTAATAATCTAAAGAATCAACAAACCCCAGAGTTATCTTTTTTATACCTTTAGTTATAGAAATCAAAACTTGAAGGAAATTAATCAAATCTAAAAGCTTCTCAAAGAGACTGAAAAAGGATAAAGTTAAATATAAAGGACTAAGACTATATGCAAGTCTAAAGTCCCAATAAATTCTTTGATTAGAATTGGGTAAGTCCCCCATTTCCTCAAATATTTTTTAGTCCAACCTTCACCCTATATCCTTTGGATGATGTCTCTAGTAAGATATTTAGAATCCATCTATGTAGACCAACCTAATGAGGCCACATTCCTTTTTATGAACCAATCCTCTATAATGTTTTTTTCATGATAAATGTGTTGTATTAGAACCTATTTTTTGGAGTCCAAAATGGATATTTATTCCTTAACAACTTGCTTAATAATCCAACTAATAACATTTTTCCTAGACAAATAATTTAAACTATTAAGAGAGTATCCCTCTATTATGATCAATTTTACTCCCAGTTGTGCCAATTTATGTCCCCATAGAGAAGCAAGGGATCTATACCAATGCTTATAATTAACACCCATATGTCCAACATAGGTTGCCATAATATTTCCCTAATGATCTCTTAGAATACCATCATCTCCAACTGGGCCTAGGTTCCATTTGGAATCTCTATCAAATTCAAGATTTAACCAAACCAAAGGGGGGGTTTCCATTTAGTTCTTTTTCTAATCTCATTTTTAGGATCAATCTTACCAAGACTAGAAATATCAATTTGCCAGTTAAGGGATAGAATTTATTCAATCAGAAGTAAACTTTTACATTTATTATTAGTGTAGAGATGGAATCCAAAGTGAGTTAGATCATGTATTAGTGAATAAAACTTAAAATAAGCATAAATAACATAACTAACTAAACTAACTCCTTCATGGGGTTTTTCAAATGAAAATTAAGAGTTATTAAAAGAAGGAACATGACATCAAACCTTCTCAAGAGCATCCCTCCTCCAAATGTGGCTAAAAAATGTGAGTGTCCCCTAATTTGGTGCTCTATGTCTTTGGTAATGATGAGCGACTTGCTCCTCCATCATATCTCAATGCACTAATAAAACTAGGATCATGAAATTGATCAAATGTATACCAGTAGTTAAAGCTATCTTATTTCAAATTAAACATAATAACACTACACAAAAATAACATGTGAATATAATTATGCATAATAAGTTTACACGAAAGAAGCTTAAAAATATGAGTGAGGATCCTTATATTTATAGATTTTTAGAAATGATCAGAATCAATCATGATTGTCCATCTTGAGATTAAAATGTGTGGCCATGAATCAATTTAATTTTGGAGGTTCAATCCATACATATCCCCATTAATATTTGGAAGAAAGGGGCATTAATGAGGCATGGGATGGCTTAAACCAAATTTTTGTTCCATTTATGGTTTGTGATGCCACCCCACGAATGATGCCACTAGATGATGCAAATATTAGAAATGAATTTACAATTAATAAATCTTAAATAACTTCCATTGATTTTCCACTTAATCTCTTGATTTGGTTTAATTTTCTTAAGTGAGGTTAATTAAATTTATGCAATTCTTTAGAAATTGGTTGCCCATTTAATCTAATTAGTCAAAACATCAAGTGACTAGGTCATAATTTGACTAGAGTATAAGTAGAAAAAGGTGTCAGTTGTGTATGAACCAATTCCCCATTTAGATAATTATGGATGTGAAATAACATATGTACATGTCGTGTGATTTTGAATTAGAATAATTCAATGGTTCAGAGCATCAAATTGTATTTTTATTATTTTGACTCGAAATGATTTGAGAAAAGTTAATAATCACATAAAAATCATTGCCCTATTTAGGGATACATTAGCCTAAATCAACACTTGTATATGAAAAGCTCGAACCATTTAGCATGTTTTAGTGATTTTGGCCCAAATTATGCATTATTATAGAATTTTGGTAAGATTGGTAATTTCAACACAATGGTTATAGGAATTGGATGTCTACATTTTCCCTCTATTTTAGAAGGTGTGGCAAGACATTCAATGAAGCAATGTATTTTAAAATAAAAGAGTTGTCAAGAAGTTGGAAGGTAATGACCTATTATGCCTCCTTGAGAGGACATACGAGGATGAATGAGAGGGATAGACTCTTGAAAAGAGAGAAAGAGTGAAATTAACCCATGGATGAGATTAGATCATTTGAGCTAATGATTGCATGCATTGATACTCAATGATCAAAATAATAATAGAGTATAATGGGCACTAAGATGGGGGTAAGTGGGAAGAATACAATCTTAAAATATAAGTAACATACTTTGACACACCCAAAAGAGGGTGAAATTTATGCGCTTAGGGAATGATCTATCCTGAGATAAGTTACATACATTAAAATTACTAGAATGAGGGCAAAAGCTATTGAGCTTGGAATTATAAGAAATAAAAGAGTGTTGATTCATAGAAAGGAAATAATAATGTGCCCTAGTAGAATGAATTTGATTGGTTGATAAAGCAATTTTGCCCCAGTAGGGATGATTTGGATCACTAATAAGGAATTGTGCTTAAGTAGTGCTGATTTGATCGATGATTGGTCTAAATATTATGGCCTAGTAGGGAAAATTGGTAAGCATATCTCAAGGATAAAACTTGATGCATAGATTAAATATGAGTGGGTGAAAACACAGATGCAAGGGTCTAATGACTTAAGAATCCATAAGAAACTATGTATACGAGGATGCATAAAGTGATGAAAGAGATGAATAGAAGAATAAAGGTAGTTGAATTGACCTGAGATATGTCATATATCCAAATGCTACCTGCATAGTCAAGATGGACCTCAAGCCAATGTAGTTAGCCCAAAAATGGGAGAAAATGGAATGAAGAATGAAGAATAGAATAAAAATGGACCATTGTTCAGTTAGACTCATAGTATATGCCAAGAGATGCACATCTTGCATAGAGTCTTGTGTTAGGTATGGTGCATTAAGAGCTAATATTTGGAGCTGTATTGGATTTTGGACTTGGAACCCAAAGCACTTGGTGCTTACTATAACAAAATGAAATTATGTATCATAAGTATGAATGACTTATAATAAATTTGTATTTTGATTGTGATTAGCCATTCAAATGTGAATATTTATAATTAAGGATAATGATAAAAACTACAAATACCAGAGTTATAACTATTTACATTTAAACAAAACAAATAAAAAATAAAGATAAAAACAAAAAAAATACATAAATGTAACTTAACATAAAATCAAGATATGAACAATCAGGATTTAAGTAGGAACAAAAATATATAAAAGCAAAGCAAGAACAAATTAATAAAAAACATGAAAGCATGATGTGAATAATCAAGATCCATGTATATTTAATAAGAAGTACTTGAAAAACAAAAGTAAAATATAATGCTAAACAAATCAAGCCTAACTAAAAACTAGACTAAAAGTGGTTATAAAATGTATTTGAACTCAAAAGAAAGAAAGAAAAAACAAAATACAAGATAAAAAAATAATATAAAAGACCAAAGAATAACCAAGAAGAAACAACAAAGAAATAAAAGTGAAAAAAAATCCTAATAAAATAAATGGAGAGATAAGGAAGCACATCAAAATAATAAGAAAAATCAAATAAACACACAAATAAAAGTTAGTCATAATGTTAGTGTAAATATAAAATAATTGTTCATATAAGTGTAGTAGAGGCAACACTCTTTATGATAGGGTGACCCCTAATCAAAGAAATAACGAGACTATTATCACAAGATAAGAAAAATGGACATAAAGTTTCCCCCAAATGGTAGGGAAACAATACATAACAAAAAAGGGGGAAAAATAAGAAAAGGAAGGGGTGGCTGAGTTGATTCCATATGTACAAACCAAGTGGACGCTGCATACATAGTTCCATGGACATAAGATCCAATATGAAATTCAGGCCAAATGTAGTTCTCCCAAGAAATGGGATAGAATAAAAGTGATGATAAGAAAACTTTATTGATGTTGTAGAGGAAATGAGGAAAATGAGCTTACAAAATGGCAAGATCATGGGATCAGAATAAAAAAAAGTGCAAGATAATATTTTTGTTTGTTTTGTCAATCAATTTCTAATGTTTTTATCTTTTTAGGATAAACAACCTAAATGAAATATTGACAAGAGGTTAAGGGAACTACCAAACTAAGGAGATACACATCCAATAGTAGAAGTTCCAATAGCAACTAAAGCTTATTGCAATGACCCTTTGTGAATATAAACAATGGCAGAAGGAACCATCTAATCAAGGAGATGCACTTCCAAGAGTAGAAGTTCCAATAATAACTAAATCTAGCTATAACAGCCCAATCTCACAAAAATGGCAAGAATGTGAACCTATTTAAGGAAATAATTCTTACCAAATAGTAGTAAAATAATAAAAGAACAATATGTAGTACTAAATAAATATAAAGAAACATTCAATAAGCAAAAAAACCCTATGCTACTATATCTGTGTTCACTTTGTCTATAAAAGGAAACTATAATATACTATTGAGGCTAAACTACTTTGTATAACTAGCACTAAGTATGTTCAAAATGCCTATGAGTCATAATCAGGATCATAATTAGTCAAGGGATAAAATTATCTAGATTACAATAGTCCATGGTATGAAAAGAATATGAACCTTAGTAGAATGGTCTAGGATAAAGTAAGACAAAAATGAATAGGGTCCAAGATAGGATAGTCCAGGGTGGGATAAAAAGAGTCTAGTTGGAATATAAATGATCCATAGTGCCAATGATCCAAAGTTTCAACTGTCTAGAGTCGTAAAAGAATATGGTTCTCATGAGAACGGTCCATGATAGGTCAAGGTAAAATGAATGTGATCCAAGATAGCACTATCTAGGATATAATAGTGGGATAAAATGACTTCAACACAAGTTACCCCCAAGTAAATGGTTCTTGTAGATAATGGTTCAAAAGCTATCAAGTGTAAAACTACATGAGATGTATAATATTCATGGGATTTATGAGTTTTTCACCATTTAGAGTAGCCATCCAGTATGCCCCTAATCCATAGTTTGCTATGATAACATATGGGCCCAACCAATTGGGTTGGAAATTAACCTTCTTCTTATGTTCAAAATTTATGTTTTTAATTTATGTTTTTATGATTCTCTTTTAAGACCAAATTACCAATTTCAAACTCCTGAGGGAGAATGCACTTGTTATAGATTCTACACAATCTATTCTGATAGGCTTGTAAGTTGTCTAGGGCAACCAAATGATTATCATCAATGAGTTCTAGATATTGAAATTGAGAGATTCTATAATCTTCATCATCTTCAATATTCTCTAAAGAAATAATGCAGATAACATGATCTCAATCAAGACAATAGATTCTGTGTCATAAACAAGGAAGTATGGAGTGGCTCATGTGGGGGTTTGATGGCTAGTGCGATAAGCCCAAAGGGAATTTTTTTTTCAAGTGCCAGTTATGGCCAACATCATTGATAATATTTTTAAGTATGGCTACAATGGTTTTGTTTGATGCTTCGAGTTGATTATTACCTTGTGGGTTATATGGTGTGGATTTCTTGTGCTTGATTTTTAACTTTGCATAAAGAGCTTTAACATCTTAGTTTACAAATGTTCTACCATTATCAAATATAATATAGGCTAGAATACCACATTGACAGATGAGATGATAGTGAATAAACTTAGCAATCTGCTTCCTAATGACGTAAGTGAGAGGTGTCAGGAATCCAAGAACAACAAACAACTCTGATTCCACTATTAGAATCCGCAAGCCTCAATTGATTACCATGTACAAGCAACTTAAAATACGTAGAATTAACCAGAAGTAAACAAGTAACTAGAATTCAGAAACAAAACAGAATATGAGAGACAATACAATATGTATTAATACTCATCCAGAAAAGAATACAATAAAGAAGATGCCACTTCTTCACACCTCTCAAAGGCTTCCCACACCTCAAGTGTACAATAATTGTCAATCAAGAGTTCTCTCTCTCTTACGGTCCCAATACACAACTCAAACATAGAGTTGGTGTTCACCTCCAACTAGTCCATATCCACTACTGCCAGTACACCGAGTATATACACATACTCAACCGAGTGCACAACACACTCCAAGTAGATCTCCCATGAACCTATAACAACTTGCAACTCAAATGATCTTAATTTGGAAGGAACTACCTTGCCTTCCTCTTTGCTCAATAATCAAGTACACACCATACTCCAAGTAGATCTCTCCTGATCTTGCTACCTGTTGTGTTGCTGTCCTCCCTGATCTTACACACCTGCAAATCAATCTAGTCCTGCACACCTATAAACCTGGATCCTGCACACACATACACCTACAGATCAATGATCTTACTTACCATGTAGATATCTAAACATGGCCTTGCACACTTGCTGACCAAGATCCTACATACATGAAGAACCCCTCTGATTCTCCAAACTAATACCCACACTTGGCACTATGGCACTAGGAGGAACACACCATGCTCTCTTCACACACAAAAGGAGCTAATATTTGCTCTCTTACTCTCTAGCACTAATTACAATACAACCCATGAGTCTCTTAAATAGATCTCATGTAAAAAATAATTAGACATCTAATTACAATAATTAGATTCGCAACTTGAGACTATAATTAGCCCTCAACATGCAAACACCTGGTTTGTTAACTAACTGTCTGTGAACTGGCAGTTTTGAACCACACAAGCGATTGATGTCAGTCCCTGTCTGCCTGGGGGTGACTGACATCGGTCGATATATGACCGACGTTGGCATATTTCTATCTCCACCTGATCGACATCGATTGGCCTGACCGACGCTGGTGTCTGTGACACTCAGCAACCTCCTCCCCTATTTGCATCAGTGAAGCTTCTAGCTCCACAACCTAACAATCTCCCACTTGGAGATAAATAGCTGCACTGTACCTATACTTGTATACCATCTAATTTGTTTCCTAGCTTGTATCCCTCTTCAAGATCAACCTTGATGACCAACCACCACACATCATGTGGTGCAACACCTATCATCTAGGTAACCTGCCACATCCAAAGTACTTGACCCTGCATAGCATGAATCCCTACTGCTAGTCCCTCTCAGATACCTGAGAACCCACTGAACTACCCTCTAGTGCTTCCTTCCCAAATTGACTACAAAATTTTTGACAGCACCCACTGCTTGGGCAAACTCAAGTCTATACCAAACCTCATGTGATTTTAGACACTGAACTATCCAAACCTTGGTGTGCTCTGGTTCTACATCCTGCGTATTAAACCTTGCCAACACCTGATCCACATCAGCTCCCACTAGAGACAAAATCAACCTGTGATCTTCCATGTCTCTCATGCCAAAGAATTTCGTTGCTCCCAAGTCCTTCATGGCAAACCACTGAACTAACCTTACCCTTAGCTCAGCAAAAACCTATATGTCTGAACCTATAACTAGTATACCATCCACATATAGTAACATGATAATGTAGCTATCATCATCCACCTAGTAAGACAAACACAATGATTACACTGACATTGACTAAAGCCCTACTTTGTCATCCACCTATCAAAACCTGTACCACTATCCTGTAGCTTCCTTAAGACCATATGACCTAGCCTTCCATCTCACGTGTCCATTCTCTCTATTCTTTAACTAAGGTATCCATTCATCTCAGTGCTTTCATACCGGCTGGCAACCCTACCAAATCTCTCATTTGGTTCTTCATCCTGTTCATGCCATGTTCCCACTGTTTCCTGGATCTTTCCTGCTCTATAGTGAGCAATGAGTATAAAGAAGAAGAACAATGAATTTGAGGCTTACTTACACTTTTAGTCCTCCCCATGGGCATTTGAGACTCTTTGATAGCTTGCTATCTACCCAAAATCTATCTCAGTGATCGACCTCAGTCACCACACAGTCTGCATCTGATCGACATCAGTTCCATGCGACTATCTAGGTCACCAACACCGATTATCCTATCGATGTCAGTCTCCACCTACCCAACACCATCGACTCCTCTGGTCTGCACATGACTGATGTTGGCACCTATTTGTTTGATGTCGGTTACCCTTGACTGATGCTGGTACCTGTGTATGCCTGTGAGTGATGACTTTTTACCTGTGAGCTCTCTATGGATCAAAACCCTGTCCAAACCATCCTAATCAAAAGTATCCAGCCCCATCCACTGGTCTCTATCCGTCATCTCTTCCAAGAACACCAAGGCTTTCCAGTTCTTAAGTTTATCAAATACATCAGTCTTCCTTTTCCTGCAATAAACACAATCCTTTCTTGTAGCATCCCACTGCTCACAGAAATCTCAGTCTATGCTCTCCGAAGCTGAACTCTTCCCTTTTGACTTAAGAACATCCATTCCATTTTCACTTATGTGGCCAAGCCCACAAAGCCACACCTATGTAACAGAAGTGGAATCAGTAATACAAGCAAGTGAATAAAGAGTACCTGCTTTCTTACCACATGCTAATTCAAGTGCATCCACTGTGAGAGTTCTTGTGCATCTCTCATCACCCAACTTTCTTGAAAAAATTAGCCACATCTCCAAGACTGAGACCTGCATGACCTCCTTCAACACCCATGTGTTGGCCACCTGCAATTTCAACTGCACTTCCCCTTTGCCAATACTTTGGCAAGGCTCACCAACCCCTCTACTTGGGGCTGCATGGAAAGAGGCAACAAAATTTATTAACCAAGATTCAACTTTATCCAAAACACATCCTAAAGCATCCTGTGCAACAACACCTGCAACATCTACTTCTTCAATTCCTTCATGGTGATCTTCTACCAACCAATAATCTTTCTTTACCTGCTCTTTCTTTCCATAACACCGTAATTGACCATTCATGCTATTCAGTTTCTCCATTCTTAGTGAACTTTCTTCTGCTGTTGCTCTACTCCCACTCAATCAAAAACTCCTAAGAGTGACCTGTAACCAAACACAAAACCTGCTCCCTACAACCTTAGCTTTGATACCAACTTGTCAAGAATCCAAGAACAACAAACAACTCTGATTCCACTATTAGGATTTGGAAGCCTCAATTGATTACCATGTACAAGAAACTTAAAATATGCAGAATTAACCAAAAATAAACAAGTAACTAGAATTCAAAAACAACACAGAATATGAGAGACAATACAATATGTATTAATACTCATCCAGAAAAGAATATAATAAAGAAGATGCCACTTCTTCTTCACACCCACTTCTTCTTCACACCTCTTAGAGGCTTCCCACACCTCAAGTGTACAATAATTGTCAATCAAGAGTTCTCTCTCTTATGGTCCCAACACACAACTCAAACACAGAGTTGGTGTTCGCCTCCAACTAGTCAGTATCCACTATGGCCAGTACACCGAGTATATACACATACTCAACTGAGTGCAAAACACACTCCAAGTAGATCTCCCATGAACCTGTAACAACCTGCAACTCAAATGATCTTACTTTGGAAGGAAATACCTTGCCTTCCTCTTTGCTTAATAACTGAGTACACACCATACTCCAAGTAGATCTCTCCTGATCTTGCTACCTGTTGTGTTGTTGTCCTCCCTGATCTTGCACACCTGCAAACTTGGATCTTGCACACACATACACCTATAGATCAATGATCTTACTTACCATGTAGATCTCCAAACGTGGCCTTACACACTTTTTGACCAAGATCCTACATACATGAAGAACCCCTCTGATTCTCCAAACCAGTACCCACAATTGGCACTATGGCACTAGGAAGAACACACCATGCTCTCTGCACACACAGAAGGAGCTAATATTTGCTCTCTTACTCTCTAGCACTAATTACAATACAACCCATGAGTCTCTTAAATAGATCTCATGTAAACAATAATTAGACATCTAATTACAATAATTAGATTCGTAGCTCGAGACTATAATTAGCCCTCAACATGCAAACACCTGGTTCATTAACTAACTGTTTGTGAACTGGCAGTTCTAAACTACACAGGCGACCAATGTCAGTCCCTGTCTGCTTGGGGGTGACTGACGTCGGCCGATATATGATCGATGTCAGCATCTTTCTGTCTCCACCTGACCGACTTCGGTTGGCCTGATCGACACCGGTGTCTGTGAGACTCAGCAACCTCCTCCCTTATTTGCATCAGTGAAGCTTTTAGCTCCACAACCTAACAAGAGGAATAGACTCAATCCACTTAGTAAAATACTCTTTAATAGTGAGAATATGTTTATGGCCATCAAAAGATGTTGGGTTTATTTTCCTTATGAGATCAAGGCCCCATGTAGAAAATGGCAATGATGTAGTAATTGACTATAGTGGAAAGGAAGGTGTGTGTATCAAATTTCTATGTTGTTGACAAGTAACACACTTATTTACATAATTACAAGCATTTATCTCCACTTTGGGCCAATATACCCTGTTATCAGGGGATTTTTATCTAAGTCTACACCATTGGTGTGGGATCCACACATTCCTTCATGAACCTCCTTAAAACTAATTTGGATTCTCCCAAAGATAAACAATGAAGTAGTAGTCCATCATAACGTTTACAATAAAGTGTGTTTTCAAGGATGGTATAATGGGCTATGTAATGAAGGAAAAGTTTTTGATGATTATTAGAAAGGTCAAGTGGAAAAACTTGGTTGTGAAAATAATTATAAATGTTTTGAAACCAAGGTAGTTTAGGTGGAGGATTGGGACCAACAATGGTGCATTATTTTTCTAAATCTGGCAAGACATGAACAAGCTATAGAATATTTTAAATGATAAACTAATACTCTTTAGCACTACTATCAATCTATATCATAGACCTAATTATTTCCATTACATAGATAGATCTATTGTTGGCCCATGATACTTGTTCAAGCTATAAGGATTTTAAATGAATCTTAAGATTATCCACCATATACTTGTAGGGTATAAGCTTGTCATCTCTAGTCTGATACTATTCTATGGTTTGATTTATAATTAATTGATAATCCCCATAGACCATCTCTAGTATGATACTATTCTATGGTTTGATTTATAATCAATTGATAATCCCCATAGACCATTAAGTACTAGATATCTCATTGTACTTCAAGATGAATTCTTGTAATAAGTGATTTATACTCGACCATATTGTTGGTATACTGCAAATAAATATAAAATGACTTGGGAATCAAATCCCCTTATAGTGTAATCAATAAAATGCCAACCCTATATTTGTGGGATGTAAAGGAGCCATCAAAGTATAGCTTCCACTGTTTAGGTTCTTGTAGCATTTCTTTTATTGTCATAATAGAATCATCTATAAAATCAAATTTGAGTGGTTGAGTTTATATAATAGGGGATTCTACAATTTGGCCAATAATAACCCACCCTTTGATAGCTTTTTGATTCTAGTACTCAATGTCAAACTCACTTAAGAGCATGACCCATTTGGCCATGCAGCTTGTAAGAGCTACTTTGGATAATAAATATTTGAGGGGATCCACTCTAGTAATATCAATGGTTTTGTTATTCAACATTTAGTGTCACAACTTTTGGGACATGAACACCATAACTAAACCTGCCTTTTCAATAGGCATATGATTATGCTCATAAGCCACTAGTGTGTGACTTAAGTAATAAACTGCATGTTCCTTTTTTTGATCACCATGATGGGCCAAGAGTGCCCCTGATGAATGTTTAATCATTTAAATATAAAGAAGAAATGGTTGTGCAAGTGTTGGTTGTCTCAATACTGATGGGTTGGCCAAGTATGTGATGAGCTTCACAAATGCTAATTGACATTCTTTGCCCCAATGAAATGTAACCCTTTTCTTCAAGAGATGTGTAAATGGGTGGCACTTATCTACTAGTTGTGAAATGAACCTACGAATAGACTAGATCTTTCCTTTTAGGTTATGAAGCTATTTGAGATTGGAAGGTGGAGGCATTTCAACAATGGCCTTGACCTTAGCAAGATCCACTTTAATCCCTCTCTGTGATACAATAAACCCTAAATTTTTTCTTAAAGTGACACTAAAGACACACTTCTTTAGATTCAAATGGATCTTGTACTCATGAAGTCTCTCAAATATTCTCTGTAGAACATCATGATGTTTGACACATGTTTTTGATTTAGCTATGATGTCATCAACATAGTCTTTAATAATATCATACATCATGTCATGGAAGATGATAACCATAACATGATAAGTGGCTCCAACATTCTTCAAGCCAAAGGTCATGACCTGATAATATAATTTTCCCCACAGTGTCTTAAACATAGTATTATGCTGGTCTTCTTGAGCTATCCTTATCTGCTTATATCTAGAAAGTTAATCCATAAGGGACAACATCTTGTACCCAGTAATAGAATCAATAATCATGTCAATGTTGGGTAATGGAAAATTA
This sequence comes from Torreya grandis, assembly GCA_037957365.1. Classification (NCBI taxonomy): domain Eukaryota; kingdom Viridiplantae; phylum Streptophyta; class Pinopsida; order Cupressales; family Taxaceae; genus Torreya; species Torreya grandis. Next base: position 12,582,982 of record JARHVA010000013.1, read on the forward strand.
TCTTTGGGGAACACCTTATTGATATCTCTAAAATTAGTATAAAGGCATATACCCTGTGGCTTTTTACTCACTAAAACTATGTTTGATATCCATTTAGAATAGTCCAGTGGTCTAATAAAGCCTGCTCCTAATAATTTATCAAGTTTTATTTTTACTAAAGATTGATGTGTGGATGAATATTCCTAAAATGATTTTTATTTGAATGGCTTGGCATTTGGATGAATAATAAGTTAATGCACAACCAAGTTAGGGTCTAAGCCTAGCATGTCAAAATATGCCCATACAAAAATATCTATAAAATATCTCAAAATGGTGATAATATGATCACACTTCTCATCAGTGAGGGAAGCTCCAAGGTACACAATTTTGGGATCATCATATGTTCCCAAGTTCACTTTAGTAGTGTTTTCTACAAGGAGTGTTAAACTATATTCTAGAATAGTAGGTAATATTTCATCTCAATCTCCTGCTTCTTCTATAGTTTCTTATTGTTCTTCCCAAAGCTATGGATAATGTGGTGAATTTGAATCAACTAGTCTAGGTAATGGCCAACTAGTAAATATTTTAGGAAATTCAAGAGCAAGACACTCAAAGTCTTGTTGTTATTATGATGTGATGTTGGTAGTGAATATGGATCTAGGGCATGATGAAACTTCTGTGTCCTTTAGGGATGAACAAACTTTCCCATACAAGAGCACCTAAAACAGGTTTTCACTCGAGGGTTCTCTTTTTATTTACTATTTCCTTGACCAATGAGTACCTCAAAGACGTTTTCACCTGAGGATATCAATGTTTTATCTTTTTTATGACAAAGAAAGTTTACCTACTCTCTAAATTAGGTAAAAGGATCCAAAAAAAATCAAAGCCTTGCTTATGATCACTAATTGGCAGTTTGTCTTTATGATCCAGTCTAAAGATTATCCTACTAAACTTTATGGAAATAAGTGAAGCAAATAAATGCTGTTATAAGCTACTTCTTGGCATAATACAAAAAATGCCTAAATATGTTCACAAGTGTTACCCTTCCCTTTGTATTTTTAAAATTTAGGTGCCTAAAAATTAGGTGGAAAGTAGATTTGGATAATAATAAAATCAAATGGATATGGACATATCTCATCAAATTTGTATTTCTTGACTTAATTTCCCATCTCCAATATTAATACAATTTCCTTCATCAAATTACACTCTTGCATGTTTGGTATATTCAGAGGTGGAATATAATTATATTAGGGTGGTATATGCCCCTATTGTGTTAAATTATTAGGGATATAAACCTTACGATATACAACCTTGTTTTGATTTATTCCTTGAGTTGAGTAGGTTAGTTGCTAGTTCTTGGGTTGATAAACATTCCTTGAAATCTGCCACCATGAATTGTAAGTGTTTTATTTATTTTGGGGAGTTTGTGGTTGATTCACCAAAGTATGCATGGTTTGAGAGGAACTTGCCAAAGTGTTTTGAATAATATCCTCAATATGTATTACATGTTTCATTCCTTGAGTCTATGAAGGAACAAGAGGTTTTTGTTAATTGAGAAATATATGCTTGATGTCTGATGACTCATGTTATAAAACCTCTTGAGGCTTGTTTTATTCAATTGAGATACTATGATACATCATAGATGTGTTCTAAACTAAAGTATGCTACATTTTTTTAACTACATTCTCTTACTCCTTGGAAGCATTGTTGTGTATTTGATGGTAGCTAAAGAGTCTGTTAGGTCTATGATAAGTTGTTCTACATATCACTAACTTATCTTCTTGATCTTGGTGGCAAGATATTGATAATTTGATGTTGAATCTATGAGGGATTCTTTTCCTTTGCTATAAGAAGCAATGTTCAGATTTATAATATGTATAGGGGATTGTTCTCATTGTTGTTATTATACCCTAACCAAGGTATTCAATTATTCCATAAGAAATTATGATGTTAATCTAGCGCTTGATTCAATCAACCTTAGGAGGGCTTCATCTTTGTCCTCTAGGGTTTAATGTTCAAAATAGTCTTTTGTAGATCCTATAGTGCTCAAAATGTCTTCAAACACTATGGAGTTATCTTATCCATCATAAAAATTCTCTTCCTCATAACTAGGGCCATAAGAGACCCCACTACAAGTATACCTTTACATCATGTTTAAAAGGTTACCCTCTACATTTGCTAATATTTGAAATGTGTTTTAAAAATGTTAAAAGGGGTGTTGTGACTTATCCAAATAAGTGACAAGGCAAAAATAAACTATAATAAAAAAAGTAGCATTATAACACATAATTAGAATAAATGGTCATGAATTTACTCAACTTTGGTGGGTTGAAATTGTCAAATTAGAAGAGGGTATGATAACTCTAAAACCTAAAGTACTAAACTAGAACAAACTTAGGTCAAAGATATGTCAATAACATAAAATATAGGTACAACTTCAATAAGTTGTGGATAGAAAATTAAAAGAGAGTCTTTTTAATGAGGAAGGTAATAATGCAAAGTAAGAATATCAAGATGTGAAAACACACAAGAAATCCTAAGTATAAAACTAAAACCAAACAAGTAACACAACACCACCACATGGTAATAAGAAGTAGGATGGTTTTAGAACTTAGAGCATGAGCGAATGTAAGATAACCTAAGTTCACATTGATAAAAAGGATGATGAGTCTATATAATGACCTTTAACCTAAATGGGAAATCATACCCAAGTTAAGTCAAACCAAGTACAAATAGTGGACCGATTAACACCTTGACCTAGAACTTAGAAAGGTGAGATTTTGAATTTGAATAAAAAATGAAGGACTTAGAGATTTTTGTAAAATGGTCTGGACTCAAATGGAAAACATAACAATGTTGTTTAGATAAATACAAACATAATGTTTCAAATAATGATTTGAATAAGGCAAAGAGAGGTTTTGATTTGGTTGGTATAAAGCCTCCTTGTTCAGATAAAATGGTGGATAAGAAAGGTGTTTGGTTGTGATGTGTTTTGGTTTTCAAATAATTTTTAGACTGGATAAGACCAAGCAAGTAAAGGATAAAAGGAAAAAATATAATTAAGTATAATGTCCAAAGTCCTAAAACTAACAAGGTTGCTTCATAAAATTGAATTCCATCTATATACATGCTCTTGGGAGGATTTTAAGTGTTAATCCAAAAATAAAAGTGCATGAACAAGTAGGGTTTTTACACCCCCTTCTCCCAAGAGATTGCATGATGACATGGAAATTTGGGATACTTATTGTACATCAACAATATGTCTATGATAAGTGGGGTTATTCTAAAATTAAAATTTCATACATCTAGATGGTCCCAAGTGTAGCTAACACTAGAGATACCTCACACCAATCAAATTATTGTGAAAATGTATTGTCCTTTCCACAACCACTACATCCATTGATTTCTTAGTGTAGTGTGATGTCTAAATTGCCCCTATGGTCTATGTTGGAGTTCTAATAATGGATTTTACTTAACCTCCCAAGCAAAAATCCTAGTGGGTCATCCTTGATTTATATACCCCACTATGGAGTGGGGTTGCAATGATGTTGGGAAATGAATTACTAGGTCAATGCTTCCCTAGAGAGCCCTAGAGAACCCATGAAGAGGTTATGAAATCATACTCACAAGCCAAGTTCCATAAAAATAAATGACAAAATGAAAAGACTTTAAAGTTACATTTAGATCACCCAAACCATATAGATTTGAGGAAATCCTTAATAATGTTCTTTTCATGCCTTTGGACAAGGCACAAATGTAAAGAAAGATCACTTTTGGTCACCTGAGTTCCCTAAATGGGATAGGGGGAGAACATATAATCATCAATAATTGTGCAAAAAATAAATAATTTTAAAAGATCTAGCATAAAAAAAAATTGTGAATGTTTATTTTAATGCATCAAAGTGATGTGTTTTATAAAATTTATCCCCTTGGCCTTAGTTGAAAACTTGTAAAAATTTCACAAAATTACTAGGCATAAAACACCTAAATTCCTTTTAAGCACCAAATGAAAGTAGTTAAGACTTAACCATTGTCAATTTTTTAATTTTTTCTAGTGTGTGACCTATAATTTTTAGAGGGTTTATGTCTGCCTTGAAGCATAAATACAAATGATAAAATAAGATTTGAAAACTTGCTCTCGAGTCTCTATTTTTGACACAGAGACCAACATCAATCCACATAGGGACTGATGCCAGTTATAATAAAATTGATGCCAATTAGTTTAAGCCAAATTTATGTTGATCGATTGAAATTGATACCAGTTGCCTATGAAAATATAGGAAGAACACAATGATTTTCATGAAAAAGCTGTTAGTAAAACAATCATGAAAACAAAATAATTCTCTAGATCCTACAATAAAATAATCAGATAGAGAGCATGCAAGTTCTAAGATAGAGAATAACAACCAAAAAATTTTAAGAAAAACTCAAAAACCAAGTTTTCTACCATGTTCTACCTTACACATAGGGATTGATGTAAATTAGGATAGGACCAATGTTAGCTGGAGTAAACCAATACCAATCATTGTGTAAATTGTGTCTTATTATAAAGAACAAAAAAATGTGAAAAATAAAGACAAAACTTGATTTTTAGAGATTTTTAAGCATGCATGAGAAGATATAAGAGTGATAAATTAGTCTCCTTGCTTGTATGGGATGCATGGTCCCACCAAACATGCCAAGATTTAGAGATGGAATCTGAAGTGAGTTAGATCATGCATTAGTCAATAAAACTCAAAATAATCATAAGGAACATAAATAACTAAGATAAATAATTCATGTTGTTTTGTAAATGAAAATTAAGAGCTATTAAAAGAAGGAACACAACACTAAACCTTCCCAAAAGAATCCCTCCTCCAAATGCAACTCAAAAACATGATTCTCCCGTGATTTGGTGCTCAAAGTCTTTAACAATGATGAGTGGCTTGCTCTTCCATCATCTCTCAATGCACCAATGGAATTAGGCATATGAAATTGATCAAATGTATGCTAGTAGTTGAAGCTATCCTTTTGAAAATTAAGCATAATTGCACTACACAAAAATAACATGTGAAGATAATTCTGTATAATAAGTTTACACTAAAGAAGTTTAAAAAGATGAGTGAGGACATTTATATTTATAGATTTTTAGAAATGATTAGAATCAACCATGACCATCCATCTTGAGATCAAGATGTGTGGCCATGAATCAATTCAATTTTAGAGGCTCAATCCATAAACATCCCCATTAATATTTGGAAGAAAAGGTCATTAATGAGGCATGGGAGAGCTTAAACTAGATATTTGTTCCATTTATGGCTTATGGATGCCACCCCACTAATGAATATATTAGAAATGAATTTCTAATTAATCTATCTTCAATAACTTCCATTAATTTTCCACTTAAGCTCTTGATTTGGTTTGATTTTCTTAAGTGAGGCTAATTAAATTTGTGCAATTCTTTGGAAATTGGTTGCCCATTTAATCAAATTGGTCAAAACATCAAGTTAATGAGTTATAATTTGACTAGATTATAATTAGAAGAAGGTGTTAGTTGTGTACAAACCAATTCCCCATTTAGAACATTGTGGATGCAAAATAATACATGCACATGTCTTGTGCTTCTGAATTAGAAGAATTCAATGATGCAAAGGGTCAAATTGCATTGTTGTCATTTTGAATTGAAATGATTTGAGAAAAGTTAATAATCACATAAAATGAATTATCCCATTTAGGGATAAATTAGCCTAAATTGACACTTGTATATGACAAGCTCAAACCATTTAACATGTTTTAGTGATTTCAACCCAAATTATGCATTAATACAAAATTTTGAGTAAGATCGACAATTTCAACACAATGGTGATAGGAATTGGATGTCTACAATTAGGCTCTATATTATATTTCTCCAAGATGGAATCAAAGATCCTTTTGGATAACACTTTGATGATACATTTATTTTCTCTAAAAATCCTATTATTACACTCTTCCCAAATGCCCCAAATGATATGAGGGAAAGAGAGATACCAAATTTTCTTGAGCAAAACATTCTGAAAGGGGCACTACCATGACTTCCATACTTCCAAAAAAGAACTTGCATGAACCCAAATAACATTGAATTTGAGAATAATGTAGCTCTAAATTTCCTATGAATAAGGGCAATCTATAAGCAAATGGAAGATAGATTCATTGTCATGAGAGATCAAAACTAATAAGCTGAATAAAAAAAAAACCCCAAAGTTATATTTTTACTACCTTTGGTTTTAAAAATAAAAAATTGAAGGAAATTAGTCGAATCTAGAAGCTTCTCAAAGAGACCAAAAAAAGACAAAGCTAAATATAAAGGACTAAGACTATATGCAAGTCTAAAGTCCTAAAAATCCTCTGACTAGACTTGGGGAAGTCCCCCATTTCCTCAAATATTTTACTCATTAGTAAAACCTTCACCCTTTATCCTTTCGACAATGTCCCCAAGAAGATATTTAGAGTCCATCCAAGTAGACTTACCCAATGAGGTCATACCCCTATTTACAAACCAATCCACTATCATGTTTCCTTCATGGTAAATGTGTTGGATTAGAACTTATTGCTCGGATTATAGAATGGATATTGCTTCCTCAATCGCTTGCTTAATAGTCTAGTTGATAGCATTTTTCTTAGATAGACAATTTAAAATATTAATAGAATCTCCCTCTATTATGAATAATTGCACTCCCAGTTGTTGCACTAAATTAAGTCCTCACAGAGTAGTAAGGGCTTCAACCTAATGATTGGAATTAACACCCATATCTCTAGCATAGGCTACCATAAAATTTCCCTTATGATCTCTTAGAATACCATCACCTCCATCTAGGCTTGTGTTCCCCTTAAAATCTAGATAAAGTTGAGATTTAACTAACCTAAAGCGGGGTTTCCATTTAGTTTTTTTCTAATCTCATCTTTAGGATCAGTCTTACTAAGATCATAAATATCAATTTACCAGTTAAGGGGTGAAATTTGTTCAAATAGAAGTAAACTTTTACCTTGATTATTAGGCTCTATATTGTAGTTTTCCAAGATAGCATCAAAGATCCTTTTAGATAACACTTTGATGATACATTTCTTTTCTCTAAAATTAATATTATTATGCTCTCCTCAAATTACCCAAATGATATAAGACATAGAGAGCTTCCAATTATTTTTGAGTAGAACATTATAAAAAGAGTACTCCCATGACTTGTTAGGTTGTGGAGCTAAAAGCTTCAACTATGCAGATGAAGAGGAGGTTGCTGAAGTTCCAGAAGTACCGGTGTCGATAGTGTAACCGATGTCGGTCATGATCAATGCAGAAGGCAACTGACATCGGTAGGGAGTCGGCCGACGTCAGTCAGCACCAGTCAGACAGGGACCGATGTCGGTCACCTGTGTGTTCTAGAACTATTCGTTACATGAATAGTTAGTTTGTTGAACTAAGTGTTTGCATGTAAAGGCTATTTCGAGTCTTGAGCTACGTGTCTATTATTAGTAAACTAAGAGTATAAGTTATTGTTTAAGTCTGGGATCTATTTATAGACCCATTGGCATGTATTGTAATGATGAGCTAGAAAGGAAGGCAAGGAAGATCCTTCCATTGTAAAATCATTGAGTTGCAGGTTGTTGCAAGCTCATAGGAGATCTACATGTGTAAGTATGGTCTATTGAATTGCAGGTTGCAGGTTCATGGGAGATCTACTTGAAGTACTTTAGAGTGCTTGGTGTACTGGCAGGATTATTACTGACTAGTTGGAAAGGTGAACACCAATTCTGTGCTATTTGTGAATTCTAGTTACTTGTGCTTTTGGATAATTCCACATGTTTAATTGCTTGTATTTGGTAATCATATTGTGCTCTTTTTGAGGAGCAAGATCCTAACAAGTGGGATCAGAACATGTGTGTTGTTCTTGGATTCTTCGACAACTGGTATCAGAGCTTTTGGTTGGGATACTAACAGGTTGTATCAGATCTGGTTAATGTGTGTTGATTACAGGTTACTCACAGGGGTTTCCGTTTGAGTGGGAGTAGAGCAATGGTAGAAGAAAGTAGACTATGAATAGAGAAGTTTAATGGCAATAACTATCAATTATGGAGGATGTAGATTGAAGATTATCTGTATTAGAAAGATTTGTACTTACCATTGGGTGGGGTTGCATGCAAGCCCGTAGATATGAAGGATGAAGAATGGGAGGTTCTTGATCGGAAGGCTCTGGGATCTATAAGGTTAAGTCTTGTATCATCTATGATTTCCAACTTATCACACGTGAAGACAACAGTAGAGTTGATGGAATCTTTGGCAAATTTATATAAAAAACCCTCAACTTTGAATAAGGTATTTCTTATGAAGCAATTATTTAATTTGCAAATGTTGGATGGTGGATCTGTACATAGTCATCTTAGTGATTTCCATGGTTTGGTAAACCAGTTAAATTCAGTCAATATTGTTTTTGATGATGAATTAAGGCTCTCTTAATCTTATGTTCATTACCTGAAAGTTGGGAGAGTTTGGTAATGGCAGTTTCTAATACTGCGTCTGCTTCAAAAATCTTTAAAGTGGATGATGTTGTGAGTGTGATCTTGAATGAAGAGATACGCAGGAAAAGCACAGGTGAATCATCAGGGATTGCTTTGAGTGTTGAAGGCAGAGGAAGGCAAAGAGAGAGGATAGAGCATGGGAGATCAAGGTCCAAGATAGGTAGGAGATCCAAGTCCAAGTATGGCAGAATAACCTGCTGAAAATGTGGAAAGCAAGGGCACTTAAAGAGAGATTGTAGGTTGGGTGAAGATCAGCATGAAGGACATGAAGAAGAAGCAGATGTTGCAAATTTCATTGCACAGGATGCTCTGGTATGTTCTTTGGATAAAGTAAAATCTTGGGTTTCAGATTCTGGTACCTCTTTTCATGCATCCCCAAATAGGGAATTTTTTCATGAGTATGTCTAGGGAGACTTTGGAGAAATTTGTTTAGGGGATGGTAAGCCTTGTCAAATGGTTGGCAAAGGGAAAGTGAAGCTGAAATTGTAGACAGGTAACACATGGTGTTGAAGAAGGTCATGCATGTCCCAGTTTTAGAGCAGAATTTGATTTTTGTAAGAAGTTTGGGTGATGAGGGTTGCATAGTAACTCTCATAACAGACTCTTGGAAGGTTACCAAGGGTGCACTTGTTGTAGTAAGAGGTAAGAAAGTAGGTACGCTTTATTTATCTACTTGTATTACTGATTCTCTTTTTGGGTTATCTACTTCAGCTGTAGATTCAAAGATGTGGCTTAATAGGCTTGGTCACATGAATAAGAAGGAGACGCATGTTCTTGAGTCAAAGGGTATGCTTTCGGATTTGAAGAGCATGAATCAAGATTTCTATATGTAGAAGAAAAAGGTGACATTTCTTGAGGAATCCGATATTAGTGACAAGAACAGGAAAGCCTTGGTTTTCAAGGAGAAGATGATGGATAGAGTTTAGCACAAGGGGCAAAAGAATTTTGAGCAGAGCAAGGTTGATTTGGACAAGGGTTTGATCCAAAAAGAGCTCACGGGTAGAAGTCAGTTCTCACAAGCAAAACACAGAGACTGACGTCGGTTAGAAAATCAGCATCGACATCCAGACAGGGACTAATGTCGGCTATGTGCAGCCCAATGTCAGTGACTCAGGGATAGATAAACACTAACATCGATAAGGGGAACTGATGTTGGCAATGAGGTAGTTGCATGGAACCAATGTTGGTCAGGTGCAGACTTAGATGTGACCAGCATCGATCATTGAGACAAATTTTGGGTGGATAACAAGCTGTCAAGGAGTCTCAAGTGCCCATATAGAGGACTTAAAGGGTAAGTAAGCCTCAAATTCATCATTTCCCTTCTTTACACTACTTGTTGCTCACTTATGGTAAAGAACCAGGTAGTTATTAAAGAAGCAGAGCAGGTAGATCCAAGAAATAATGGGAGCTTGGCATGGATGAAGGATGTGATTCCTTGGAGGAGAACCAAATGAGAGTTTTTGGTGGAGTTGCCAGCTGGAAGTAAGCACTGAGAGACGAATGGATTTTCAGGATGAAGAAAGCGGAAATGGACATGTGAGATGGAAGGCCAGGGTATATGGTCTTGTATAAGCTACAGGACAATGGAGGTTTGATCATTGTGTTTCTCTTTACCAAGTTGGATAATATTAGCTACATTATCCTATTACTATATGATGTGCTTGTTGCAGGGTTACATATACAGGGAGTTGCTGAACTAAAGGTAAATCTAGTTCAGAAGTATGTCATGAGGAATCTAGGAGCAGCAAGATTCTATGGCATGAGTGTGTTGTAGAGACATGGAAGGTCATAGGTTGACTTTGTTTTAGGATGATTGTGTGAGACCGGTTAGCATGCCAATGGTTGGATAGTTCATAGAACAGTGTCTTGATTCACATAATGAGGTTAAGTGCATGGTATGTACTAGACCTGAGTTTTTCCAAGCAGTGGGAGTTGTCACAAGTTTGGAGCCAATCCAGGAAAGAAGCATTGGAGGGCAGTTCAATGGATTCTTAGAGGGACCAGCAGCAGGTGCACATGCTATGCAGGGTCAAGTTATTTTCTACATGGTTTGTAGATGCAGATGTGGCAGGTGATTTGGATGACAGGTGTTGCACCACAAGATTTGTGGTGGTTGGTCTTCAAGAGTGATCTTGAAGAGGGATACAGAGCCAAGGGAACAAACTAGATGGTGTACAGGTACAGGTACAATTGTAGCTATTTATCTCTAAGTGGGAGATTGTTAGGTTGTGGAGCTAAAAGCTTCAACTATGCAAATGAAGAGGAGGTTGCTAAAGTTCCAAAAGTACCAACATTATCATTATAACTAATGTTGGTCATGATCAATGCACAAGGCAACCAGCATCGGCAAGGAGTCAACTGACGTCGATCAACACCAGTCAGACAAGGACCGAAGTCGGTTGCCTGTGTGTTCAAGAACTGTTCATTGCACGAACAGTTAGTTTGTTGAACTGAGTGTTTGCATGTAAAGGCTATTTTGAGTCTTGAGCTGCATGTCTATTATTAGTAAACTAAGAGTCTAAGTTATTGGTTAAGTTTGGGATCTATTTATAGACCCATTGGCATGTATTGTAATGATGAGCTAGAAAAGAAGGCAAGGAAGATCCTTCCATTGTAAGATCATTGAGTTGCAGGTTGTTGCAAGCTCATAAGAGATCTACATGTGTAAGTATGGTCTATTGAATTGCAGGTTATAGGTTCATGGGAGATCTACTTGAAGTACTTTAGAGTGCTTGGTGTACTGGCAGGGTTATTACTGACTGGTTGGAGAGGTGAACACCAATTCTATGCTATTTGTGAATTCTAGTTACTTGTGCTTTTGGATAATTCCACATGTTTAATTGCTTGTATTTGGTAATCATATTGTGCTCTTTCTGAGGAGCAAGATCCTAACAAGTGGGATCAGAACATGTGTGTTATTCTTGGATTCCCTGACATGACTGCCATACTGACATGACAACATTGAATTTGACAAGAATGCAGATCCAAATTTCTTGTGAATAAGGGAAATTCAAAATTAGATGGGGGAATGATTTGTTTCTCATGCTAATTACTAGATTAAACTTTGGCATGAGAGATTTGGACATCTTAATTGTAGATATTTGAAGGAGTTGAGCACTCATGATATGGTTGATGGTATTCCTAGAGTTTTTTCTCTTCATGGAGTTTGTTTTGGCTATGTATTAGGGAAATAACACCAAGATCCATTTCCTAAGGGTATGTCTAAGAGAGCTTCTTCACCACTTGAGCTTGTGCATAGTGACTTGATGGTTTTTTATACTCCTTTCAATGGATCTAAATATGCACTTGCATTTATTTATAATTTCTTAAGACGTACTTGGGTTTATTTTCTAAAGTACAAGAGTGAAGTTTTTCTACAATTCAAAGTCTTCAAGGCTTTAATCAAGAACATAAATAAGCCTCACATTGATAATGGGGGGAGTACATTAGTTAAGAGTTTTCTAATTTTTGGTAGCTCATTGCATTTTTCACCAACATTCTATTCCTTATACACCACAATAGAATGGCTTAGTAGAAATGAAGAACCAAACTTTGAAGGAGATGGCTAACTGCATGATGCATTATCAGGATTTACCTCCTATATACTGGGTAGAAGCACTTAATTGTGAAAACTACATTCAAAATCACCCACCACATAAAGCACTTGAGCATTTAACTCTAAAGAAGGCTTGGTATATAAATAAGCTTGATTTCTCATTCTTTCATGTTTTTGGAATCCATGCTTGGGATTTTGTGTGAAATAAGAAAATAAAGCATTGGATAAGAAAAACAAGCCCTTGATCTTTATAGGGTATTATGAAGACATGAGAGATTATCAAAATTTAGATCCTGATTCTCATGATGCTATTTTTTGAATACATATTTAGTTTGATGAGCATTTATCATCTCATGAGTCTTCATCTTCTTCCATGAATTATTCTTCTTCTTTGATTTAATCCATTGATGATTTTTCACTTCATCTTGATCATCCCTTTTTGGAGGATCTAGTTCATGAGGACACTTAGGAGGTTATGGATTTAGACTTAGATGTGAATACTATTTCCACTATACCTAAGTGGGCTCATACTATAATTTCTAAGGCAAGACATTTCAGACAAGATCTTCCACCCACTAGACATCATCAAACACATTATATAGGTTCTAAAATTTTGTGTCAGGAATTTTCTAGGGATCCATAGTATTTTTAACATGTTCATGGAATATATGAGTGGGATGATGTGATGATCAATGAGTATTATTCTTTGATGAAGAATTATAATTAGGATTTGGTCTCTCTTCCTAATGGAAGAAAGGTGGTTATTTGCAAGTGGATATACCACACTAAATATGTAGTTGTTGGGTCCATTGACAAGTATAGGGCATGTTTTGTAGCAAAGGGTTTCTCATATGTCAAAGGTATCTATTAATTTGATACTTTTACCCCTATTACCAATATGGATTCTATGCACCTTATACTTTCTCTTGATACATCACAGGGTTGGATAGTGTACTAGATGGACATAAAGAGTGCCTTCTTACATGGATATTTGTAGGAGGAAATATACATGGAATAAATTTCTAGGTTTGTTCATGATTATTCTCTTATTTTTCAACTATGAAGGTCTTTCTATGGTCTCAAATAGGCTCCTCAAGCCTAGTATGAGAAGATTGATTCTTTTCTTTTATTTATTAGATTTGTTCATTACCACTTAGATCCTACCATCTATCTATAACATGTTAGAGATGATGTTGTTGAACTAGTTTTGTATGTTGATTATTTTCTTCTTATAATAAACTCTTCTTCTCAGATCTAGGCTATTTAGTAGGCTCATTCAATGTAGTTTGATATGACAAATCTTGATCTTTTACACTTTTCTCTTGGTTTGCATAGTTATCAATCATATTTAGGGATTCATTTGAGTCAAAAAAAGTAAACCCTTGATCTTATTCAACATTTTATCATTGATAATTGTAATCCAAGTCCCTTTCCTTTCTAGTCTAGGGTCACTCTTACTTCCACCTACACAACTCCTCTTTGTGATCCTACATTATATAGATAGTTAATTGGAAGTCTCATGTACTTGAACCATACTCGCCCTGATATTTATTTTATAGTTGGGCTTGTATCTTAGTTTTAACATACTCCTCATGATATTCATTGGTAGGCTACCAAGATTATTTTACTATATCTGTAGGGTACTTCCTACTTTGGATTACACTACACCAGAGGTTCTACTTAGTTAGTTGGATATACTGAATCATATTGGGTAGGTTCTATTGATGATAGGTTTTCTACTTCTAGCTACCTTTTTTTTATCTTGGTTCTTCTCCAATTACTTGGGCTTGCAAGAATCAACATGCTATTGTACTTTCATCGACAGAGGCATAGTACATGGTAGTAGTCATAGAGAGTCAACAAGTTCTTTGGCTTCATCAGTTATTGATAAAGTTTTGATTTACATAGAATTCACCTATTTTACTTTGGTGTGATAGCCAAAGTAAAATTCACATTTCTCACAACCTTATTGAGCACTAGTGGACCAAGCATATTGAGATTCACATGCACTTCATTCATCATCACATTCACTATGGAGTTGTTTACTTGGAATATATTCAAACTCTGTAACAGATTGTAAACATCTTAATGAATACTTTTGCATCACCTCATTACCTTGAGTTACATGGTATACTTGGGGTTTTGGAATTTGTCCTTGGAGGGTGTTCATGAGTACATCTCATTTCTTCAATTCTTCATGGATATATTATACATGAGTACCTAATCAAACCTTGTTGTCAGGACTCATATTATAGATATGCCATTTTATTTTTGGCCTCTAGCTTTAGTTGAAGCAGGGTATTAGAGTAAGTTATTTATCTTATCTCATGTTCACTTAGGAGATGAATAATTATTTTTATGTGCTAATTTACATTTAAGATATTATACCATGCTATTTGAGACTACCTGATTATGTCTATGTGTAAATATATCATGATTATAATTATATGGAGAAACTAATTATGTAATAGGCTCATACTTACTAATAGATGGATAAAATTATTCTATAATATGATTTGAAATATATAAATCATGCTCTTAAATAGTTATATAAAATAATTCATTACCATGTTGCTCAATTAATGTGCCAACTGACTATTCTATAGGAGAAGTAAATATCATTAGTTATAAAGGATATTCATATTGGATTATTAGAATTTTGAACATTTTATTACTATGAATATGTTTGAGAAATTTATGAATTATATAAGGTATTTATATAATATTTGTATCCAAGGGTGTCCTAATATCATATCAAATATCCAAATGCTTAGTATAACTAATAATGAAGTGGGAACTATGAGAGGCCCCACTTGTAAAGGTAGTACCATATGCACAAGAGTATCTTGTGTATGACCATAAAGTGCTTTGAGAACTATATATGTATCCTATAAATATTGTTCTATATAACCAAGAGATCGGAGGAGTGTTATGGTGCATGCATTTTTTATTGATCCATTGTTTATCATGACACCAAGCATGGATTATTTATCAACATATACTCGAAAAAAGAGTGCATGTTTATTTGAATCATCATTAAAAAATTTAATATAATAAAATGTAATCATATTATGTGATGCTTATTTTCATGTAACTATACCAATCATGCTATCAACTGGATGCCCATATGTAGAAGGATAAGGATGAACATTACATTCACAATATACTTGAGGATTGTCCTTGTTATTTGTCTCATGATTTGGAAAAGGACATGTGTACATTTTTAGCTTTGAATTTTAATTTATTGTGGATTGGCCTCTTAAATATGTGTGCTAATGTCAATTATATTATCATCAATGAGATATTGAATATTATGCTTAAGCTTAAAATATTTATTTATGGAATGTCCAATATATTGATAGGAATCACAATATGCATGACTATCAAATTTTTTAGATAGTGGTATAGAAATGCCTACTTATATTGATGAAGGGTGATGATATTTCATTCAAATATATTTTTTAACAATACATGAGGAGGTGATAGTAACCTTGAGAATTTCCTCCTTGGTGGAGCTTGTAATTGAAGCTTTTATGTTGGTTGTCAGATAACATCAATTGTAATCTTAGATTTATTATTTATTTCATTAGGTTTACTCTTATAATTTAGAATGATTTGAAATTTGATATTTGAATTATAAATATCACTTGAAGTATACTCAATCTTGTTAAAATTAAGCAATTTAACTTCACATTATTTGACTATATGACATAGTTCATCAAAATATTTGAACTTATCAAACATAATTGAATCTTGAAGTGGATATATAAAAATTTGAGTGAAAATGTGTTGGAGCTCATTATTATCAATTTAATTTGTCATTTTTATATCATAGTATTTTATATTATAATATATTCACTAATTATTTCATTAGATTCGTGTTTAAGTTTTTCAATTTGAGCATATGAGAAATTCACCAATGTAGATAGAAAAGTGTGGTAAAAGCTAATTTTACAAAGGATTGAAAGCATTTAATGATTTAGGAAGAAAATAATAAAAACATATAAGAGCATATTATTTGAGACTTATTAAAAAAATGTTTGTCAATAATTTATCATTATTTGCATAATCTAGACAAGCTACATGAAATGCACATACATTATATTCAAGATCACCTTTGCCTTCATATAAAGGAAGTTTAGGAGCCACAAATACAAATAGTAATGGATAATATTAAATTTTGGGTTACAAAGAGTAATGTATCAAGGAACATGTATCCATTGAAGGACTAGAATGATAAAGAATTTTTTCAAGTTGATATAGCTTGGATTGTAAGGCAAGAACTATATGCTCAAGAGTAATATTTATAGAGATAAGTGGGGAGTATAAGTAGCATGAGTGGGCATAGGTATGGATACTGTTTAAAAATTGAATGATGTTACAAAACCATGTGATGATGCTATACAAGTAACTATAAGTGTATAAATAAGAGTGGAAGAAGCAACATTGGAAGTAGGGGATTTGACAACCCAAAAAGGTAACTATTATGGAAGAGATGTGGCCAATTTAGCTTTCTCATATTTTGATTCTAGAAGTATAATAATGATATAATTCACCTCATGGGGGTTCTCTTCAAGAATTTAAGGAAACTTAGATAATTATTGCACTTGATTTTGATCTAATCCATTAAGATCTTATGGATCAATATGAGTTTTATGTTCATTATGTAGATCATAGTCCTCTTTGTTACTTTCATTAGTAGTTTTGATTTGAATTTCATTTGGAAGGGACCAAGGAATTAGAATAATAAAATTATTAGTTTGAGAAAAAACATCAAAATTTACCATTATAGAAGAAACTAAAGGAATCAACATATATAAAATAGGAGTACCACTTAATCTAGCACTACACCTTAGAGGCATGCAACAAAATATGTAAATGAGTATTAATACAACACAAGAAAAAATATAAGGGTGATCTAAGCAAGGGTTTGAATGATTATGTGGGCTCCTAAATACATTTGATCATTCATAGATTAGTGTCAACCCAATGTTTTAGAGCATTAACTACAAAGGAAACACTATGATTGTAGCTCACCTTCCTATCTTTAAGGGTATGGTGAGAGTAAATTCCATGAGAAATATGCTCCTCTCATATGCACAACAAAAAAAAAATTTAAAAGAGGCTTCTATTATGCCTATTTTTGATACCCTCCCTTATTTTTCCTTTTCTTAAACCAACTATTTAGATTGATTCTATCATATTGATGAATTTTGTCTTAACATCTACAACTGCTAATTCGGGTCTTAGTTCATTAAATCATTTGAAAATGAATTATTATGACAAATGTCTATTATGAATTTTGCATTTAGTGAAATTGTTACTCTACATTATAAGTGGTTTTAAAAGCATTCAATGGATTCAATGAAAATATTAAGCAAACAAGAATTGACAGAAATAGTTATTCGATCATGTGGTTCATGTGAATACAAAGCTAGCATTTATGGCTTGATGCATAGATTCATTGAAAAAATGATAATTTAGATTATGAAAGCTATATATGATTGCTTTATGTTCACATTATTTTAATCATATTTGAAGTTGTAATATACATTTGATCAAGCATCTATCTTTTAAATGTTTTAAATTTTCACTATTGCTATTTGAACTATTGCCAATATTAATGGTTTTATATCCTAAGACCTAATGGTCAATGTTAATGGACCTATTTGAAGTGATAATATAGACCTAGGGTGGAAAAAATGAAACTAAATTTAAATTTAGGTGTTTAGTATTTGACTACGAGGTTTGAAGCAATGGTTTGATATCATTTAGCTAGTCATTATTTGGATTTATTGCATTGAGGTTTTGAGGATTGCATTCGAGATTGTTTAGAGCCCATAAAATTTATGGCATTAAAGCCTGAGGTATGTGCATTGTTTAAATGAATTTGGTGATTAGCTTAGTATCAATTCTAGGCAAGATTGGTAGCAGGATCTGACAAAGTTGACATCCAATGTTATTTATAAACACAACCAAGATAATTATTATAGCTTGAAAAATACAAAAGGCATTTTGATTTGGTTGATTGTCATTCTTGAAGAAATTTGGGTGGAATTAGAATTATATAAGCGAAGAGAAGTTTTGGTAACTTGCAAAATCTAGTAAGATTTTAAGACTTGTCATTTCTAATATATGTTTCGAATGGTTTATATTATTTGATGAATTTTTATAGTCATGAAAATGAGTTTTGTGATTTTATTCAAAACATGCAATTTGGTTTTAAGTTCTTATTTGAAAAAGGATGCAAACTTGATTGTGTGTTTTTATTCATTGATAGTATGTAAAGTGCATGAATTGTTTGCTCAATTTTGAGTTAGTTAAGCTTTGATGAGTTCATTTTTCAATTATCTGGTGCTTGGTAAAATTTTAGTTTTTGGTTGACAGATGGATAATATGAGATAAATATTCAAAGTGCATTCTTTTTCTTGTTGATATTAAGGTTTTAACAAGTTAGTATGACAATGGTTGGTGATTGATAATTTGTATAACACATAGATGATGCATATCTGAACTGTGCTACAGAGTTGTGTTTGGTTTTGATAGAGGCATGTTTTTTGTCTAGTATGAATTCAAAATAATACAGACTTTGGAAACAAATTATTTTACTTTTTTTTTGAAGATAATATATATACATGTAGTGGTTTATTTGATTTTAGTTGAACATAGATGAATTTCAAATTCTGGCTATCTAATGACTAAGGAAGAGATGGGTTTATTTGATGACTAGTGAATCTCGAATAAAATAGAGTTGTATGAATAAGTATGTTTCTTCTAGTTTTTATTGGAAATATTAATGGCACTTTGATATGAGAGCCATTTATCGATTTATTTTTATCACTGTTGGGGTTTTGGTTTCTACCTGGTTGGTTTTACACACTTTGATGCCATAGATACCAAATAAAATGCATGTCATTTTTTATTTCTTGCTTCACAAATATGGTGTTTTCTATTTGGTCTAGGTTGGAAAATTTTAGATGGTAATTATTATGATATAAGCATGTTTTATCAATGAGTTGGGTTTTCAAAATATAAATTAATAATGGATTTGAAATTATGAAGTTCCTATTTGGTCTTTTGGGAGATATTTACGATAGGTACATATGATTTTTGGGTGCTTCATGTTAATTTATTTTGAAGAGGTTTTTAGATTCTCAGTTTTAGGTATAATAGTTATGTTGGTTTATTTGGGAAGATTTACGACAAATAGAAATAGCAAATGAGTTTGCATGAGACTTTTGGTTTTTTAGTTATAAGTTTGTTTATATATATATATATATATATATATATATATATATATATATATATATATGTTGCAATTGATAAATTGTTTTGAAGTGAAAAATGCATTAAAAAAATCTAAAATGATTGTTTGTATTCTCATGCATACAAATTTTGATATGAAAAATCTATTCTATTTGAGGTTTGACTTTAGTAAATATGAAAATTTATTGGTTGAAGAAAATTATTGATTCAGGCTAGTTATATTTTTATAAATGGATTTCAGGATGAAATTGTTCTTCAATTTGAATAGCATCATGATTATGGTTCAATTTGTTATTCATAGTCATCTGTAAGATGAAATATAAATTTTTATATTTTAAGCAGGTGGCAGTATTGTTAGATATTGATTTCAAATTAAAAAATAGTATGTTGAGAAGATTTTATATATAATTGGTCTTTAAATAGTGTTAGATTATTTTGAATATATCCTTGGTCATTTATCAGAATATGTTGATGAGATGATGTTTCAAATTTCAACCATTTTATTGAAATTCAATGTGGTTTTTTATGGATTTTAATATGATTGAAAATAGTTTCATGACAAGCAAGTAATCAGGGTTTTGATCTATTTCTTATTTTAAAAATGTCAGGGTGGACTCCTAATTATAATTATTCTTGTGGTAATATATGAAGGAATGATTAAACTTAGAATATATAAGCTTCATCTTCTCATAGTTTTGCTTTTAGAGGTTAGTATTTTGGAGGTAGAATGCTTGTTAGAAATTTCCCTAGACCCTTTAATAGAGGAACTCAAATGTTTATTCACTTTGATGCCTCAAATCCTAATTTTTAGGGTGG
This sequence comes from Torreya grandis, assembly GCA_037957365.1. NCBI lineage: Eukaryota > Viridiplantae > Streptophyta > Pinopsida > Cupressales > Taxaceae > Torreya > Torreya grandis. The sequence goes on from JARHVA010000013.1 coordinate 12,603,125, forward strand.
TCTTAATGCCTTGCCATTTAATCTTTGAAAATAATTGAGGAAATAAAGGAATGAGAAGACCTCATTGGAGAACTCATCCTCACAGATGCAAAAATCCAAGTGGTTTAACTCAATGTATGTAAATAACCCCACAGTTTGAGTACAATTCAATTTCTTATCACTCTCCTCAGGATCATGATCCTTTTAAAATAATTTACAACAATTTTCTAAATTGTATTCTCGTGCATTAGTTCCCCTCAATCATAAAAGTCCATCACCTAAACCTGTGAACCTAGTTGAAACTTGTTCTAAATTGAATCTTGTAGATTTTCATCATCTTTTGCTAGAAAAAGAAAGGTCAGTGCCTCTTAATTATAAAATACAAGAGATTAGTCCCTCAACATCACCAACCATTACTAGGATAGTAAATAATGTTAATTTGGAAATGAATGATGAAGATAATGAAGAGGCTATTATATAGAGTATTTGACTGACAAGAGATATCTATTGATAGAAATGCTTTCAGATTTCGATGAGGAATAAGATTTGGAGTGATTTTTAATTTTACTAATTTGAAAAAAAATTAGACACTATTTATGTTTTAATATTGTTTAAAATTTTATTTTGATAGTAGTTTGACAGTGGTTTGACAATGGTTTGACAATGTTTGAAAAAAAAATTGATAGTATATATTTTTGATGTGGAATATATGAACTTATGGATAATGCAAATGGTTGAATGCTAAATATAGTAATTTTTATTTTAAATAGCTTATGTTGTTTTTAAATGTTTTGCTTAATAAGTTTATTTAGATGATGTGATGTCTAAGGGCCTCACCCAATTAGAGTTTGTCACCTTTGGTCTATTAATATTTATTTTGATCTTAAGACTTATTTTTAAAGTCTTACATTAAGTTATAATTGAAATTTAATTGACTTAATTAAAGTTACTTACGACTTAACTAATAACTAACTAAGTTAGTTATAACTTATATCTCAAAAATATTTTAAGACGAGGATTATAAAAGATGATCAAAGTGATATTTAAAGAGGAGGAACATTACATAGGTATTTTTGAAGACTCTGATTAGCTTTAAAGTTTATCACAATACTATTTTCTGTGTAACATTTTTGAGATAAATTAACTTTTACAGATAGATCAATGATGCATTATCTGACTCTTAAGTAATATGCTTAATTAGCACAATATATCTAGGTTTCATTTTTTAGTTTATAAATCAATTATCTGAAACCTATTAAATTTAATATCTTATGATGACTATAGATTTACAGTCATATGACTAGAATCCAAACTCTTTGGCTTGAATACCAATGAATACTTCACTGTATGCAACATGCTGATCTATTCAGATTTTTTTGGTTATTATATCAAGGATTTATGCACTAAATATTCAATTTATCAATAAAATATACTTCATCTTTGCTAAGAGGACTCTCTTTTGTAGACACGTAATTTTTTTTTTTTTTTTTCATTTATCTTATTTTAATTATTTTATTTTACATGTGTTTTACTTTAAGTAATTAGCTTTAATTTAGATTAGTTAATTTATCTAAGTTAAATATTTGATTAATCTAGATTATTGTGTTTATTAAATCCCTTGTCTTTTCTTAATTAGTTAGATTTTATGTAATTGTTTTATAATAAATATTAAAATTGTATTTTCTAAATTATGCATTCATTTTCTTATTTTTGTTTAGGCCTAGATTAATTATTATTATATAGTTGGTTGCTATTACAAGTTTTTATTTTTACACTAGATTTGATTTAATTTAATTTTATTAGATTATTGAATCTTTTATTTTAGTTTATTTCTAGATTAGATTTTTTTTTTTTTGAAAAAAGAAGGGTAAAAACTTTATTAAAACAAAGAATACCAAAGTACAAACCAGCCTGAGGCCAACGCCTCAGGAATCAACAAAACCATTGAAAACCATAAGATCAAGAAAATTACACTCCAATTCCGCTCTCATCCTCCATAATAATCCTCTCCATATTCTAATGTAGTGCATAGGGCATATGCTCCCAACCATCAAACTTCCAGTCTTCAAATTCTTCTGATCCCCATCTTGCCAGGCAATCGGCCACCCTGTTCCATTCCCTAGGAATATGGGCACAAATCACTGAATCCATATAAGAACTGACCTAAAGAATCTGTTGAACAATCAGTGACAGCTACCATCACACATCAGAGGTCTTCTTCTCAAGAAGCAAATTAACCAAAACTTGAGAATCAGCCTCACAGATCACTTTCCTCCATCCTAAATCATAAGCTCACCTTAAAGCATATAAAATTGCCCAGCCTTCCATCCGATTAACTGTCTACAGTCCTTTGTTAACCACAAAAATCAAAACCACTAAACCAACATAATCCCTACCTATCCCACCAATCCCAACCGAACCTAGATTCCCTCAAGATGACCCATCCGTGTTAAGTTTCAAAAAACCAACAAGAGGTGGAGTCCATTTTCCCATCCTTTGCACTCTCTATTTCACTTGTCTACCTCTCCTGGCACATGTTGAGACTGGAGAAATTCCTTGTACGCCTAGCCTCTCTGCTATCTCAGCATCATTCTTCACCAATGGTAGGGTAATCTCACTCTTAGCTCCAATGGTTTCTTGGACCATGCCCAATATTTTAGTCCATACCTGTTGAATTCCCAAATTTTCTCCTCTGAAAATCCTATGATTTCTTTCAAGCCAGACTTTCCATAAAAGGATATAAGACCAGTGTACCATACCTCCTACATAAATGACGCTGACGAGGGTGGTCTCCCTAATCTCACCCAAAAATCATCCAAGGAGGATGCATGAACACACTGGCATTTCCACACTTCCCACCAAAAGTGCCATAATTGTGCTGAGAAGGAGCATCAAAAGAATAAATGCTGAGAATATTCCTCCTCGCTACTACATAAAGCACACCTCGAAGGGCCAACAAATCCTCTCTTCTGAATATTATCCCACATCAAGCATTTGTTCCAGGTTAAAGTCCAAACAAAATAGTTACACTTCGGCCAAGAGAAACTATTCAAGACTTTTCTCCACCAAGGGGCTTCCCTCCCACCATCCAATTGTTGAGAGATCAACGCCTGGTACCCGAAGACACCGTGTATAATCCCTTTAGATTGGGGGCCCATGCCAGAACATCCCTTTCCAAAAGGGCACTACAACTGTGTTCAACAAGAATGGATTGGAGTTCCACACATTTAGCCTCTAGCCCAACAATCAGCCATTCCTCTGGTGTTTTCCATCTCACTTCCACCACTTGTCCTTGACGGGAAAACACCTTAAAATCACCCACCCTCGACCAACCAACTTCACAAAATCTTTACACTAATATATTTAACTGAGGGTATTGATTTACTAGGGGCGGGAAACCATTCCAGGAGTCCTACCAGAACTGTGCCTCCATACCATTTTTGCATATCCAGAATAAACCTTGTTTAATGAGCACAACCCCTTTCTTGAGCATAGACCAAATCACTGACCCTTTCCCTGTCAAGCTATGCCAAGGGGTATCACTATGAGGAATCCCAACCAGGTACGTATGGGATAAGATTTTAGCCCACAACTGGTCTTGTTCAACACACCACCTCTAATACAGTTTCACTACCAAAGCCATACTAGAGAGTAGCGACTGTCTTAATCCAAGGCCTCCCAGCCTTTTTGGACTACAAACTATCTCCCATTTAATGAGACTCCATTTAGTCACTGATAAATTACCAACCCATAGAAATTGCCTTGTTAAGGAATCAAGGTCTTTCACAAAACTCACGGGTGCCACCTGTATATAGGGAGCACCTGCACAACTGATTAAAGTAGCTAAACCTGACCAATAAAGGACAATCAGCGATGAGTCCAATGATTAACTTTAGCACGAAACTTGTCCAGAAGGACTTGCAACATCTCCCTAGATTGCCTCCCAGTCGAGATGGGAATTCCAAGGTAAAGCAAAGGAAGACTTCCAATTTGGAACCTGAAGATATTAACAATTCTCTGTTGAACTGGAAGAGGGGTGTTGAAGAAGTAAATTGAAGACTTACCCTCATTAATTAGCTGCCTTGACGCCTCAATATAAACATCCAAGTCTTTACGCATATTAGATGCCTCCCTAGTAGTTACCATGCCCATCAAAGCCACATCATCCACAAACTATAGGTGAGATAGTGCTGAAAGACCTCCTCCCCATTGTCAGCCCTGAATATATCCCCCTTCTACATTCCTTTTGATTAACCACCCTAGCCCTTCCACTAGGAGAAGAAATAGATAAGGAGAGAGGGGATCTCCTTGCCACAGGCCCCGAGAGGCTCCAAATAAATTAGAATGCTCTCCATTAATCAAAACTGAGGAGGTCAAATTCACATAGCTCATGACCCAGCGAACCCAATCCTCACTAAATCCAAATGCACTCCAAAATTTTTGAAGGAAGGACCACCAGACTCTGTCATAAGCTTTACTCATATCCATCTTGATAAACATAGCCTTTTCTTTGAACTTGGCCATCAAATGAATCGCCTCAATAGCCATGACCACACCATCCAAGATTTGACAACCTTCCACGAATCCACTTTGCTCTTTAGAAATAAATAGTGTAAGCCACCTTTTTAATCTTTCAGCAATTAGCTTAGAAATCATTTTATAAATCACATTGCAAAGGGAAATGGGACAAAACTGACTTAACCGATCCACTCCCTCCCCCTTAGGGATAAGAGCCAGGAAAGTCAAATTCAGTACCCTGAGCATCTACTTATTCATCTGTGATTCGTGTATAATAGCCAAAAGATCAACTTTAATAATGTCCCAAAAGTCCTAGAAAAATTCTATCAAAAAACCATCCAGTCCAGGCGCTTTACCTTTTTGCATCTGGAAAATAGTCCTCTCTAACTCCTCCATAGAAATGGCACTCATAAGATGCTCATTCATTTTTGAAGAGACCAAAGAGGGAATATAGGAAATAACCTGAGCCTCAGCCGCCGAGTCCCCCTAAGCTTCCTCCCAAAATAAAGAAGTAAAGTACTACTCTACCTCATTACAAATACCCTGGGTGGAATGAATAGTCTCCCCCCTATCCATCACCAATGAGGAAATAGTATTACCATGTTGCTTGGCTTTCACTGAGTTGAAGAAGAATGTTGTATTCCTATCCCCCTCCTGAAGCCAAACATTTTGTGCCTTCTACTTCTAGAAGATTTCCTTTCTCAACTCCCATTCCTCCATAGCTTTTAGAGCTTTAGCTTCCTCTCTTAATAGAAGTTCAGATGCCTCATCTTCCCTAATCATCCAGGTAACATCATTCAATTGGGTTTGCACCACATTTTTCTCTTGGTAGATGTTTTTGAAACATTGTCTATTCCAATGCTTGAGCTAATACTTGAAAAATTGTAAGAGCTTAGAAAAAATATACATTACTGTGCCAAATCCTAGTCTACATCTTTTCCACCAATCAACAACATAACCATATAGGTCTGGATCCCTGAGCCACATGAGCTAGAATTTAAAAGATGGTCTCTGAGGCATCCTAGCTGAGGAATTAGTGAGCTTTATGGGCCAATGATCTAATCCCCTCCAATCAAGTATCTCAGAGCTGGAAGACCATGACCCCCCCACCCAAAAACATGACACTAGGAATCGGTCAAGGCACTCAACAATACTCCTATCCCCTAATCTTCTATTGTTCCATGTGAAGCGGCCATTACTAGGCTTAATGTCTACTAGATTAAGTGTTGAGATATTGTCTCTAAGCAAAATTGAAGAAGGCTCGATTCTCATAATACCCCCCTATTTCTTAGATAAGTCCAGAATGGCATTAAAGTCTCTAGCAATAATCCAAGGAAAATAAGGAAATACACTATGCACCTCATGAATATTGTTCCATACCTTGAGCTTATCACAGAGATCCGTTGGAGCATAGAAATTAGAGAAAATAATAGTTTCCCTTGATTCAATGCATAAAGAAGCCATGGATAAGGAGGACTTGAATGAAATCTAGGACACAAGATGGATCTTACACAGGTTCCATAGGCATGCCACACCCCCCAAAGATCCCTGGGCTCCAATGCACTAGCATTGACCTTGCCTCGATATCTTAGGCACCATACTCATCATAAAATCAACAAAAACTTTAGTCTCCTGAAGAAAGAGAACATCTGGAGAATGCCTACATAGTAATTCCCGAATAGCTTTTTATCTGGGGCCGTTGTTCAAGCCCCTTGCATTCCAAGAGATAATGATCATTTGGGAGGAGTCAAGAAATGGGAGTCCAGGGTCTTAACAACCCCTGACTCTACCAAGTTCTTCCCAATCATCTTAATCCTCTCCAGGTCCTTCTTACGTCCTATTTTAGCATTTTTCTCTGAAACCCCTTTCTTCCCATCCTTTTGAAGGATGCCCAGGTGAGGAGTAGATTTACCATTTTTATCCATTTCTACAACACCAGCCCATTCTATAGGCACTGCTTCCTCTACCCCCTACCCCATAATAACATTTGGCTCCACCATCACCTTCACTCCCATCTATCCATCTGTGAACATAGGCATGGCAAATTCTTCTTGCATAGCATAGGGAGGCTTAGCAAAGCTAATCTCCAATCCCAAATCCCCCTTAAGGTGATCAACATTGTTCACTTTTGGATTAATTTCTTGCTACCCCAACTCATCCAAAACCTCAAACCTATTGAATGCATCCTCCTCCTGTCACTCCCTGAGAGTTCTTTTCAATCCTCTACTATGAGTTCAAGCTTTTACCTGAACAAAGCCCTCAGCATCCTTGCTCTCCCTAGCTATGGGCTTCTTCCCTTTGTAAGTGCTAGGAATGGTATTAGGAGGAGGTGTAGTGTGTTGTTCCATTGGCTTGGCTTTCAGACATCTTTACACTAAATGGTCATATTCATGACAAAGGCAGCATCAAAATGGAAGGGTCTCATAGTCTAGTTGTTATACCTAAGAATATGAACCTGCATTCATCTCTACTGCATCTGGCAATGGTTAACTTAAATCAATTTCCATGCAAATACAAGTAAAAGTCATCACTTTCTTACTCAAGGTTTGTGTAGAAGACCCTACAAGTCTTCCAAGCATTGATGCCAGCATATGAAGCACGTCCTCACGACAACATTCTATTAGAAATTTGGGAAATCAAACCCACACTGGCACTCTATTAGGGAGCTCCTCAGAAGGATTAAAACCTGCATGCCATGGTTTTACAAATAATCCCACCTGATTATAAAAATAAGGTCCCCCTTCAAAGACCCTGTTGTGATCAACCAAGCAGATAAATGTCACCATGAAGTAGTTGTTTGCAAGCATCATGACCTCCATTTCTCCCTCTGGTTCCCAAACTCTTCGAGCCCAACTCTCTAGGAATTGAAGGGAAACTTTTAAACCCAAGAACTTGCAAAAAAAGGAATGATTAGAATAGTATTCTACATCCTCAGCAATCAATTCAAAAGGAATTACCAATTTTGGTATTTATTTGAATCTCTCAAAACATCCATTAATCTTCATGATCCTGGATCCTCCAAGCAGATTCGATTCCTTGGCACCTGTATTCTGAGAAAAGAGGGCATTTTCATACCCCTGTACTTCTTATCTTGTAAATTCATGCCCACCACTTCACTGAAACTAATACCAGCTCTAGTCCTAGAAGGCATACTCCTGGCCATTACTGTGCTTGCCTAAAGGTTCACTCCAGCTGTGGGTTCACTCCAGATAACTCCTCCAGTCCGTTCACAGTGCGTTGACCAGAAGGTTCTTACAGCTCTAACAATATAGTAAAAAAAAGGTTTAAACCAAAAAAAATAGCCAAGGTTGCGACACCCCACCCCCTACTATCAAACCGATGCCCTTTACCTTCCAACGCAAATACCAACACAACAAAAGGCGAGCCAGGGCATAGCTACCCTAGCTCAATGACATACTCTAGACCGCCATTTTTCTAGTCTTCAAGTATTCATCATTTCTAGATTAGATTTGATTTTAGGTTTAGAGTTAAGTTAGTTTTTAGTTTCTAATTTAGTTATTTGTTGTTTTAACTATGATTTTGTTTGTTATTTTGATTTATTTATTTGGCATTCATTGTAATATTTTATTTTTATCTTTTAGGTCTTTGTGTTTCTTTTATTTTGATCATTTATGAGTGTAACCTGAAGGTTTCAAGGCATTTGAGTGGAGTATAAATATTTATAAGAAACATAAATCTTTCCTTCAAGAGATCATATTAATCATAGATCTTCTCTGTCAGATAGGATATATTATATATTCACATATGTTTCCTTTAACATTAAATAGAATAATTGATTTCTAAAATTATAATGAAGTATGGATCAATATTTGGTGTCCTTGTTATTTCTTAGAATCTTTATAATCCCTTGTGCATCTTTTAGATCCTTTGTGACCTATTAGACTTTAGCTATTAAATTGGTATGATTCCACCTTAACCTTTACAATAGGTGAATTGGATAATTTATTAACATGATAATTTGATCATCAACAACTTCCTATAGTATAAATAAGGAACCTTAGGAATTTTTGATATATCGAGAGGTACATGGAAACTAAACTTCATGATTAGTGTTGTACAGTGGATTGAGTCTTCGAGAAATTATACTCATACCATGGTGTTAGTTAAATAGACAACTGCTTAGTTTTTATGATAGTCACTAAACAATTTTAAAACTACCAAAACATAGTTTCTAAAAAAAGCAATAAGTAATTGAAAATAGAGAGAAAAGAAAATTGAAATATTTTTGTGTATAGAGATATAAAATCAACCTGAGGTTGAAATAAAGAGCTTTAGTATCAAATGTTATTTGAGGTGATAAGACACTTTAGTGTTAGACTAAGTCCAAGGTAGAATAATATTGACTTGTGGTTTCATATGTATATCCAAGGTTGAAGGCCATTTTCTTTCAAGGTCAAGAATTTACAATTTTTTATATGAAATCTTAAGACAAAAATCAAGAAAACAATTCTAATAAAAATATGGGTTAACCAAAATGTTTTATGTTTTTTTAATTTAACAATGAAATGCTAAAAATAAATAAACTATACAAAATTAATTTATATTTACAAAATATATAGATACAATTGTAAAATACATTAATTTATATAATTAAAACTAAGATATAAATAATAAATTGACAAGTATATATGTGAACCAAACTAAAACTAATTTTTTACTGACTGTGCAGGTTGACTATGGATGGAAATTTCCCTAAAAAACATGTGAATTGAATCATAACTAAAATACAATATTTAAATTATGTTGATAAAATGTTTCTCTAGAAGGATAGGGCTGCACTATGATTGATTTTTTGATCTAGGTACCTGCAACAACCTATGAGTGTTTACTGTTTGACTATATGTGCCAATTTGATGCACATAAAAGCTAAAAAATAAAAATTCATATATCTTACACAATAAACATAATTTAGATCAAATATAAAGGGTAAAAATCAAGGGGAATAATTGAGACATCCTTATAAAACCCTACATAATCTAAATATTGCCTACATAGTCTAAACGGGCCTCAAGCCAATGTAATTCTCCCTCCTAAAATGAATGTGTGAATCTTATTATTTTATGTATGAATGAAACTAGATGGATTGGATTGATTTATTGAAAATGAGTGCCCTTGACCTAAAATAAAATATATTAAAACTTGGTTTATGACTATTATAATGCTTTACAATTGGATTTAGAAGAAGTAGTGCTCTTTTACTCAATGTGTAGTATAATTTCCAAGTGACTCCTAGATGATGCTTTGAGAGACCTTGATGAGATTATATATATGAATATTTTTAATATTTACTCTACATAAACCTTGATAAAAGTGCAAGAGGGGTAAAATGTAATGTCTCAAATTTAAATATTTATCTTTGGAGAGCGAGTGATAAGACCACACTAATGGACAAGGTCACAATGTGATCCTGTCCAACTTATTACACTCCTATATTAGAAGGATAAAGACTATAGGAACTAATATAACACATGTATATAAGTATAATAGGTATGTCTAAATGATGTTTTGAGTATTTACAAGGTAGTGTGTAGAGGAGTGAATGCTCCATAAATATTTCAAGTTAACAATATCGTGAATAGGCCTAGTAGGGTAAGGATGCCAATATTAAACATTGCCAATTATTTAATGATTAAATTTGAGTGTATAAAGGATGAGATAAAATGCCTTTTTGTGATGGGTTTTGGGAAGATATTCTTAAGCCCATAAAAATTACAAGATTTCCTCATCATTATTGATGAAATCCAAGCAATTAGACTGGCTATAATTTTCCAAATGGGCTAGGATTTCATCACCTAACACCATTAAAATAAATTGTTTAGGCCTTAGAGACACCAAAAATCTAGATTATGGGATTTATTGGTGAGGTAGAATCAAAAATAAGAGGAGGCTATTGACTTGGCAAGCTAATTTTCCTCTCTAGGCATGACTTCTATAGACATGAAGTCAAATTATTTAGCTATGACATAGACACCATTATTTTATAGCTGGAGGGAGTCATATTTAATTTGGTAGACCTTAGAGATTTTATTGGTTGCTAGTTGTGTGTCTCCTAAGATATTTAAATTTTGAACACATAACCTCATAGCACTAACATTGCTAGCATAAAGGCTTCATATTTTCTCTATTATTAGTACATTAAAATTATAACTTGAAAATAGATGGCATGATATTTCCTTCATTGGAGTTTAAGATTACACTTACCCTTTCACCTAAGCAACATTTCCCCCCATCCTAATGGAGAATCCATTGGTCTGTTTAAGGAGAGGGGTTGTAAGGGCATAGTGAAGGTATTTCTTCATTTTTATAAATTTTAGCCATTGATATCTAAGGAATATTGGCCAATGAATTAAAGGCATATAAACCCAAAGGTTTGTTGGGATTGTAAATCCAAAACCCATGTGGATTGAATGGGAGTGTGGTGGGTTTAAAATTTTCTAAACTTTTGATTATCTCAGCCATTAACTTCACTGAGATAACTGTCACTATTATAAGATTTTATTCACTCTTCTTTTTCTTTCCAAAAACATTTTTTTGTACCCAACACACCTCCATTTTCAAAATTTGAATGAGGATCCACTTTGAGTTGAAAAGTTCATATTCATGTTTAATTTGATATAAAAGACCTTAAAAGTCATAACTATAGGTTTTTATATGAATTGAATTATTATCTTATGACCTTTAGTTAAAAATCCTATGTAAACGTTGTTATCAGAATTATTCTAGTGCATATATTTGGGCTTTAAAATTTGAGATGTTTAGCGAATTTAGGTTTTGATTTTATGGACTAATGAAGCTAAGTAAAAATCATTCAAAGTTATTTTGTCATTTTTAGGTCATGTTAACTTTGTAGTTTTACATTGCTCTTAGCCATGTGTCTCTCTTGCACCTAAAGGGTTATGGAATCAAAGAGTGGCTATATATTTTTGATGTTTGAGTGGATGAGAGAACATGATCATGCAATATATATTCATATCATTTATTCATTCTTCATGATAAGAAATCCTAAGTCTTTATTTATCCATACATAACTAGGTCCAAAAGATTCTACCACGTATTTTGATCATTTTTGTCTATTAATTTATCCAAGTCTTTATCCTCAACAATCACTCAGACAAGTGTCAACCATCCACTTATCATCATCTCTTGTAATTAATTTTACCATCTCAAGCATCCAAACTTGTGAGATCTTTCCAAGTGGCACCATTCCACTCATCCATAGATTTTTTATACTTATGTGAATACCAAAGCTCAAAAGGTATCCAAATAAGTGAGATCACTCCATGTGTCTCAATCCATCTTACCCATAGCCTAAGTAACAAACATAGTTTACAAAATCATCCATGCAAGTGGACAAGAGAGGGCCATCTATGTGGAACATTCCTACTTATCTATGAGAAACACCTATATATATATATATATATATATATATATATATATATATATATATAAGTAATAATTCTTTATGACCCTCTAGATAAGTGATATCTATCCATATATATATATATATATATATATATATATATATATATATATATATATATATATATATATATATATATAAGTAATAATTCTTTATGACCCTCTAGATAAGTGATATCTATCCACGTCATAATCCAAGGAAGCTATAACCTATCTAGAAAAGGTACATATTCAAGATCCAAAGACCATCCAAAAGAGTGGCATCCATCCACATGGAATTATCCTATTAACTTGAATCAAACAAACATAAAAATAGAGTAAGAAATTTATGGTTGAATGGATTAACATGATTATTCCACATGGAAACATCTCAAGAACTCAAAACCTATATATATGGAAAAAGATATTACAGATGCCTAGACTGCTTAGATAACTAAGATCATGCCATGTGTTGGCATTTTGAAAAACCACAATTAAAGTCCCAAAGTAAGGAATTCAAAGTCTAAAATTAAGTGACTAAACAACTACAAGTTACATGTTACATTTTAGATGAAAGAAAACAAAGAAAAGGAATAAATCCTTAGTTACATGATAAATTGACATGTGGCAGAATAAATGACTCAACAAGAACTGAGTAGCCAAAATTAGTGACAATACACCATGTGGTAAATTGTCCCAAAAAATTAAACTTCATAAAATCAAATTCAAAAGATAGGTTTTGATAGGAGACCAAACTATTGTCTATAATTAATTATCACATAGGGATGATGTAATGCATTTAAGTCTCAAGCCTAACAAAATCCATGATATCTTCAACCCTAAAAGTAAACTTAAAGATACATTGTCTATGAGACAACTAATGAATTACTATCCAAGTTATATTGTAATTAATATCCCTAACTTTTTAAAGTTTACTCATAACAACATTAAGAGTTATAATGGCATCATAATCTAGAGAACTAGTCATGTCTACATTCAGTCTAGCTGGAAGGATTAAGTACAAAGATAGTCTTTAATTTAGCAATATTGGACCACAAGTTCCAACATTACATAATAATTTGGTTTGATCTTGATGGAGTTGATCCATATTACATAAATAACTAATTGTCCTCATTCACTAAAAGATGCACAAGTCAAGCAATCAAGGTAGTTGATCTCCATAATGCCACTACTAAAACTAAGGTATTTCCATGCATTGACCTCCTATTAAATTTGATTATTTTTTGGAAATTCTAGGGAAACATCCTTCACATGCTACATAATTCAACTCCTATAGCCTATGTATAAGGTAATACCTTCAAAAAATACTATAAACTCCCTAGTCCTGATTTGACCTAAAACTAGACCATAGACTATGCCTAGTTAACTAAGAATAACATAAAATATACAATAAAGAACTAGGAAATATACCAAAGCACTATTATGTTGAGATTCTAGATTAATAACATCCTAATTATGAGATTCATGTATGGAGTGTGAATAGAAATGGCCCTATTGAATTGATTGTATGGGTTTTATAATCTCACCTATGTCAGTGAGATTTGGGTCCTATTAATTGAAATCATATTGACTATAAAATAGATCCCAACCCTAGGATAAGTATTTAACTTCAATTTGAAGTTTTAGATGAGAAGGGCCAAGAACATACATAATGATAACTTATATATGATGGCATATCTATTAGATTCCATAATTTCCATTATGACCCTCCTTGAGAGGAACCTTGAGAGCCATTTATAGAATATCCAAAGAATTGGATATGCAATTATTTATCTATCTTCCATATCTATAGGTTTATATTTTAATTGTAGATGATTACTGATGAATTTTTACCCAACAGTTTATCATGAAATTAATGTGTAAAGGCTACCAAGGTTATTTGACCAAAGAAAAAGGTTAATTAGGAGAAAGGGTGATTATTGGTTCTATCTAGACCATAGAATGATCATAATTGAGAGAACCTATGAGTCATTAAATTTACCACACCATGTTCTAGACAAAGTGGTAGTTCAAGAAATTTATTTCCAACTATCCAACTACATGGACCTAAAACTCAAGGTAACTAGATAAGTGGTTATTCATAAATTTACCCTCAACATCAATCACTAACAATATTCATAGTGGGACCACTTCAATCAATTAGGAAGGGCTGAAGTTCATTATAGATTTAGCAAATCACAATTTAGATTTTGGGATCCCATAAATGTTATTTATGAAGTGATTAAAAAAAAAGGCAACAAGGTTATGATTTAATATGGGCATGAGTATTATGGTCATGATCCCATATTCATAGATGTGGAGGATGACACTGAAGTAATGATAAATATGCATACATATTCAATGTATATGAGGGTTTCACAAAAAATAAAATATGATCCTAATATTTTTCTTGAGGATGCTAGGACATTGATAATGAATAAATACTTATAGCCCAAGAAAGCATTCATATATGACATGAGAGACAATAATAAATAGATGAGACTAAAAATAATATAAGGGTAGACATATTAATGGGTATAACAAGGCCACCAAGCACTACTATCCCCTCTCTTACAATGAATCTAAGAACACCTTTAGCTCTAATGCATCCCATGCAACTTACTAATCCAGATACACATATTACTACAACTCAAACATCATAACTTCCACAAGTGATTCTCCTACCTTATAATAGGTAGTTAACTTCTATTTTACTTGCATCAAATACTACTACTAAGTCTCTCCTAGTTGTTACTACTTCTGAGCCTGAGTAAGTGCCTACCAATATGACATCTCCACTTTCAATGTCTTCTACATCTTATCCACCAAGTCTTGTTTCTACTATTTCTCCTCTTATTATATCCACTTATAAAAGGAATACAAAACTCTCCTACCTTCTCTCCAAGTTCCTATGATTATTAAAGAATAAGAGAGGCTTGCAAAGCATATAGGTGTTAGACTTGACCCATTATATATTGAGATTGAGGAAGAGATTGACAGGGAAGATGAACTATAAGGGGATATTAGAATGGAAAATATTGGAGAATATGGGATTCTATAAAAAACTAAAGATAATCCTCTTAGTCCCTCATTACCTACTCTAGACATTAAAGAACCAAAAGTAATGGAGGTCACAAACACGAAGCCTACCACTACCCTAGAAATTACTATAGAAGATAGTCCCAAGGAGGCCCTTATAATATTGAGTATATAGTGATGGACACTAGTCCCATGGGTGGTTTGATTAAAAAAACTTCTAAATTTGAGGATCTAATTGTGATTCAAATTTTAGATGATTATATTACAACATATCAAGGGTCAGATGTTCCAATTGATAACATTCTTACCAAGGTAAGCTATCTTGTCCATTATTTTGATTATTTTATTATTAGTTGTATAGATTATTTTTTATCACATTCATAAACTTGAGATGCATCAATTCATCCATGGATTTTGACCCTTAACCAAGAATCCACATACACAAATGTGCATTTTGAATATTTAATATTTAAGGGTATTTTTTCCACCCAATTCATGTCAATAAGGCCATTTACCTAACTAGGGATGTATCTAGCTTAGGGAAATCAAATTGAGTCATCAGTTTTATTTTTTCACAAGACCCCAGATATAATCAAATATACTATCAAGACTCCTCCAAAAATCAAAAATACATGTTGAAGAAAGGCTGTGCTTGCCTTCCTTGGAACACCTGTGCTGTCCACTTCATCCTCCATGAATACCCCTCCATATTCAATGATGGGACCCAAATTTAATATTCCACCTACTAATAACTCATCTCAAACCCAAGCCACTAAGAAAACTATGATGGTGATCCCTACCTAGATTCAACAACAACAAGAATAAGAAGCTCTGAGGTAGGACCTAATCATCATTGAGAAAACTAAATTTGATATGCAATTTGATCAATTGAAAAACATGTTGAAAATGGTGAGGAAAAGGATATGATGGTGGATGGTAATCCTATTAAGCTTGAAAAACAAGAATAATTATTTTCATTAACCAATAAGAGGAAGACCAAGCCTGAAGACTTAAACGAATTCAGAGAAGACCCCCTCATAGTGGAGGATGTAACAAGTAGATCTATAAATAAAATGTTTAGGGGGATGAAAAAATATAAAAAGAGGCTTGAGGAATAAAGTATGATTGAGGCTCCTAGGATATTATTGACAATGTGCACATCTCTAACAAAAAATTATACCATATTTTGAGCACAATCAAGACAACAAGAGCTTAATCTTAGCCGCTATGGGGAGATGTTGTCAGTTTCCATGAGACAATGAAATATTGAGATGCCAAGTTGACATTCATCAAAAAATCTACTAGATTGAAAACATACCAACACCTAAATCTCATGCTCACACTAGATGTGACCTTAGCCTAGGATCATGTAAGTACTAAATGGGCCTATTTGGTAGAATGGCACTGAGAGATGTAGGTTTTAGTATAATAATTTTATAATCAATAACAAAAGGCTATTCAAGTCCTTGGAGACATAAGAATCATAAGTGTAGGTATGACTTAAGAAGGAATAGTCACTAAGCCTTTCTTATAAAATTTACTACATATTACACTAGATAACTTTAAGGTAGAGGTGAAGATTACCACCTATGGAATAAATGAGAAAATCATGTAGCTCATCAAATTTCATAAAGAAAAAGTGGCTCAGATAGAAACCCTTCATGTAACATTTAAGTCTTCTATGACACACATAAAAATTTAATGGACAATGTTCCAATTTTTTTGAAAAGATTGATTATTGATTTGGAGACTATAGAGCCAGACTTTGCTACAAATAGGGTAGAATATAAATGGTTATAGTCACAAGGGGAGTTAATATCTCCAATAGGAGCCTGTAAAACTCAATATCGATCTTTGACACATCCACCTATGGTCCCTAGATATACTATGGTGTATAGTCCTACATGACTAATGTTTGTCACCTATTAGATATAGCTCATCCACTATCACCATCAACAATTGTTGCAACTTCATTTCAAATTCTAGAGTCTCTCATAGCACTAAATACCAATTTAGTTACAACTTCATTTGTATTTACTAAACATGGATATGCCACATCAACATTTTAGTTTGTTGAGTCAAGTGGAACTAACAATTATAACTAAGACTTATAATTTTGATCTATTCTTGTTATCATTAGCTTTGGTTTATTTTGAAAAAGCACTTCTATGTATAAATTAAGCATTATCTTTATTCATATTGTAAAACATGCATACATTACATGATTTTGGGCATACAAACCTAATTTAGACATTTTAAAATTAGATTGAGCTTAGAGGATGAAGCATCCCCATTCTAAGCTATATGTATATGTTTTTCCCTTATTCCAAATGGAGGATAATTTCACAATTAATACAATCAAGAAATTTTTTGGATTGTTTTGTAAGTTTGTGTTGAAGCATTGTCTCTTCTAATTTTTTTATGTTTTACTAAGGATTTACAATAAGTTAATACAATATAGAATAGGCCATGTGATTATTTACTTTACAATTATTCAATTTGAAAAAATAGTTAGTCCAAATGCTAATTAATTATTATTCATAATTAATACTAGTTAGAGGTAGGGATGTACTATGAGGTCCAACTTTAACCATTTATTTGATGATAATTATTGAGTGTATTGCAGATATTTCTTCCTACTATTAACTTTGTTTATTTTTCAACTATTGTAATGGTAATTTATAGCAGGTACTAGTTCTTAAACATTTTCTCAGCTTAGGATAGAGGAAGTTGGCTTGGAAGGCTTTATTCCTTAATTAGTCATAATTCCCCTTATTTTCTACCCTACCTTTCCCTCATTTTGAATTTTTTAATCAAGTACACCTTAGGTTAGTGTTGGCTAAATTTTGGCCCACATACAAAACTTGACATTGTAGTAAAGATTTTAGAGATCTCATGCATCCTGTAGCTTTTGAAACACTTTAAGTTAACTTAAAGTGTAGATTGTATAAATTTAAGAAATCAAGTTTCCATGGTGGTCATAACATTTAGGAGCATGAAGCATGTTTTGCACAAGCCTCAAGAGCTCATTAGAGCCTTAGAAATTCAACCAAAAGATCAAACACAAGTCTAAGTGAACTAGGCTATCATAAGGACATCATATAGAAAAGGAATGAACTAGTTCACTTATGTATTTTATAGATCCACTCAAAAAGCATCATGATCTAAAAGATTAAATTACCATAGAACTCTTCATGCCAAGATGATATCCTGTATATTTCATGCCTGCATGAGCTTGCTATCTCAAGTTTTGAAGATTCAAAGATGGACCTACAACATAAGACATTCATGTAAATGCCAATTTTAAGGTCTATGAAATATCCATTTAGATTTGAAAATTCTTAATGAGTTTAAAGTTGATCAAGATCTAACAGTCTATGTGAGCTCATATATTGACAAGCCAGATCCAATAGTTTATGATGGGGTCAAATGAGTCAAAATGTCCTTGGGTTAAAATCCCTTAAAAGGCTATAAATTGGACAAGATCTAATGGTGCATATTCATCAAGTAGATATCCAATGGTGCAAGGTGACTAATAAAGAAGTAGGTCTAATATAGATCAATGATCAACATTCAATCATACCAATGATCTAATGGTGCATATGAACTGGTAGGAAAGTGGGCCTAGGTATATCGAAGGATCACATTGCTTTTTACATTATGATCCAATGGTGCAAGTTAAAGTTATAAAGTCAAAAGATCTAGATTAAGGGATCACATTTGTTTATACATAATGATCTAATAGTACGAGCGAGGTCAATAGGGTCAGCATATCTCAAGGATAGGTGAGAGATTTACAAGTGTCATTAGCTCATTAGGCTCCCAAAAAAATCAATGGTTTTCAGGCATCTCATATAAAGTAAATAAATGAGCAAGGTTCAAAGCTAAAATACTAAGGGATCTTCGATGGGAGGTCAAACATGTGACTAGGGTTGAACCAAGGAAAGTAGTTATGGTATGGGTCATCATTCCACCATTAGAGATCAACTAAATACCATTGAAGGGACACATTGATATAGTCATGATGATCAAAGATAAAGGGACACCATTGAAGCTAAATATAGACCTCTAATTTGAAGGTTGGTGGTATACAAGGTTCATTTTGCAACTGTGTTTGCCATTCTTTAAAGAAGGAAGACCCATATATAATGATCTCTTGATTTCTATAGATGCTCAAAGGCAAAAATAGGTCTTTTAGACCTAATGAAGATCAAAAGAGGTTATGTAGTCTATAGGTTTTCATCGATATATGTGGATATAATAAAACTAATAAAGGAGATTAGTTTTTTTTTTATATAAAATATCTAGTCTAGATTTGATCAAGGGTATATATTTATGATTATGAAGAGGGTCCTCATCCTTTAACATGTCCATATTTTTTACAAGTAGTCACCTAAAGCAAGAAAAAGCCATATTTCTATCAGATCCATGAGCGTGAAAGTTTTGTCTTTAGTAAGAGATGGTGTGAAGGATCAAGAAAAAGCTTTGGTGGTTAAAAGTTGTAGATAGGAGATTCAATGCATTCTTGAAGCCTTAAGGGACATTTTCACTTGGTAAGGTAGGAGCAGTATCCTAATTGAATAAAAAGGTGGCATCTCAAGCTCAATTAATGATCTAGGATGGTGCTCTCTCTCTCTCTCTCTCTCTCTCTCTCTCTCTCTCTCTCTCTCTCTCTCTCTCTCTCTCTCTCTCTCTCTCTCTCTCTTCTCTCTTATATATCCTAGTCTCATTCCCATTGAGGGGGTTCTCAACTCTTATAAATTTTCATTATTTTTTGGGATAAGGATACTCATTGAGACTCTTACAAAAGTGTGCTCATTTGATATGGTTAAACCCTATCAAAATATTGTAATAACTACCTTTTAAAGTAATAAGATGAACTCTTTGCCTACCTCTTGCTTTTTACTAGTGCTTAGTATGCTTGTGTATGATGCATTTATGAAGGAAAATCTTCCTAATCTATTGTTCTTTTACTTGCCTCTTTAAAGGTGTTTTCAAGATATTTGTAGGTCTAGATTGATGTTCTTTTTAAAACTCTTTTATGAAATATTTATGAAATTAATGAGATTGTGAGGTTGTGTGTGTTATAGTTGTCTTATTCTAATCTAGTGTGGGTTAAAGCTTATATGGGTGTCTATTTAACTTTAGTGCATCACCCTTTTAGCCTTCTTAAGATCCCTTAAACCCATTATAACCCTTTTTCCTATGACAAACATTAATTTAGGTGAGCATCAAGAGGAAGCCAACCTTCTCCAGAGGTTCAACCCCATTATAGGTGACCCATAGCCTGAGGTTGTCCCAATATTATAAATCAATTGGAAAGGGCCTAAAGAACCCTCTCCAAGGGTGCAGATTGAAGACATAATAGTTTTTGGCATGCCTGGTGGGACTATAGTTCAAGGAAGATTGATCAAATTTGATGTTGGTTTGATCAAATTTGTAGCAATTAAGCTCTCAAGAAACAACATATGGTGACTCCCAAAGGAAGATTCAACATTTTGGTAATAGATCAGTGACTTCATCCCATGCCAAAGGTGACAAAAAGTTCAAATTCAATAGGTATTCACTTTGAATTTGTTGAACTACCTTTAAATTTAGCAAAAAGATTAAGGTTTGCCAATACACATCATTATTAGGAAACCTTTGCTCTTAAGTCATTTTCAAGGCCTACCCTTGTAAGAGGACCTTTAATAAATCCTTTTGTAGTTATGGAAGCCCCTAGAACTTTTCACCTTGTGGATTTTATTGGCCAAATACCTCTATACCTTGCTTAATATGATCCTATCCTAGTTTCATCCCTTAAAATCATTCCTTATTATATTGGAGACCAAGCTACAACACCTTTTGATCACCTCATGGACATAGCCAATTTCTTTCAATATATATAATATCACTAAAGAAAATATAACTATTAGGTTATTAGCTACTTATTTCAAAGGAAATGCCCTAGATTCGTACATAGGCCTTGCTGCTAATTTTATTCAAGTATGGGACCAATTAGGTGATGCCTTATGCAAAAGGTTTGAGGACAAAAGTGACCATTTGTCACTTGTAGAGAAACTAACTACCATTAAGAGAGCTCCTCATGAAGTCATGCAAGCATTCAACACAAGGTTCCAAAAAACTTGGTACAAAATTCCAGTCTCAGTTAGAGCAACCCCTAACGTTGCCTTCCTCTACTATTTGAAAGCTTTAAACAGTGACATAATAGTGATGATCCAATCTATGGGAGGATATATACTTCTAGATGGTTATGAGGTGGCCATCAAAGCATAAAATTATTTGGCTCAAGCTAATAAGCTTATACTTAGACCACCAATGCCCTTATTTCTTGAAATTAGACCACCTCCTATTACTATCCCTCCACTTAATGGCATTCCTCCTACACTAACAATTACTACAATACCTATACCAAAACAATATAAATCTTCCAATAGTGGATCTAGTGATTCCCAAGAGCAAAATAACTTTCAAGAGCTCAAGAGCATGTTCCAATCATTGGGAAATGAGCTAGTAAATGTTAAGAGGAAAAAATATTTAAATAGGCCTTATCAAGGTTCATATCAACTTTAGTAGCAAGATTTTCAAGCAAATAGGCCACCATAAAAAGGGAACTACCAAGGCCAAGTCCATGGTCAAAAATAAGGACAAGGGTAACAAGGCTACAATAGGTAAAATAACTATAATCCTAATGTTGTAAGCACTTCCAACACCTTGGTCCCAATTCAAAATAATGTGGCTCAAGAAGCTGAGGGTACCATGCCTTGGAATCAATCTTTTGGGTAATCTTATTTCACCCAAAATTTCAATGATCAATGGTAGAAAGCTATGAATTTTGGGTACAACCAAGCTCTTATGTCCCAAAACATATAAGTACCTATGATGACCAAGCCAGAAAGCCTTAACAAGGTCAACTCACTGATCAAGGATCAATCCAGTTGGGTGCCACAATGGTGAAATGTGAGCAAGAGGAGTGTTATACACTCAATCAATAGGCTATCACCATCCTAGGATACATTCTAGTCACTAAAAATACTAGATTCAAAAGAAGGAACATGGATGGTAATCAGGGGCCAAGAAAGGAGCCTCTTACCATTACTCCTTCAATATCAAAGCTAGTTAGACTTGATGCTATTCCAAATGTCCCAATAGTTCTAAGGGTCAGAATTAGGGAAATGTCTTGGTCCCTTAAAACTCACAAGCTCAAGGTGCAATTGTGGTTCTTAAAGCATAGCCAAAGGTTGGTGTTTCACCCATCAACATTGTGAAACACATGATATGGTCCAATGTGAGTGTGCCAATGTGGGACATGTTCTCCATGCCTGGTCAAGTGGATATCCTTCAGGAAGGATTATCAAAGATCAATGTCACTAAGAAGACACCAAATAAGGAGAATGTGGTCCTTACCAATGTAACCAAAATACCAAATGAAGGGAAATCAGGTAAAGTGGTGAAACCTCCTCCATTCTATATTTCAATGATCAATGATAATTTGTTGGTGCATAATTACTTAGTGGACACTGGGGCTAGTACCTCAGTAATTCTAAAGTACATAGTTGATCAACTTGGTCTAAAATATGAGCTCCAATCCAAATGAGTGCTACAACTAGATGGTTCCTTTACCAAGACATCTATCATAATTAGAGACCTCAACTTGACCCTATATGCTTATCCTAGTGTCTCATTAGTTCAAGATGTTTTGATCCTAGATGTGCCTCCTTGATTTGCATTATGCCTATCCATGGAATTTAGATCAAATATTAGAGGTTATCTTCTAATATAATAGTCATACATGGAATTCATAACAAGATATGGGGCCAAAGTATCAATCAAGGATGAAACCATTACATAATTCCACATAGAGCAGTATGGGATAGATAACTCAAACATAAATTACACCATTATTGATGAGGATGAATTTGCAATGGGGAAGAAGGTGAAAAATCATCCATAAGAGATACTATACATGTTCTTGGATGAACTATGGAATGATAGCCAGTTGCTAGACACCTTAGGGGGTGTTGAAGAAAGGGACTTGGGTGTATACTATTTACATGAAGAGAACCAGTCCATGCCATCCTTCATGAGGTCTCAAGAAGAGTCTAGTGGTCTATAGAAGTTTTTTTTTATGGTTCAAGGAGAAAACATGGAGTGGGTGTAGGTGTTATGCTAGTTTCCCCTTCAAATGATAAATATTTCTCTTCATATAGGTTCCAATTTAGCTACTCCTATAATGTATTAGAATATGAAGGTCTCATCTATGGTCTTCAATGGGCTAGTAAGAAAGGGATTAAATAATTACAAGTCTATGGGGATAGTGAATTGATTGTGTGCCAAGTTAAAGGCTAGAATGTCACTAAGAACCCCTTAATGAAGTCCTACAAACATAGAGTTTGGGACATAATTGAGGAATTTAAAGCCTTCAACATCTAATCAGTGCTAAGGGGCCATATTCAACATGCTAATAGACTAGCAATTATGGGGGATCATTTTTATATCCCTAATGAATTAAAAAGGATAAAGGTACAACCAAATGCCAAATTGGTAATAAGACCATTTGTGCCAGATAATGAATCTCATTTGTAGGTCTTTAAAAGTGATAAAAAAATTAGATGGTGCTTGCATCAAGAAGCAGAGTTCTCCTCCATCAACCAAGGAAAATTGTAGCATTAATATGGGAAGCATATTGTTCAATTAAGGTCCAATAAGCTTCCTAAAGGGCTAGTCACCCTAGAAGGTCTCTTTCATGAAAGGGACCATATGAAGAAGGATAAATCAGTGATATCAACTAATGAAGAGAACTATGAGAGAGTTCTTATGCTTGAAGACAAGCTCCTCAAGCTTGGAAACGTAAGCACTAAAGCTAAAAGGCATGCTTTCATAGATATTCGTAAAGAATATGTAGACATATTTACTTGGAAATATAGTGACCTAAGAGGCTTTGATCCTAAATTAGTCTAGTACACTAAATAGCTAGAGGTTAATTCTAATCCTATTAGATAGAAGTAAAGGCCCATAAACCCCAAGATTGAATATCTCATGAGGAAGGAATTGACCAAGTTAATTGAATCCAAGATCATCTTTTTGATTAATCACTCCTCATGGGTAGTTAATCTAGCACCTATCAGGAAGAAGAATGGGGAAATCAAGTTGTGTGTAGACTTTAGGGATATTAATAGAGTCTCTTTGAAGGATAACTACCCTCTACCATCTATGGAGTAACTCCTTCAAATAGTTACTAGTTTAGAATACTTCTCTCTCTTGGATGGGTATTTAGGTATAACCAAGTGCTAGTGAGAGAGAAAGACCAGTACAAGACTGCCTTCACCACTGAGTGGGGCATATTTGATTATTAGAAGATGCCTTTTAGATTATACAATTCATGGAAAACCTTTCAAAGAGAAATGGGCATGGTCTTCCAAGGATTGCTAAATCAAATGGTACTGGACTACATGGATGACATCATAATTTTCTCCAAGAAAGCTAGTCAGCACATAGACCATCTGAGGTTGATCTTCTAGAGGTATAGAGAGTATGGGATCTCTTTAAATCCTAATAAGTGTGTGTTTTCCATGCATGAAGGCAAACTATTGGGTCACATTGTTTCAAAATAAGGACTATCCATTGACCCTAATAGAGTAAGTACTATCTTAGCCTTATCCTTACCAAATCACAAGAAAGGGATCCAAATCTTCTTTGGGAAGATTAAATTTATGATAAGGTTAGTACCTAGTTTTGAAAACTTGGTCAAACCCATCACCACCATGCTAAAGAATATCCAAGTGTTTTCTTGATCATATGAAGGTAAGATAGATTTTGAAGGGTTAAAGCATGCCATTGCCCAAGCACCCTCACTCTTAAATCCTAACTTCTCCAAGGACTTCATCTTGTACACCTTTATCGATGTTGACAACATATCAGCTATGCTAATGTACAATCATGGTGAAGGAATGGAGTATCTAATTACCTTTTTAAGTCAAGGGTTATAAGGATATGAGGTGAGGTACACGTTCATTGAAAAATAAGTTCTTGCATCCTTGAGGAGTCTCAATAAGTTTAGACCCATGCTCTTCAACAATAAGATCCATCTTATGGTGTCTCATCTTGGAGTTAGGGACTTCCTCCTTGACATGGATTTGAATGAGAAGAGAGCAAATTAGATCACCAAGGTCACAAAATATGATGTGGAGATCAAGGTCACCAAGCTAGTCAGAGGTAAGGGCTTATGTGAGCACATGGTAGAGGATCTCTAAGAAGACAAAGAAGCTGTTTTGGTGACTGAAAATAACTCATAGGTATGTGCACCTCCATTTTAAAATAGCTAGCTTCGAGACATGACTCAATTTTTGACAATAGGAGAATGTCCCCAAGGTTTTGATAGATCCAAATGAAGGTATTTCAAGCTTCAATCCATACCTTATGCATTGGTTGATGGTGTCCTTTTTAAAAAGGACCTCAATGTAGTACTCTTTAGGTGCATAGATAATGACCAAGTGACCAATCTCTTAGAATAATTTCATGATGGGCGTATAGGAGGCCATTTTTCACCTAGAACAATAGTATAAAAGGTAATAAGGGTTGGTTATTACTAGCCCAATATTTTCAAGGATGCTCATGCATGGGTTAGAAAATATCAGAAGTGTGCTCTCTTTGTAGGAAAGCAAAAATTAGTAGCCCTTCCACACAATCCAATTCAAGTGTAACAACCCTTCATGCAATGGGGATTAGACTTCATAGGGATGATCAATCCACCATCAAGTACAAGGAATAAATAGGTACTCACTATAATTGACTACTTCACCAAGTGGGTGGAAGCCGTTGCTTTGAAAGAGGCTAATGAGGGTGTAGTTTTGGACTTCTATTATAGCATTGTGACTAAGTTTGGTGTCTCACCCACCATAATTTCAAATAATGCATTGGCATTCCTTAGTATGAAGATAAGTGAGTGGGATATCAAATTGGGCATCTACCTCAACACCTCTTACAACTACTATCCTCAAGGAAATGGATTGGTAGAGTCCACAAACAAAAATTTACTAAGGATTATCTGGAGGACCATGGAAGAGAATTAGAGAACATGACACACCAAGCTAAGGATAGCCTTATGGGCTGATAGAGTGATTCCTAAAGCTACCAATGATAATTTTCCATATGTTCTTATGTATGGAAGGGAAACCAAATTGCCTATCTCTCTTAAGCTAATTGCATTAGAGTTATCCCACTAACTTGAGTTGATGGAGGATGAGCCCATGAATGTGAGGATGATAGAGATCCTAAAGCTAGAATAAACCAGGAACCTTGCTATGAAGACTTTGGATTCACATCAAGCTGAGTTCAAAAAAGCCTTTAATAAGAGAGCAACAATGAGCTTTAAGGAAGGGGACCTAGTCCTCAAATGGGAATCAAATAAGGATAAACCAGATTACCATACCAAGTTTAATAGCTTGTGGAGTGGTCCTTATTTGATTCATGGATGTAGAGAACATAATTATTTTTAGCTTGCCCAATTGGATGGAGAGGTATTACCCATCCTATTCAATGGAATTCATTTGAAGCCTTGTTATTAAAATCATTGCATCCATTATACATATTAGAGTAGATTTTTATGCTTTCCTCTAAGTGCCTTGTGCACATTTTCTTTCTACTATGTGTTTCCTTTTTAATAAGTTCCTTAGGCACTTTTTTATTCTTTTGATTTTATTCTTTCTATTGCAAAAGAAGGTTCTAGATAAGGATAGCCTTGTGCTATCTTCATGATCAATTGAGATAAGACTTGGGACTCTATACAGCTAATGGACTAGTTTAATGCCACTTATCTTGCATAGCAGGCATGTAACCCTAGGATGTCACCAAAAATGTTGGCCAAAGTTTAACCCATATACAGATCTTGACATTATAATAAATATTCTAGACATCTTGGTGTGGAGCAAGAAACTGAGAAGAGTTCATGTTGAATAAAGGATCCAAAGTTTTGGATGGAATGAGTGGTCCAAAATATCTCATATAGCTTGTAAAGATTTCGAAACACTTTAAGTTAGCTTAATGTATAGATTGTATAAATTCAATAATTTAGGTCTTGATGGTTGTCATAACATGAAGTAGGTTTTATAAAAGCCTCAAGAGCTCATTTGAGCCTTGGAAATTCAATCAAAAGATCAAGCACAAGTCTAGAAGAATCAGGGCATCATAAAGACATCATATCAAAAATGAATAGACCAATTCACTTATGTATTTTATAGGTCCACTCAGAAACAATCATGATCTAAAATCTTGGAGCACCATAAAAATACTCATGCCAACATCATATCTTGTAAGTTTCATGCCCATGCGAGCTTCTTATCTCATGTTATGCAGCTTCAAAGATGGACCTAAAATATAAGATGTTCATGCAAATGCCAAGTTTAAGGTCAACAAAATAGCCATTTGGATTTGAAAATCCTTAACAAGTTTAAAGTTGATTAAGATCTAATGGTTCACATGAGCTTAAATACTAACAAGCAAGATCTAATGGTTCAAACTAGGGTCAAATGAGTCAAAATGTCCTTGGGTTAAAATACCTTAAAAAGTTATAGGTTGGATAAGATCTGATGGTGCAGATTCATCGAGCAAAGATCCAATAACACAAGGCAACTAACAAAGAGTTAGGTTTGATCTAGATCAATAATAAACATTCAATCATGTCAATGATCTAATTGTGCATATGAATTGGTAGGAAAGTGGGCCTAAGTAGATCAAAATCTCACATTGATTTATACATCATGATCATGTTTCACTAAATTTTGTCTATTTTAAGTCTAAAGGAAAATAGAAATAAGGATGGGGTAAGTGATTAGAATGAACCCAAATTTGGTTTGCATGATGTATCCAGACATTTTGAGCACTCCTCTTTAGCTAGGGAGGACTACCTACAAATAATAAAGCACTGGCATAAGATGTTTGTTAGCAGATAAATGTGTGGGCTGTCAGGCTACGTGCTTGTTCTAGGAAGTGTGAAACTTCCCCAAAGATGATAGTCCATTTTTGAGAGGTAAAAGAATAATAAATAACTAAAATAAAGGTAAAGAGAGAGTGAGAGAGATAAAATTACCGCTTTTAACAACTTGTACATAGTAAAGAGTGACAGGGTGTAGGTGAGGCATTTTGCTGGTGTTTTAGAAGTTGTAGGTTTTGAAGAGGCTAGGAAATTGATAGTTACTGACATTGGTAGGAGTGTGACCGATATCAGTATATTATTGAGTTTGATAGTAGGTGATCGATGTTGGTTAGGCTACCAAGGTTGGTAAGGGCAATAATTATCTGGGGAGCTTGCAAAAGGCTTTCCTGGGTTTGGATTAGGCTAGGGAGGTTGGGAGAGCTATGAGAGGGAGATTATGGCTTGGTTAAGTCTGGTCAGATGTTTGGTATGTCAAGTAAAGTGGAAAAAAGTAAGGAATCTTTGTAACTCCCTCATGGGGGTATGATCAAAATTGCATAAATTAGTGTAGGGTAGATATAAAGAAATAGAAGAATAAATATTTAAACAACATATAGTATTAGTGATATACTTAGCTATGGTGGTCACTGAATGATAAGTGTCAGGTTAATGGTCTTTATCAGGGAGTCTAAACCTAAGTGCCTAAACAAAGAGAATAGGTGGGTGTTTTTGGTCCTCAAGAACTTAGTTTTTGATTGTGATTGACTTACATAGGGTGATTGTAAGCCTAGATGTCAAAAAATAGAATGTTGAGAGCTTGAACAAGAGTAAGAATTGATTTTCTTAATTTTTGCTGACCTGAACTATAGGTTGGAGTTTGGCTTATATTATTGATGTCGATGATCCCTCCGATGTCGACCATGATCCCATCGACATTGATCATGGGTCGATCGACATCAGTGACCCTAAAATAGGTAAACCTTTCTATTTTTGGCCTATTTTCTATTGTTGTGCATGCCAAGTGTGACACCCATTATAAAATGATAATAATTAGAATTTATGAAGGAAGTTGTTTAGAAATATAGTTTGGAAGTAGGAATAAGTCTTGGGTAGTTAGGATGAGGGGACGACGTCTTGAGGTGACTCATCAGGGGAGAATTAGTCATAAAGTGAGATGGCCAAGTAAGGTGGAAATAGAAGTTTTTAATTAATTTAATTAAATATTTTAAATTAATTAAATGTGTGAGGGGTAAAAGTATGGGTTAAGAAGATTAATTCTTATTATTAAAATGGGTTTAGGGGGGTTTTGACACAGGGAGTTATGCACATGTGTGTGATGTAATTTTGGTGTCTATATTTGCCCCTTTTTGTCTTATAATTTGTACTAACATGATGCAAGACAAAAATATGAGTTAGATGCTCTAAGTATTGGATGAGGTATCCCCCCTTAAAATGGGAATAAATGGAGGAGAAACTAGAATTAGGTACTGATTTGATAAAGAGGTAATTGGGTGACTAATAGAGAATTGAGTATCACTTCATATGTGTAGGCCACAATGAGCTATAGTTGACAAAGTCAAGAATAGGCAAGGTAAAGGAGGACTTAGATAAAAGAAACCAAAGCAAAACCTATAAGTGATAGCTGATAGGTTAAATCAATCAAAGTTGTAGCTCTAATGGTCAATGTGTCCCAGGTATCTGAGGTAGGAAGTGCCCCTAGGAAATACAAATGGGTTGAAGGTAACAAGACAAGCTTGGTTGCCATCCATAATACCTAAAATACATACATGTGCATAATATCCAACTATAGAGGAATAACCTAAGTGGTCAGGACAAGCAATGTAAGGGTGGTGTAAAAGGGTCAATGAGTGAGGAAATATTTGTGATCTCTAAGCAAAGTAGTCAAGGGTGAAGATTTGAGTGATCTTTAATGGTGTTTTGTCATGGTTGGGGGAGATATATGTGATCTCTAGTTATCCCAATGTATGGGTAAGGTTGTGCAAAGTTAGGGGTAGTTGGTGGGTAAAAATAGTATTGGAATGGTGCTAACATCAATAAGATATGATGATATTGGTAATATAAAGTGTTGACATCCGTACAACTAGGGTAACATTGTCGATGTTAGTAAGCATAAGCACCGATGTCAGTAGGTTAGGTCAAAAATGTTGACATTAGAGAATGACCAAACCCAACAAAAAGGGGTTTGGTGGCTAACCAAACTCAGTTGCAACCTTGTGATTAGAGATGACAAATAGAGCTTAAGAGTGATTTGAGATGGAAGCACAAAGAAGGGACCCAGTGGGAGGCATACGACCATAGGAGCCAGTAGTGCCAACTAAGAGGAGATGAAGAGATGAGGTAAGAGAATACACTACTTTGATTTGGTTATTTTTAATTTTTAGGTTAAATGATAAGTGGGGTTGTAGAAAATAGGAGTTGGAGGGTAGAAATACATTATAGGAGGTGTAAGATAAGTTAGGGGGAGCTGTGGGTAGTTTTTTAAGGGGAATATAAAAGGTTGGGTTTGGGTTGTTTAGCTCTAGGACCAAACCAGTCATTGACATCAATGAGATCAACTAACGTCAGCCAATATGACACCAAGGTCGATCAATGTCGACTGACATGACACTAAGGTTGGTAATTTTCTACTAACATCAACAGTTACATAGGTCAATAAAAAATTGACATCAACATTAATGATGATGTCAACTACTATTAAAAAGTAGTAAATAAGAGAAAGGGTGAGTTTTTTATCTGAAGTGGAAGTAGTCAACTAGTCTAATGGTTGAGCTAGCCTCAAAAGACCTCATGTCATTTGAGTGTTGCCGACATAGCCTAGTTTAGGGCCTCAAGCTCATATAGCTCTCTTAGAACCTAGGAAAAAGATCTAAAAAGGTATGTTTTAGGGAAAAAGGTAAGTTAAGATAGTTAGAGAGGTTGAGGAATTAAAAGATAGGTCATAGTGTCAAGACTCAAGAATATAGGTAGTGAGGCCTAGAGGTGGAATAGGTGAGTAGGCCTAGGGTAGAGAGAGAGAGGCAGTAAAGCCTAAGGTAGTTAGTAAGGTGGATATATGGCTGAGCTAACCTTAGAAGACCCCATGTCAACTGAGTGATGTCTATATAGCCTAGTTTAGGACCTTAGACCAATGTAGTTCTTCAAGTGAGAAGGGAAAAAGGTGGTGATAGAGTAGATTATAATGGATGTGACTTGAGTTGTATGTGTATGGATGTAAGCTAGGATGGAGCTTACTCTATGAGATCATCTACCAAGGTTATTGACATGCATGAGGAGAGATGTTACTATAGATGAGTGGGAGCATGTGGCAGCTATGGGTTTAGGAGGAGTGTAATGGTAATATCATGTCATGTGGGATGTGTCATTGATGATAGCTTTGATTGTAAGGTGGGACCATACCACCAACACCTTCCATCTACTAACTAGGGAGTTGACAGTGACACAAGAGGATGTCTATAGGATTCTGAGGTTACCACTCTAGGGTGAGGAGATTTTTTTATACTTGAGAGAGGAGTATGATATACACATGGTTAGTTTATATGGGGAGTATGCTAGTGAGGTGACCTACCACTCTATGAGTTTTTAATATGAGCCACTCTACATGGCTGATGAGGAACAACATCATCTAAGCATCTTGATGATGATCAAAATCATGGTGTATGCATTACCTGATGTAGAGAGAGGGAGATTTTTGATTGATTTGATAGGTGTGTTACGTAGATGATTGATTAGTAGACCATTTTACTTGGGGTCTAGTATTTTTGGCATAATTATATAGAGAGTTGTGGGGTTTGAGGTTGTGATGATGATACAGTCTATGTGCCAGCCATCTTCTATACTATTAGGCATATGAGTGCATCGTGGTGACATGACCACTAGGGCTACCTACCACTATCCTAATTTGCTTCAAGGTTAGATTTAGATGGTGGAGAGATGGGATGGCACAAACCTAAGTGGATGGCATCATGTGAGACATTGCCTACTATAGGTGCATGATCAAGGGCTTGATCCCTATAGATATCATGTGGAGACTATATCTGACATATCTAGTCTTTAGAGGTCAGGTAGAGAAATTTGTTGGGTTATAGAGCTCACTATGGGTCAGGGAGAGATACATTGGTGAGCTAGAGATGGTACCTATGGCATGGGTTATGAGGTAGTTTGGTCTATTATAGGATATTATGCCTACCTATCCTCAATATAGGAGGGATGACATAGAGGTACACTTCCCATTACCCCAGGAGACCGATGGACTAGATTTTGAGGAGCTACCCATAGGGCTAGGTGTTGGGGACCTAGTGTGTACAATAGCCTATACAACTTGGTGGTTAGGGTTACATCTAGTAGTGGAGGTTAGGAGGCCACTAGCATACTTATAGGGGTTAGTCAAGGAGAGAGATGTAGTACTATAGGCTCAAGATACAACATTATAAGCCTAAGATACAATGATGCAAGCTTGAGAGATAGCCCAAGTATAGGTGTTAGCCTTACAAGGGTAGGTGGTGATGTTGTAGGGTTAGATTAGGGAACTACAAGGTTAGGTTGTAGCACTATAGGGCTAGGTGATTATTTTACAGGGTCAGGTAACTACAGTGATAGCAAAGAGAGAGAGAGAGTTTGAGAGCAATAGTAGGCCAGGCTACTCCTCTTCCACCACCACCATAGGGACTAGTATAGGCTGGGCCATCATCAGGTGCTATGGGTATTCTGTAGATTGTATGGATGGTGAGGTATTTGACTGCCCTAGATGATATTTCTTACTATGAGAGGGAGATTAGAGAGTTCCCATAGATACATAGATATTTAAAGTTTAGAGAGTAGGAGAGGTTGATGTCATGTGTGATAGCTTCAAGCTCATGTCGATGTAGATGGATGGAGATTGGTGATGATGCTACATTCTCACAACCTTGGGAGAGCCTTGAAGACCCTGAGTATTAAAGTTTTGTCATTTTTTGTTTATATATGTTACATGTATATCAGCCTATGAGCCAAAGATGCGAGATGTACATTTTGAGAAAGGTTTATGATGTAGATGATGAACATGTATTTTGATCACATATTATATATATGAGATATTAATTTATTGCCATGTGTTTATTTGAGATGCATTGCTTATGATTATGATGATGATATGGATGATTTTTATTTTATGCTATGTTAATTTGTATGTTAATGTCAGACTAGCCTATCCCATTTATGTGATGGTATATGCATAGTTGATTGGTTAGTTTCATCTTAGCATTTTCCATATTTGTGATGGTGTATGCTTAAAATGAATAGAGTGGTTTGGCTAATTTATTTTAGCATTTTTCCATATTTGTGATGGTGTATGCATAAAATAAATAGGTTGGTTAGGTTAATTTTGGTATTACATTGTTTCTGCATCTCAAATAGAGATATCAACATGTGATGTGGATGGAAAAAATAATAAAGGCAAAATGCTCATGCATTGGCCAAGACCATAATTTAGAACATAAATAGGCTCAGGAAAATGAGACTCTTTCATGCCTTATATATTTGAACCATTGTGTTTGTTAGAGAAGCATCATGTTTACCTCATGTTAGGTGAGCTTCATATTCCCTTCAAAGATAATGAGGGGAAAAAGGATAGAATGAGGGAAAATGTTTATATAGCCTAACCTACCAAGTAGAAATGATATGTCCCTTTTATGGGTGACCTGAGAGCTAATATAGGCAAGTCCATGACTTAAAGCTTTTTTTTTTGTTTGTAATAGGGATGCTCAAGGGATGAGCTCAAGTTAAACATGAAATAAAGAGATGTTGGTTTAACAAAAGAATGGTCATAGATGTAAGGCATTTAAAGGCTTGGGTTCTAGCCTTCCTTCAAGAGAAGACAAGTGATAAGTTTTTGAACCATACTTGTAAGTTATGATATAAGTTCCAAGCTAATTATGAGTAAATTTACCTCATTTAATTTTCTCTGTGTTCGTCACATGTTGATTTTATTTTAAGACAAGATCTCCTATATTAAAATCTTGCTCTTGAAGGTTTTTTTTATAAGCACGTTTGATATGCTCTTGATAGATTTGGAGGTGGTTGAGGGCTATGAGACAGTGTTCATCAAGCAATTAAAGTTGGGCCAAATGTTCTTGGTGAAAGTCATCTTTAGTAAGTATGTCTTGTAGATAAATGCAAAGAGAAGGAATCTAGACCTCAAGAGGCAAAATAGCCTTCGTCCCATATACCAATGAAAAAGGTGTAGCACCCATAGGGGTTTCAGATGCTAGTGCAGTAAGCCCATAAAGCAAAAGGATTGTGTGTGTGTCAATCCTTGCCTATATCATTAAATACCTTCATGAGAATTTTGTTCAAGGTTTTGTTAGAAGATTCTACCTATCCATTAGCTTGGGGATAGTATGGTGATGAGAAGCTTAACTTGATTCCAAATGCATCATAAAGACTTTGAATAGTCTTTTTTTGAAAGACTTACAATTATCAGTTATAATCTTGTGAGGTACACCAAAATGATATATGATGTGATGGTTAATGAAATTAAAAAATTTGTTAGCTTTAGTGGAGATGAGAGGGACAACCTTGACCCACTTGGTGAAGTATTCAGTGGTAGTAATGATAGAGTGATGACAAAGCAATGAATGAGGGTTATTCTCTCTGATTTGATCTAAGCCCCATTAGGAGAAGGGATAAAAGTCTTTGTAAACTTGAAATACATGAAGGAGGTTAGCATGTTATTGACACTTGACACAATGTTGAACATAATCAGCTCAGTCTTGATGAAGTATGGGCCAATAATAGCCAAGTTGAAGGATACATTTAGTAACTATGTGACCATTGAAATGCCCACCACAAATCCCATCATGGAATTATTTAATTTCAAAGGGAGTCTCAATACTAGTTAGGTATCTAAGGAGAAGATCATCGAAACTTCTCTTGTAGAGAAGTCCCCCTAGTATAGTGTAATGAGTGATATGTTTTATGAAGGCCCATTTCCCATTATTAGAAAGATCACGAGGGGTAATAGAGAAGGAAAGATAATCTGTGAGTTGTTTGTACCATAAGTCTTATGGGTTAGTTGTTACATTTCTGACAAAGAGGATGTTATCTGAGACATAAGAGGGCAATGTTAAGCAATGCACAGTGACATAGAGTCTTGAAGAGGAGGATGAAGAGGGTATGTGTGAATCAAGTGAAGCCATCATGCCAGCAAATTTATTTGTAGATCAAGGAATAATTTTCAAGAGATAAGAGTCAAATGATCCCAAGAGTGTATCTACATGATGTTTATACCACTTCAAAATTTCATTTTTGCATAGGTAGGAACCATTAACTTGGTTAACCACTAGTTGAGAATCACCAACAATAGTTATGGATTTGATACCCAAGAAGAGAGTTGTTTGAAGTCCTTTAATCAAAGCCTCATATTCGGCCATATTTTTAGTGCATTCAAAATCTAGTTTAAATGATAAAGGCATAGGTTCATCATTAAGAAGAATAAGAATGACCCCCACACCCCCATCATGTTGGCATTTAGATCCATCAAATAACATCATCATTTGATAGATGTCATCGATGGAGAGTGTTGTAATAGATTCATCAAGGAATTCAAGTTTTGAAGGTTGATTGTCAGGCAAAGAGGCAGCAACTAACTAGTCAATGATTGTTTGCCCCTTAATAGATTTTTATTGAATAAACTCTAAGTTGAATTCAATAAGAAGCATGAGCCACTTGGCTACATATTGGTTTTGATATGGTTTGGAATGCATGTATTTGAGAGGATCAATGTGGGTGACCACATAGGTTTTATGATTTAAGAGATAATGGCAAAGTTTAGAGGTAGAAAAGACCAAATCAAGGCAACATTTTTCAGTATGGGTATATTGAGTCTCATAATCAATAAGTGTGTGGCTTATGTAATAAACCACCTACTCTCGATGTTGGTCATCTCAATGTGCAATCATAGTACCTAAATAATGGTCTATTATAGAGATATATAGGTAAAAAGGCTGATTTTCCTTAGGTGGAATAAGAATTGGTGGGGAAAGGAGGTATTGTTTAAGTGCATCAAAGGCTTCTTGGAAATTTTTATTCCATTGAAAGGAGACATCCTTTTTAAGGAGATGGTGAAAGGGTTGGCAGCGATCTGACAACTCGAAAATGAAGCATCAAATTGACTAAAGTTTGCCTTGTAGGCTATAGAGTTGTTTGATATTAGTAGGTGGAGGCATTTCTAGGATTTCTCTAACCTTATCGAGATTGACCTCGATACCACTAAGATAAATGATAAAACCTAAGATCTTACCAAAAAAAAACCAAAGACACATTTCTTTAGGTTTAGTCAAATGTTATATTGGAGGAGATGAGTGAATAAGGTTTTGATAATCGTCAAGTGTTCTTGGTGAAGTTTAGACTTATCAAGTAAGTCATCCACACAATCTTCCATAATTTTATGTAAGAGATCATGGAAAATATAGGTCATGGCACGTTGGTAAATTTCACTAGCATTTTTTAGGCCAAAAGGCATGACCTGATAACAAAAATTTTCCAATGGGGTAATAAAGCTTATCTTGTGTTGATCCTCAAGAGTGATCAAGATTTGATTATATCTAGAGAATCCATCCATAAGTGATAGCATCTCAAGGTCGGCTGTTAAATCAAAAAGTTATTTGATACTAGGCAATGGGAAATCATCTTTTAGATAAGTGAGGTTTAAATCATGATAGTCAGTGCAAATATAGATTCCCCCAGTCACTTTTGTGATAGGAACAATATTGGAAATCCATTGTGGGTAGTCGATGGGTTGGATAAAGTTTACAAAAAGGAGGCATTAGAGCTCTTCTTTGACAAGGAGAGCGATATGAGGATGAATTTTGCAAAGCTTTTACTTAATGGGTTTATCACTTGATTAGTGACAATGTTATGGGTGATGATAGAGAGGTCAATACCAGGTATGTCATTGTAAGACCAAGAAAATGCTTTACTAGGGTCATTAATAAACTTGGCATAATTAGCTTGCTCAGAGGAATCTAAAGATTGGCCAATCTTGAGGATGTGAGGGTTATCATGGGAGTGTAGGTTGATGTCAATGGTTGATTCATTTAACATAGCTTTCATTTTAGAGGGGAGTGATCATTGGATATAAGAATCATCCTCACCCATGTAGGTGAGAATTGCATCATCATCTTGACATTGGATAATGTTAATAGTGGGAGAATCTTCATCAATTATTTTAGGATGAACGAGAGGAAGGGACCTTGTTTCCTTACCCTGAAGATAGGTGAGAGGCCCCAAATGGATGGCATTTATTGAAAAAAAAATTAAGAGGTATAGATACCTCTGATTATGTAGGTGATGGTGGAGAAGAAGGTCGAAAAGGAGAGATTGGTTCTTCGATAATTGGTTCATGAGAAATTTTAGTGAGTTTATTTGGTTCATCATATCGCACCCCATGCCTCTTTTTGGCATTTTCAATGGTGTTGCTAATATGATATTCAATAGGCATATGGACACCTTGTTCATAATGACCCAAACCAAATCCTTTACAAGCACACCTATAGAGATATGTGTGAGCGAATCTAGGGTTACTTAAGAAAAAGAAGTCATAGGTAAATGGTTGTGGTGAACAAGATGGATTGCTGGAAATGAGAGCTTGATCAATTCCCCTATATTTGAAATTGGTTCAAAGGTTGGGGGGGCATAAGGGATGAACATCCCAATATGGGGATCATAATTTAGGTGCACGTGATTCCTTCCATATTATTGTGGAGTATAAAATGTTAGGTTATGGAGCTAAAAGCTTCACCAAGATGTAAACAAGAGGTTGTTGAGAGGTTGCTAAGTTGCAGAGCAACCGACATCGGTCTGATCAACCAATGTCATTCATATCTAGTGACCAGAGCAACCGACATTAGTCAGGTATCGGCTGACATCAATCATCTCCAGCTAGACATGGATCGATGTCAGTCGCTTGTGCAGTTCTGGAACTTTCAGTTTCATGAACAATTTGTTAATGAACTGGTTGTTTGCATGTCAAAGGACTATTTTTAGTCTTGAGCTATGGATCTAATTATTGTAATTGGATGTCTAATTATTGTTTGCATGGGATCTATATAATAGACTCATGGGATGTATTGTAATGTGTGCTAGTTGAGAGAGCAAGGTTAGCTCCTTCAGAGTGAAGAGATCAAGGTGTGTTCCTCCTAGTGCCACAGTGCCAAGTGTGTATGATCAGGTAGATCTACAGGTTATTGCAAGATCAGGTAGAGATCCACAGGGGTGCTACTTTGGAGAATCAAAAGGGTTCTTCATGTGTGTATGATCTCGATCAGTAGGTGTTCAAGGCCAGGTTGATCTGTGATATAGCAAGATCAGGGGAGATCTACATGGTAAGTAAGATCATTGATTTGTAGGTGTGTGTGTGTGTGCGGTCTAGGTTTGCAGGTGTTGTAAAACCAAGTTGATCTGCAGGTGGCAGCAAGATCAGGGAGATTAGTAACACAATAAGTAGCAAGATCAGGGGAGATCTACTTAGAGTACGGTGTGTACTCAGTCATGGAGTACGTGGAGTACTTGTGTACTGGCAGTAGTGATACTGACTAGTGGTACTGGCAATAGTGATACTGACTGGTTAGAGGTGAACAACTCTGTGTTTGAGTTGTGTGTTGGGACTGTAATTAAGAGAGTGAACTCTTGAAAGTGAATTACTGTACACTTGGTGTGGGAAGCCTATAAGGTGTGGAAGAGTGTGGCATCTCTTCATTGTAATTTCTTTTCTAGAAGAGTATTAATACAATTGGGTATTGTCTCTCATATTCTGTGTTATTTCTGAATTTCTAGTTACTTGTTACTTCTAGTTAAATTTTGCATTTAGTTGCTTATACAAAGGTAATCAATTGTGTGCTCCATAATCCTAACAAAATGGTATCAGAGCCAAGGTGCTGGTTCATAGCTTGATACCCCTAAAAAGTGGTATCAGAGCCAGGTTGTTGGTTTGGTGGACAAGTTTATCAGAGCCAAGGTTGTTGGTTCAGTGCAGGTTCACAAAGCTAAGTTGCAGGGAGCAGGTTTGTGTTTGATTACAGGTCACTCTCAGAGGTTTCTAATTGAGTGGGAGTATAGCAATGGTAGAAGGAAGTATGGAGGAATTCAAAAGCAAGAATAGTCAATTACGGTGTTATGGAAAGAAAGAGCAGGTAAAGAAATATTATTTGTTGGTAGAAGATCAGCATGAAAGAACTGAAGAAGCAGATGTTGCAGGTGTTGTTACACAAGATGCTCTGATATGTTCCTTGGATAAATTAGAATATTGTTTTATAGATTTTGTTGCTTTTGTGTTGAAGGAGGTCCCAGTCTTGAAGATGTGGCTAATTTCTTCAGGAAAGATGGGTGATGAGAGATACACAGAAACTCTCACAGCGGATGCACTTAAATTAGCAGGTGGTAAGAAAGTAGGTATCCTTTATCTATCTACTTATATTATTGATTTTTATTCTATTGCGAAGACGTGGCTTTGTAGGCTTGGTCACATGAACAAGAAGGAGATGCATGTTCTTAAGAGGAAGTCAGATGTCTTTGACAGACTTAAGAACTGGAAAGCCTTGGTGTTCATGGAGGAGATGACGGACAGAGATCAGTGGAGAAGGCTGAGTAACTCTGAGCAGGGTAGTTTGGATAGGGTTTTGATCCAAAGAGAGCTTGTGGGTAAAAAGTCATCACTCATAGGAGAACACAGGTACCAGCATCAGTCAGGAAGAACTGGCATCAAACAGACAGGTACCAATGTCGGTCATGTGTAGACCAGAGTTGGTGGTGTCAGGTAGGGTAAGACCAACATCGGTCAGGGAACCGATGTCAGTGACAGGTAGACACTAATGTCGTTCATGAAACCAGCATCGATAGTTAGGATAGTCGCATGAAATTGATGTCAGTCAAATGCAGACTGTGTGGTGATTGAGGTCGGTCACTGGAATGGATTTTGGGCAGACAGTAAGCTGTCAAGGAGTCTCCAATGCCCATATGGAGGATTGAAAGGGTAAGTAAGCCTCAAATTCATTATTCCTCTTCTTTATACTGTTGCTCACTATAGAGTAGGAAGGATCTAGGAAACAGTGGGAGCATGGCATGAATGAAGAATTTCATTCTTAGGATGCAGAACCAAATGGGAGATTTGGTAGGGTTGCCAGTCAGTATGAAGGCACTGAAAGATGAATGGATTCTTTGGTTAAAGAATAGAGAGAATGGACACATGAGATAGAAGGCTAGGTCATCTGGTCTTGAGGAAGCTCCAGGACAGTGGTACAGGTTTGACAGGTGGATGACAAAGCATGGCTTTAGTCAATGTCATTGTAACCATCGTGGTTTCTTTACCAGGTTGGGTGATGATTGCAACATCATCCTGTTACTGTATGTTGTGTGTATGCTTGATGCAGGGTTACACATACAGGGTTTTTCTGAGCTAAAGGTAAAGTTAGTTTAGAGGTGTGTCATGAAGAATTTGGAGGAGCAAAATTCTTTGGCATAAGTGTGTTTCTAGAGACATGGAAGATCACAGGTTGATTTTGTCTTTGGATGATTGTGTGAAACTAGTTACAGTTCTATGAACAGTGTCCTGATTCACATGATGAGGTTAAGTACATGCGTACTGGACCTGGGTTTGCCTACACAATGGGAGCTATCAGCAAGTTTGGAGCCAATCCAAGAAAGAAGCACTAGAGTGCAGTTCAGTGGATTCTCAGGTATCTAAAATGGACCAGCAGTAGGTATATATGCAATGCAGGGTCAAGTTCTTTTCTACATGGGTTTGTAGATGCGAATGCGACAGGTTACTTGGATGACAGGAGGTGCACCATAGGTTTTGTGGTGGTTGGTCTTCAAGGTTGAGCTTGAAGAGGAATACAAGCTAGGAAATAAATTAGATGATGTACAGGTATAGGTACAGTGCAGTTGTTTATCTCCAAGTGGGAGATTGTTAGGTTGTGGAGCTAAAAGCTTCACTGATGTAGACATGGAGGAGGTTGTTGAGAGGTTGTTGAGTTGTAGAGCAATCGACATTGGTCTGATCAACTGACGTCAGTCATAAATAGTGAGAAGAGCAATTGACATCAGTTAGGTATCAGCCAACATCGATCATCTCCAGCCAGATAGGGACCGACGTCAGTCACCTATGCAATTCCAGAACTGCTAGTTCACGAATAGTTTGTTAATGAACCAATTCTTTGCATGTTAAAGGACTATTTTTAATCTTGAGCTACAGATCTAATTATTGTAATTGGATGTCTAATTATTATTTGCATGATATCTATTTAAGAGACTTATGGGCTGTATTGTAAAGTGTGCTAGTTAGAGAGAGCAAGGTTAGCTCCTTCAGAGTGAAGAGAACAAGGTGTGTTCTTCCTAGTTCCATAGGGGTGCCAAGTGTGTATGATCAAGTAGATCTACTGGATAGCAAGATTTGGTAGAAGATCTATAGGGGTACTAGTTTGGAGAATCATAAGGACTTGGTGAGGCAAGGATAAGGGTTCTTTAGGGTGTAGAGAGATCTACATGGTAAATAAGATCATTGATTTGTAGGTGTGTGTGTGTGTGTAGTCTAGGGTTACAGGTGTTGCAAAACCAAGTTGATCTGTAGGTGGCATCAAGATTAGGGAGATCAACAACACAATAGGTAGCAAGATCAAGGGAGATCTACTTGGAGTACAGTGTGTACTCAGTCATGAAGTACATGGAGTAATTGTGTACTGGCAATAGTGATACTAACTGGTGGTACTAATAGTAGTGATATTGACTGGTTAGAGGTGAACACCAACTCTGTGTTTGAGTTGTGTGTTGGGACCATAATTGAGAGAGTGAACTCTTGAAAGTGAATTATTGTACACTTGGTGTGGGAAGCCTATAAGGTGTGGAAGAGTGTGGCATCTCTTCATTGTAATTTCTTTTTTGGAAGAGTATTAATACAATTGGGTATTGTCTCTCATATTCTATGTTATTTCTAAATTCTAGTTACTTATTGCTTCTGGTTAATTCCACATTTAGTTGCTAATACAAAGGTAATCAATTGTGTGCTCCTAGATACTCTATTTCAGGCTGTATGGAAAGAGGCAACAAAATCTATAAAATAAGATTCCTAGGATGCAGAACCAAATGGGAAATTTGGTAGGGTTGCCAGCCGGTATGAAAGCACTAAAAAATGAATGGATTCCTTGGTTAAAGAATAGAGAGAATGGATACATGAGACAGAAGGCCAGGTCATATGGTCTTGAGCAAGCTGTAGGACAGTGGTATAGGTTTGACAGGTGTATGACAAAGCAGGGCTTTAGTCAATGTCAGCGTAACCATTATGTTTGTCTTACCAGGGTGGATAATGGTCACGACATTATCCTGTTACTATATGTGGATGGTATGCTTATTACAGGTTCAGACATACATGGTTTTGATGAGCTAAAGGTAAGCTTAGTTCAGTGGTGTGCCATGAAGGATTTAGGAGCAGTGAAATCCTTTGGCATGAGTAATCCTAGAGACAGGGAAGATCACAAGTTGATGTTGTCACAAGATGATTGTGTGAAGGTAGTGCAGGATGCAAAACTGGGTAGCACACCTATGGATGGATAGTTCATAGAACAGGGTCCCCAATCACATGATGAGGTTGAGTACATGTGTACTCCCTGATATTACCCCAATAGTGGGAGTTGTCAACAGGTTTGTGGCCAATCCGAGAAGGAAGCACTGGAAAGTGGTTCAGTGGATTCTCAGGTATCTGTGAGGGATCAAAGTAGGGATTCCCCAGCTACTAGATAGAGAGAGCAAGTTTGGATCCTCATAGTGCCAAGTGTGTATGATCAAGTAGATCTGTGAAGATCCACATGGGTGCTGGTTTGGAGAATTAGAAGGGTTCTTCATGTGTGTATGATCTCAGTTAGCAGGTGTGCAAGGCCAGGTTGATCTATGGTATAGCAAGATTAGGTGAGATCTACATGGTAATTAAGATCATTGATTTGTAGGTGTGTGTGTGTGTGTGTGTGTGTGCATGGTCTAGGTTTGCAGGTGTACAGAACCAGGTTGATCTGTAGGTGGCAGCAAGATCAAGGTGATCAGCAACACAACAGGTAGCAAGATCAAGTGAGATCTACTTGGAGTACATGGTGTACTTAGACCTTGAGTACGTGGAGTACTCGGTTTGAGTACGTGGAGTACTCGGTTGGACTGGTAGTGATTGTCACTTATTGGTGGTACTGACAGTAGTGATACTGATTGGTTGGAGGTGAATAGCAACTCTGTGCTTGAGTTGTTTGTTGTGACCGTGATTGAGAGAGAGCTTTAAGGGAAGATTACCGTGTATGCCCTAGATGTGTGTGAGCTCTAGAGGTACACAACTCAAACACAGAGTTGGTGTTCACCTCTAATCAGTCAGTATCACTACTGCCAGTACCACCAGTCAGTATCACTACTACCATTACACAAGTACTCCATGTACTCCATGACTAAGTACACACCATATTCCAAGTAGATCTCCCCTAATCTTGCTACCTATTGTGTTGCTGATCTCCCTAATCTTGCTACCACATGCAAATCAACTTGGTTTTGTAACACCTACAAACCTAGACCATGCACACACACACACACCTACAAATCAATGATCTTACTTACCATGTAGATCTCACCTGATCTTGCTATACTACAGATCAACCTGGCCTTGTACACCTACCGACTGAGATCATACACACATGAAGAACCCTTCTGATTCTCCAAACCAGCACCCCTGTGGATCTCTACCAGATCTTGCAATAACCTATAGATCTACCTGATCATACACACTTGGCACTGTGGCACTAGGAGGAACACACCTTGCTCTCTTCACTCTGAAGGAGCTAACCTTGCTCTCTCAACTAGGACATTTTACAATATAGCCCATGAGTCTATTATATAGATATCATGCAAACAATAAATAGACATCCAATTACAATAATTAGATCCATAGCTCAAAACTAAAAATAGTCCTTTTAACATGCAAACAACTGGTTCGTTAACAAACTGTTCATGAACTAGTAGTTTTGGAACCGCACAGGCGACCGACATCGGTCCCTGTCTGGCTGGAGATGACTGATGTCGACCGATACCTAACCGATGTCGATTGCTCTACTCACTAGATATGACCGACGTTAGTTGATCAGATCGACGTCGGTTGCTCTACAACTCAGCAACCTCTTTCATGTTTGCATTAACAAAGCTTTTAGCTCCACAACCTAACATAAAACATGTCGAGCATCAATAAATGATATTCACCAAGTGATAAGCGTTGAAAGGTCTCCTCCATGGGATCTTTGTTAGGAATTTGTGTTGCTAGTATGTGTGTAACCATAGGAGTGGAGCTTATGGAAGATTCAAATGCATTATGCAAGAAATATGATGTTTTCAAGAGGATGGGAACATCATTGGGACTATAGGTCATATTACATGTTTTAAATGGAGGTGGGTTAATAGGTATAACATGTACTTGTCCATCATGTTCAAACTTGACACAACAGTGTAAAGTTGAGGGTACACATTCCATAGCATGTATCCAAGGTCATCCAAGTAGTATGTTATATTATAACTCTCTTTCTAAAACATATAAGAGCTTGGGAATTATGTGGGGACCTACATGAATATGTAAGATAATAGTGCCCACCGTAGTATCTATAGTATCATTAAAGGAATGAAGTACCACATCAATTTGAGACATGTAATTATCGAGAAGGGCTAGTTGTTTGTAGGCATGGGTGGAAATAGTATTAATACTGGCTCCCCCATTGATCATAACTCTCTTGATACGAGTTTGATCAATATATACGGTAATGAAAAGGGTAGAATCCTAATCTTCAAGGTGTTGAAGTGGAATTTTTGAATTATTGAAATAAATTAGGGAGACAAAATTAAGGGAGTTGACCAAAGTTGCAAGAGGTTGGGGATCATCTAATTGTACCTCAATCACT
This sequence comes from Torreya grandis, assembly GCA_037957365.1. NCBI lineage: Eukaryota > Viridiplantae > Streptophyta > Pinopsida > Cupressales > Taxaceae > Torreya > Torreya grandis. The sequence continues at coordinate 12,647,954 of JARHVA010000013.1, forward strand.
TATAAAGCACTAATCAAATCTTGATGATGTTGGGATGAGTTTTGAATTAACTCATACAAAGACATTTTCATAGGAGTTTGGTGAAGTTGTTTCACCATTGAGCTTTGAATAACATTTGAAGATGTTATTTTAGGAACACCCAAGATGGAAATCTTAGTGTTAGTAAGGGGAGTGTATTTGGTGAAGGGATGGGTCTAAGGTCTAGTGACCTTTTCCTTAGCTTTATCCTTTTGGTTTTGTGATCGTGTGGCCACATTAACTGTGTTGATTTGAAAATTTGGTGAAGGAGGTGGTAAAGTGGTTATAATGACATCTTTGGGTTTGAATTTTAGTGGAATAGTAGGAGGCACTATGGTTGCCAAAGGTGGAATAATAGGAAGGTTAGTGATAGTGTCATCAAAAAGAGTGTCAACATTGAAGTGTTGCTAAATAACCACTATGAGGGCTTTACAATTCTCAGTATCATGTCTAGGTGAATGATGATATAAACATACTTGTGTATCATCAAACCAAGATGGATTCATTCCAAGAGGACTATCAGGCTTAATGGGAGAAATAGTTATTATCGAAGATTGTAATAACTGACATAAGAAAAAGCTTTGAGGGCCTACAAGTGGGCTTGCACTTGTTGTAGTAATGGGAATGGACACCTTCTTTTATTTTAGTGTTGGAAAGGTAATTTTACACGGTGTCTTGTTTGGTGATGGTAGAGTTACATGTTTGGTTATCACTTTCTTAGTGTCAGATGTGAGAGGCCTACTAGATGACAAAGGTAGGAGTGGAGGTAGTTTAACCTTTTGTTTGGCTTGGTTAGATGATATTCCAACTAAAGTATAAGGGTGTGGCCCCAAAATAGATGGTAAATTTGAGGGTTGAAGAAGGGATCAATGAGGTCTAAGTGTCTTATCATTCTTATGTATTCTAGGGTGAGAAACTCTAGTTTTTAGTCAAGGAGTTACATCTGATTTCACCTAAATTAGAAATAGGGTGTACACCTAAGGGCCTGATCTACTTTAATGTAACAAATTCTTGTAAGGATAAGGGTTATGACATAGATGGATAAAATTTAGGTGCTTTTGGTGAAGAGGCTCTAGCTTTGTCAAAGACCTTAAAGTAAAGGGTATTAAGGGGGTTGGTAGTAAAGGTTGACATTTGTTGTGTTGGATATGGAGTTTTAAGCTAGTCTCAAAATGTTGCATGGTCAAGCTTCATGGAGTTAAGAAATTCTAGACTTTTCACCAAATGTGAGAAGGGTTTTGACAAAGTTGATGTAGACCTTACAATTATGTCTTTAGAAAGTTGAGGTGTTTGGGAAAGAGGGAAATTGTTGGTTTTTGATCCTTCAAGCCAAAGATGAGAAAGAACCGCAACAAGGTCTTCTTTGATAGAGACAAGAGAAGAGACTTGGTCTGCCATGGGTGGAGGGGAGGTAGGTGAAGTAGGTTCCTCAAGAGGGTAAAGTATAGGTATTATGGCTCCCTCAACATGTGGGTGAGGCATGGGTACAGTATGATCCTCCATAGGTAAAATAAGGGGTAAGAGTGGTGCAATTAGAGTGGGCAAAATAGGTCTCTCATCTGTTATGGGAGTAGATGATATGGAATTTTCTAGGTGCAAAGGTGAAGTGGGTGGGGTACCACTCTCTATAGCTAGAGGAGAAGTAGGTGAAGAGGGTTCCTAAAGAGGGTATAATGTAGGAATGATGTTCCATTCAACATGTGGTTGAGGAATAGGTAGGGTGTGCTCTTCAAGTGGTAAGAAGATAGGTAATATTAGTGCAAACAAAATTGGGATTATAGGCTCCTTAGGTGGAAAAAGGAGTGGCAAAGGAGGTTCCCCCTCTTGAGGGAGTGGAATGGGTGAAATAAGTTCTTCTACCTGAGGAGGAAGAATGGGAAAAATAGATGCTACTATATGTGGGGGAGGAGTCGATAAAATAGGTGCCTCTTGTTGAGGGGTAGGTTGAACTGAAGATAATGGAAAGACCATATTAACCATATGGATATTATGATCACCTGAGTTAGTTATGGATTGAACAATATTTTAATTTTGTGAATGATTAGGAAAAGGATGTTTGACCACATCCATACTTTGATTAGGAGGTGTGTTAGGATTATCCAAGATGAGCTCACCTCTATTAAGCATATCTTGAAAAATATTCTTGAGTGTCTTATAATTATTAGAGTTGTGGCCTTTAACTCGATGGTAACCACAAAACTCATCTTCCTTGTACCAGGTTAGGATAGGATGGGAAGGGTTGAATTATATAGGAGGTTTGATTTGAGGAAGGGTTATGACACCTTGTTGTAATAATTTCTCCAAAATGGATGTATATGATTCCCTAATGGGAGTGTATTGTCTTTATTCATACTATTGTTGGAATTGCTTGGTCAAATTTTGAGAAGTCAAAGAATTCGATTGATTTGTGGTTGTGGAAGAGGTTGACTTAATGACTACCATATTGGTAGAGCCTTTAGACTTTTGGTTAGAGGATAATTTTTAGAGGAAGAGCAGTCATTTGACTTGGTATTGGGATTCTTACTACATAACTTGACTTTGTCTTTGTCAGGATACGAAACAACCAGAAGCACACGATTGATTACCAAACCAAACAACTTAATATGCAAAATTAACCAGAATCAACAAGTAACTAGAATTCAAAATAACACAGAATATGAGAGACAATACACAACTTGTATTAATAACTCTTTCAGAAGGAAATACAACAAAGAAGACTACCACAGTTCTTCTTCCTTACACACCTCTAGGGCTCTCACACCTCTAGGACATAAACAGTAAATCTTCCCTCAAAGCTCTCTCTCTTAAGTCCCAACACCCAACTCAAACACAGAGTTGGTGTTCACCTTACACCTGTGTTCCATGCACACCACAAGTGCTCCACACACTCCATAAGTGCTCCACGCACTCCACAAGTACTCAAAGTACTTCAAGTAGATCTCCCATGAACCTGCAACAACCTACAATTCAATAGACCATACTTATGGAAGGAACTCCCTTGCCTTCCTCTTAGATCTCCATGTACTCCATGTACATACCAATGAGTACACACCATACTCCAAGTAGATCCTGCCTAATCTTGCTCCCTATTGTGTTGTTGTCCTATCTGATCTCCAACCTACAGATCAATACTGGTTCTGCACACCTGTGAACCTTGACCTTACACACACACACACACACCTGCAGATCAACGATCTTACTTACCATGTAGATCTCCTATAAGGGCCATGCTCACCTGATGACCAAGATCATATATACTTGAAGAATCCAGCTGACTCTCCAATCCAGCACCCACACACCTGGTACTATGGCACTAGGAGGAATGCACCATTGCTCTACCTCTCTCTGAAGGAACTGTTTGCTCTCTTACTCCCTAGCACAAGTTTCCAATACAACCATGAGTCTATTATATAGATCTCATCCAAATAATAATTAGACATCTAATTACAATAATTAGATCCGCAGCTATGAGTCTAAAATTAGCTCTCATCATGCAAACACTTGGTTTGTTAGCTAACTACCCGTAACATCCGCAGTCCGAACCACACAGGTGACCGGCTTCGGTCCCTGTCTACCTAGAGGTGACTGACGCCGGCCGATATCTAACTGACATCGGTTGCTTCTCTTCACAATTTTGTCAACATCGGCTGATCAGACCGACGCCGATTACTCTGCAACTCAGTAACCCTCAGCAACCTCCTCTCCTATTTGCATCAGTGAAGCTTTTAGCTCCACAACCTAACAATCTCCCACTTGGAGATAAACAACTGCACTATACCTATACCTGTACTCCATCTAATCTGTTTCTTGGTTTGTATCCCTCTTGAAGATCAATCTTGAAGACAACCCACCACACATCCCATGGTGTACCTCCTATCATTCGAGTACCCTGCCACATCCGAACCTACAAACCCATGTAGTGAAGTCCTGACCCTGCATAACATGAATCCCTGCTGTTGGTCCCTCTCAAATACCTAAGAACCCACTTCCCTGAATTGGCTCCTAACTCTCTGACAGCTCCCACTGCATGGGAATACTTAGGTCTATACCAGACCTCATGTGATTTCAGACACTGTACCTGTCCAGCCCTTAGTGTGCTCTGGATCTACATCCTGAACCTCGCCAACACCTAATTCACATCAGCTCCCACTGGAGACAAAATCTACTTGTGATCTCCATGTCTCCCATGTCAAAGAATTTCATTGCTCCAAACTCCTCATGACATGCCACTGAACTAATCTTACCCTTAGCTCAGTAAAACCATGTATGTCTGAACCTATACCAAGTTCATCCTCCACATATAGCAATAGGATAATGTTGCGACCATCATCCACCTGGTAAGACAAACACAATGGTTATACTAACATTGACTAAAGCCTTGCTTTGTCATCCACCTGGTACCACCTGTCAGTCCTGTCCCACTATCCTGCAGCTCCCTCAAGACCATATGCCTGGTCTTCCATCTCATGTGTCTGTTCACTCTATTCTTCAACTAAGGAATCCATTCATCTCTATGCTTTCGCACCGGCTGGAAACCCTACCAAAACTCCTGTTTGGTTCTGCATCATATCCCTACCAAGCTCCCACCTATTTCCTGGATCCTTCCTGCTCTATAATCAGCAATGAGTATAAAGAAGAGGAACAATGAATTTGAGGGCCTACTTACGTCTTCAGTCCTCCGTATGGGTGTTTGAGACTCCTTAACAGCGTGATGTCCACCCAAAATCCGTTACAGTGACCGACCTCAGTCACTCCACAGTCTACATCCGATCGACGTCGGTTCCCATGCGTCTGTCCCTGACTACCAACCCTATCGACGTCGGTGTCCCTGTTGTCGACGTCGGTCCTTCTGACCGACGTTAGTCTTACCCTGCCCGACATCACCAGCTTCGGTCTACACATGACCGACATCGGCACTTGTCTGTTCGATGCCGGTTCCTCCTGACTGACACCGGTATCTGTGTTCACCTGTGAGTGATGACTTTTTACCTGTGAGCTCCTTTGAATCAAAACCCATGTCCAAACTGCTCTACTTAGAAGTATCCAGCACTATCCACTGGTTTCTATATGCCATCTCCTCTAAGAACACTAAGGCTTTCCAGTTCTTAATCCTATCAAATATATCTGTCTTTCGCTTAAGAACATGCATCTCCTTCTTGCTCATGTGACCAAGCCTATGAAGCCACGTCTCTGCAACAGAAAAAGAATCAGTAATATAAATAAGTAGATAAAGAGTACCTATTTTCTTACCACCAGCTAATTCAAGTGTACCCACTATGAGAGTTCTTGTGCATCTCTCATCACCCAATCTTTCTGAAGAAATTAGCCATATCTCCAAACTTGGGGCCTGCATGACCTTCATCAACACCTGTGTGTTGGCCGCCTGCAATTTCAGCTTCACTTCCCCTTTGCCAATTCTTTGGCAAGGCTCACCAGCTCCTCTACCTGGGGCTGCATGGAAAGAGGCAACTGAATCTTTTATCCAAGATTTAACTTTATCCAAGAAACCTCCCAGAGCATCTTGTGCAACAACACCTACAACATCTGCTTCTTCAATTTCTTCATGCTGATCTTTTACCAACCAACAATGTTCTTTTACCTGCTCTTTCTTTCCATGGGACCGTAAGTGACCATCTGTGCTTTTCAACTCCTCCATTCTTAGCTTACTTTCATCTGCCATTGCTCTACTCCCACTCAATCAAAAACCCCTGAGAGTGACCTGTAACCAAACACAAAACCTGCTCCCTGCAACCTTAGCTCTGATACCACTTATTGGTATCAAGCTCAAGAACCTACAACCAAGGCTCTGATACCACTTGTCAGGATACGAAACAACCGGAAGCACATGATTGATTACCAAACCAAACAACTTAATATGCGGAATTAACCAGAATCAACAAGTAACTAGAATTCAGAATAACACAGAATTTGAGAGACAATACACAACTTGTATTAATAACTCTTTCAGAAGGAAATACAACAAAGAAGACTGCCACAGTTCTTCTTCCTTACACACCTCTAGGGCTCCCACACCTCTAGGACATAAACAGTAAATCTTCCCTCAAAGCTCTCTCTCTTAGGTCCCAACACCCAACTCAAACACAGAGTTGGTGTTCACCTTACACCTGTGCTCCACGCACACCACAAGTGCTCCATGCACTCCATAAGTGCTCCATGCACTCCACAAGTACTCAAAGTACTTCAAGTAGATCTCCCATGAACCTGTAACAACCTGCAATTCAACAGACCATACTTATGAAAGGAACTCCCTTGCCTTCCTCTTAGCTCTCCATGTACTCCATGTACATACCAATGAGTACACACCATACTCCAAGTAGATCCTGCCTGATCCTGCTCCCTATTGTGTTGTTGTCTTATTTGATCTCCAACCTACAGATCAATACTGGTTCTGCACCCCTGTGAACCTTGACCTTGCACACACACACACACACCTACAGATCAACGATCTTACTTACCATGTAGATCTCCTATAAGGGCCATGCTCACCTGATGACCAAGATCATACATACCTGAAGAATCCAGCTGACTCTCCAATCTAGCACCCACACACCTGGTACTGTGGCACTAAGAGGAACGCACCATTGCTCTACCTCTCTCTGAAGGAGTTGTTTGCTCTCTTACTCCCTAGCACAAGTTTCTAATACAACCATGAATCTATTATATAGATCTCATCCAAACAATAATTAGACATCTAATTACAATAATTAGATCCGTAGCTATGAGTCTAAAATTAGCTCTCATCATGCAAACACTTGGTTCGTTAGCTAACTGCCCGTAACATCCGCAGTCCAAACCACACAGGTGACCGACATTGGTCCCTATCTACCTGGAGGTGACTGATGCCAGCCGATATCTAATTAACGTCAGTTGCTTCTCTTCACAATTCTACCGACGTCGGCTGATCAGACCGACGCCGGTTGCTCTGCAACTCAGCAACCCTCAGCAACCTCCTCTCCTATTTGCATCAATGAAGCTTTTAGCTCCACAACCTAACAGTCTTCATCAATAATGTGAACCTCAAGTTTCTGTGCCATTTTAAAAGCTTCACCAAATGTGCAAAAAGTTTGTAATCAAAGTGCGAATGAGATGTGCTTAGTGCATGCCCTTGATAAAATCTCAATAAGGTTAGGTTGGGGTAAGGAGAAGGAGAGTTGATTGATCAAGCTTCTCCATCAAGCGACAAAATTAGAAATAGACTCATCATCAAATTGTCTAATAGAATAAAGGTCTATTATAGAAACCTTCTTAGAAATGTTAATAGAGAATTGGTCTAGGTATATTTGTGTAAGTTGGGTAAATGTGAAAAGGGAATGTTGAGGTATAGATCTATACCAATCCAAGGTAGCACCTGAAAGAGACATAGGGAAAGTGTGAAGTAGTAACACATCATCATGTCCTATTAAATAACAAACATGTCTAAATGCTCACAAGTGTTATTGTGGGTCCTCTTTACTCTAGAAATGAGTAAATTTAGGGAGTTCCCATTGACTTGGATAAGGATGAATAGGCACAAAAGGATGGATTGGTTCATTGCATATCTGATCATAAGATAATACATTCTTTGAACTAGAAACGAATGTCTCTATATTAGACATCTTGTCCATTAGCATCTTAATGAGGTCTGGAGGGGGATTAGTTTGGGGAATTCCTCCTAAGTTATAGGGAAACTGATAGGAAGTAGAGGGAACATATGACATAACTTACTAAGGTTGTGTCAGGGTAGCATAAGGATAATGAGTCATAGGCTGAGGTGCAAAAAGAAAAGGGACTTGTACCATTGGGTTAGAGACTATTCCTTGGTTGGTTGTTGTTATTATAGGTTGAATTATTGGCATGGTTAGACTGGATGAAGGGTGAGTCATAACTTAGGTAATTATAGACATGAGGGTGGATGGAATATGTAGCACTAAATTCTAGAATGGGGTGTGAATTGGTTGAACTAGTTGTGGTTGTGAAAGTAGGGAAGTTATACCAGTTTTTAGGTGGGATTGGGCAGTTGGAGATGCCACATTTTAAAAATTATTTATAGTTGGGTTACTCATTGAAGTGTTGGTTTGGGTAACCATGGGGAAATAGTGGAGGCAATTGAAACTAAGGTTGTCTCCATTAAAGAGGTTGGCATACCATAGATTAGGTTACCTATAGAATTATGGGTTTGGCTTATAGTAAGGTAATGTTTAAGGGCTACCACATTACGATCAAGAAATTTAGCAAAATCTTGATCTCCCTCAAGCACAATGGGAATTTGGTTAGGGCTAGGAATATGCTATGTATCTAAATTATGCTCCTTGATAGAATCAAAAGTAAGAGGGAAAGGTGGAAGTGGTTGATGGCTTGCATAATTACCAAGAATTTTGGCTTGAGTTCATGTCAACACCATGCAAGAGGTGGTTTAAATAGTCTTACTATCTTGTATTTGAAACAGAATAAAGAAAAACTAAGTTTGAGTGTAGGAAAATGGGTTATTTTAGCTTGTTGTTTTGAGTAGATGAAACTACACAGTCATTGATGTCGATAGGGATAACTGATATCAGTAGGAAAAGTTCACCGATGTCAGTGGAATAACTGATGTTGATAGGTAAAGTTTGTCGATACCGGTAGGCTTAACTAATGTTGATCACTGTGAAATCTTAGGAAATAGAAAATCAAATGTTTTAAGATATCACAGGCTAAAAATAGATAAAATAGTGGATGTAAAAGGTCTGTGCAAGAAGTAATGACACTCAAAAAACTTGAGATAACATGTTATACAAACTAATCTTTAGAAAGAGTATTGATTTTGTGAATCAATAGAAAATCATCCTTACCAACTCAAAAATATAGAAGGCAATTGAATATTAAAAAAGGAACATTTAGCCAGTAACTATTAAATCCTAGAGATTGATTTTTAGTCTTATGTTGGCTTATGCCTTAATCAAATAATGAGAAGAGAATTTGGTTATCAAAGGTACTAGAAAGAAATCTAGAGCTGGTTTCATATTAGTTTTGGTATTCAAGAGGAAATTTCTATTAGACCAAGTACATGGTTTATTATAGGAGCTTGATCTTTGCACTTCACAAATCTAGAGCTGATCCAGGCCACTTAGCCAAAATATACCTTTTGTCTAGAGATTATACTCCACTAGAGAACAAAGTGGGTTCTCCCCTTGGTGGTGAAATCCAAGTAGGATAGTCAGGTAGGGTAAGGTGATCCACCAAGTGATGAAATCCTAATGGGATTTTTCTTATATGAGTTTAGATGCTTGTTTATGTGAATGTGACTTGGTTGTGTAACATAGGTGTACTGCAATTTATTTAAAATGCTTGTAATTAACTAGGTGAGTTAATATGCAACAAGCAAACTATGAAATGTAGTAAGTTTTAAACCCAAATATGAAATGTTTAGATTCAAATGAAGACATAGAGGAAATAGGAATAGAGTATGAATTTGACTATCTAAATGTGCATGCAAGAGGAAGTGAAGAAGGGATTCTATTTGTTTTTGTGAAATAAAATGATAAATTGCTTTTATAGGCAAGGAAAAAAGAAATAAAATTTTAGTTTAATGCCTTTTAAATAAAAATTAAGATATTGAATTTTTATTTTTTAAGAGAAAAGAGGAGGAAAAAGTGCAAGAAATGAAATTTTCACTATAATGCACCTATATGAATGTTTAAAACAAGAAATGAACCCAAAGAAAACTCCAGGGTCCCACCGGGTTTGCTAGAAATGTTTCACTAAATTTTGTCTATTTTAAGTCTAAAGGAAAATAGAAAGAAGGATGGGGATAAGTGATTGGAATGAACTTGGATTTGGTTTGCACATCGTATCTAGATGTTGTGAGCAAAACTCTTTGGCTAGGGAGGACTACCTGTAAATAAGAAAGCACTACCACAAGATGTTTGTTAGCAGATAAATGAGTGGGCTAAGCTATGTGCTTGTTTTAGGAAGTGTGAAAATTCCCTAGAGATGATAGTTCTCTTTTGAGAGGCAAAAGCATAATAAATAAATGAAAGAAAGGTAAAGAGAGAGTGAGAAAGAGATAAAATTACCATTTTTAACAACCTGTACATAGTAGAGAGAGACAGGGTGTAGGTGAGGCACTTTGCTGGTGTTTTAGAAGTTGTCTGGGTAGGTTTTGAAGAGGCTAAGAAATTGATAGTCATCAACGTCATTAGGAGTGTGACTGATATCAGTTATACTACTGAGGTTGGTAGTAGGTGACCAATGTTGGTTAGGTTGTCGAGGTCAGTAGGTGCAATAATTGTCTAGGGAGCTTGTAGAAGACTTTCTCAGGTCTAAAAAATGGTTTGAATTAGGATAGGGAGGTCAAGAGAGTTATGAGATGGATATTATGGCTTGGTTAAGTCTAGTAAGAGGTTTTGTATGTCAGGTAAAGGGGTAGCAAGCAAGGAAGCTTTGTAACTCCCTCATGGGGGTACAGTTAGAATTTTGTAAAGCAGTGTAGGGTAGATATAAAGAAATAGAAGAATAAATATTTAAATGACCTATAGTATTAGTGATATACTTAGTTGTGGTGGTCACTAAATGATAAGTGTTAGGTTGATGGCCTCTATCAAAGAGTCCAAACTTGAGTGCTTGAATAGAGAGAACAAGTGGATGATGTTGGTCCTCAAGAGCTCAGTTGATGATTCTAATTGACTTACATAGGGTGATTGTAAGCTTGGATGTTAAAAAATAGAATATTAAGAGCTTGAATGAGAGTAAGAATTAATTTTATAAATTTCTGCTGACCTAAATTATAGGTTGGAGTTTGGCTTATATTACTGATGTTGGTGATCCCATCGATGTCAATTGTGATCCCACTGACGTCGGCCATGGGTTGACCAATGTCAGAGGCCCTAGATAGGTAAACCTTTCTATTTTTGGCCTATTTTCTATTATTGTGCATGCCAAGTGTGACACCCATTATAAAATGGTAAAAACAAGAGGTTATGAAGGAATAAGTTGTTTAAGAAATTAGTTTAGAAGTGGGAATAAATCTTGGGTAGTTAGGATGAAGGGACCTAGGCTTGAGGTGATTCATCAGGGGAGAATTAGTCATTGGGCAAGGTGGCTAGGTAAGGTGGTAATATGAGTTTTTAATTAATTTAATTAAATATTTTAAATTAATTAAATGTGTGAGGGGTAAAAGTACGGGTTAGGGAGATTAATTGTTATTATTAACATGAGTTTAGGGGGGTTTCAACACAAGGATTTATGCACATGTGTGTGACATAATTTTGGTGTCTACAAATCCAACAGTGTGAGTTAAAGTCAGAAAGTTAGAAGATATAGATCAAGGGCTCATATTCATTCATATATAATGATCCAATAGTATGAGTGAGGTCAATAGGGTCAACATATCTTAAAGATAGGCAAGATATTTCCAAGTGTCATTAGGTCATTAGGTTCTTAGGAAAATTAATGTTCCATGTGCATTTTGTACAAAGAAAATAAATGAGTGAGGTTCAAAGTCGAAAGAATAAGGTAACATCAATGGGAGGTCAAACATGTGACCAAGGTTAAACCAACGAAATCAAGTCTTGCAGGGGTCATCGTTCTAACATTAGAGGTAAGCTAAACACCATTAAATGGATAAATTGATATAGTTAGGATGATCAATGATAAATGGGAACCATTGAATCTAAATATAGACCTTTGGTTTGAAGGTTGGTGGCATACAGGGTTCATTCTGTAACTGTGTTCACCATTCTTTAAAGAAGGAAGAACCATATATAATGATCTCTCGATTTCTATAGATGCTCAAAGGCAAAAGTAGGTCTTTTAGACCTAATGAAGATGAAAAGAGGCTATGCATTCTATAGGCCTACATGGATATATGTGGCTACAAGAAAACTAATAAAGGAGATTGGTTTTTCATCTATAGAAATGATTTGGTCCAGATTTGATCAAGGGTAGATATTTGTGATTATGAAGAGGGTCCTCATCCTTTAACATGGCCATATTTTTGATAGGTAGCTACCTAAATTAGGCAAAGCCATAGTTTTTAGATCTATAAGCATGAAAGTTTTGTCTTCAGTAAGAGATGGCATGAAGGATCAAAAAAGGATTTGGTGGTTGAAAGTTACAGATAGGAGCATTCAATGCATCCTTGGAGCCTTAAGGGACCTTTCTACTTGGTAAGCTGGGAGTAGTGTCCTGATTGAACAAATTAATGATCCAAGATGGTGTGTTCTCTCTCTTATGGCATGCTCCCATTTTATTTATTTCTCTCTCTCTTCTCCTATATATCCTAGTCTTATTCTCATTGAGGGGGTTCTCAACTCTTAGATTTTTTCATTATTTTCTAGGATAAGGATACTCATTAAAACTCTTGCAAAAGTGTGCTTATTTGATATGGTTAAACCCTATAAAAATATTGTAATAACTACCTTTTAAAGTAATAAGATGCACTCTTTACCTACCTCTTGATTTTAACTAGTGCTTAGTATGCTTTTGTATGATGAATTTGTGAAGGAAAATCTTCCTAATCCATTGTCCTTCTTCTTGCCTCTTTAAAGGTATTTTCAAGCTATTTGCAGGTCTAGATTAGTGTTCTAATGGAACCTCTTTTATGAAATATGTATGTAATTAGTGAGATTGTGAGGTTGTGTGAGCTATAATTGTCTTATACTGATCTAGTGTGGGTTCAAGCTTATATGGTTGTCCATTTAACTTTGGTGCATTACCCTTTTAGTCTTATTAGGAGCCCCTAAACACATTCTAACCCTTTTCCCTATGACAAACATTAATTTATGTGAGCATCAGGAGGAAGCTAACATTCTTTAGAGTTTCAACCCCATTATAGGTGACCTACAGGCTGAGGTTGTCCTAATGTTATGGATCAATTGGAAAGGGCCTAAAGTACCCTCTCCAAGGGTGCAGATTAAAGCCATAATAGTTAGATCCACCCATCCATCTTAAATAGAATCTAAACTCATGTAATATCTAAACCATTGAAGATAAATAACCACATTGATAACCACTATTTTATGACATGATTATTTATAAAATTGATACCCCACAACTCATGCCTTGGAGTGAATATTATCGCTGATCCTAAAACATTAGAGGTCTCATCGTAAGATTCTTTTCGTGTGCATAAAACCTGGATCAATTTTTTTGATCAATCTTCACATATGATAAGGTCTCAAGATTGTTAGAATTTGATTTTGTGGCTCATGTGGGTGCCAAAACAGGCTCCTTTTCCTTAATAAGAGGAGAAGACTTAGTTTTTTTACTACTAAAAAAGTGATATTCAAGATGAAGCACATGAATATTCTTTAATTTTTATTGATAGACATAAAATGAATTTGGGTTGCCTTGGGTGAAGAAAACCTTTCCAAGGTGCAAAAATCCTATTTATTTAAAAAAATTGGAAGGGATGTCCTTATTTCTACAGATCTAAAACCATCAAAAAATCTTGTTATATATGGTATGCTTGTTAATGACACATAATTATATAAGCACTATTTTGGGTTACAAAGTGAGAGGGATTACTACGGTACCAATAGAAGAATATTTGAGATTGTCATAGCCTCAAAGGGTGTTCCTAGTCATCAAATAATTTACCTCGCCATATCCCAACATATGTAGGAAAGATAAGGGGAATATATTTACTATATCGCCATAATCTGCCATAGATTTTTGTATATCTAGACATGTAGGTAAAAATTTAAATCTTCTCTCCTAAACATGTTGGCATTGAAATGAAATTGTCTAAGGTCAAAGAAGTAATCAATGTCACTAAAATTATGCCTAGTGGGTATATGCCTTGGCTGATGTGATTGATTTTGGAATCTAGAGATTGAGTAACATTAGCCAAGTGGCCAAGACACAAGGCATGAAAGAATGTTTAGGCAATGCGATGGAGATTTATTAAGTAAATACATGAAGGAGATGTGGAAGAAAATCTTCTCAAATGGTTTTGGCATTCCTCTAATGTCTGATTCTAGAGCATATATTAAAGGGGGAGTGTGTGGTTGATATTATTTTGTTCAAATTAATATGTTGGGTCCTTGTTGCTTTCTAATTCTACCAAGTTAATGAACTAGTTTTTCTATGAGGATTGAGGTGTTGGGCAACATTGGGATTTTCAGAGCTCAAAGATTTTAATTCATGAGTTCCAATTGGCATGGGTTAGTTGGTAAGATAGCTTGTGGTGTGTTTTAGTTTAGCTAGGGTTTGTGATTAAGAAAAAGGTTCAGGTATATACGTATATTGGTATTTTGAGACATCACAAGATGCATTTGATAAGGTTTGGAGTTATCATTGGCATGTCCCAAAAAATGTAAATAAATAGTTACCATTGATATTTGTAAAGTATTTGAATGAATTTATTTTTATCCATACTATTTTGAGTATCATGACTAACAATTATATGGAATAAGTAATAGATAATATAATCATAGTCCCTTAGCCTTCGATCTTGAGTTTTCTAGTTGGATCATTTGTTAAAATTCTAACATTGGTTATTATTATGATAAGGTTGGTTTTGATTAAAATGCTGGCCTTGATTCTGTATATTTGAGTTTTAATTTCAGCCTTGGTGATGATTTTATTGTGGTGGTAGTGGATGTTTAAAATCCAAGGCATGAATAGTAGGCATGGGGGTGGTATTTATTTAGTTCACAACCCTATTATTTTTATTATTGGCATTATTGTTTATAACTTGGTTGGTGTTAAAAACATCAGTTTTCTTGGTTTGATTCATAACTCCATATGTTGTAGTTGTGATTCAAGACCTTGGGCCCTTACCTTAATTGTTCTAGTTATTTATTTAATAACCCCCACTATTTTGATTAGGGGTGACAATATTTTCATTGGGACCATATGTTTATTGTCAATTATTTATGGCCACTTGGTCTATGCTTTGAGCACTTTCAAGTGCTTATTTATATGATATTCAAGGGAATGTTTAAACTTATTCCCTATTATTTTCGTTTAGAGAGTGAAGGAAAATGTCACATAACTCCCTTTGGTCCATGTGTGGAACACTCATATAAGAAAATAATACTTTCCGCCACCTTGTAATGAAGTGGGTGGCAAATTCATTGGGTTATTTTTTGATGTGCAATAATTTCTGTATACCCATGTGAATTAACTTGTTCATATCAAAATCCTTAATGAATTTAAGTATTATTTCTATAATTGAGTGAATAGAGAATTTAGAGAGATGTTACTACTAGTATGAAGTGGTTCCCTAAAGATTAGCGGGGAAATATTGGAAACTACTACATCCAAATGGACTATCTCTTTGATATTAGTGTCATATGCCTTGATATGTGCATTATAGTCTCCTTCTCCTTTCTACTAGGGGATCTTAGGGAAGAAATGTATTAGGATAACACCTTGAATGATGTGATAGAGGAGATATTTGAGATATTAAGCATAAATATCCATTTTATTGAAGTCTATTGATAAGGTGTCTGAATAAATTGGAGGAGGGAGAGTTGGGTAGGTAGTATGTGCATAACCGCTAGAGGTAAAATTTGCTAATTGAGTTGGAAAAGGATAATAAGCCATAAGATAGCTATATGGTTATGTTGATTTGGAAAACATGTGTTGATATGGTGGTAAAGTGTCAAAAGGAGGCATGCTAGCTGGTGCATGGCTAGGTAGAACTTATGGAGGAAAACTAATTGTTAAAATATGGGTAGGAGGAAGGTATGCAGGTGGTGTATTGGATGATATGTAGTAATGAGGTGGTAAGAGGGGTGGTGCATTAGAACTAATATTTTTAGGTGTATTGTAAGGAAGAGTGGTGCTTATGGTAGTATAAGTAGGAGGAGGATATAGTGAAAGGGTGTTAATGGGAGTGTTGTAGGAAAATAAATCCCCTAGATTATGATAATATGGGTAAGTTTTAGGAAGGAATTGGTATGATTTTGAGGTGATTGATATGTAGGTGGAGTTGGAGTAGAAGGGGCATGTATTTTATTATTGAAACTTTGAGCCAGACCCTAATTTAAATGGCCTATTTAAGATGAATCTTATTTTTTATTAAGGTCTCAAATGCATTCCACCAAGTTAGAGGTGAAATCATTCACATTGGGGATAGTTATATTTGGATGCCTCCCTTGTAAAAGGTTCCAAAATAAGACATTGGTTTCCTATGATGAACTAACCTTTGGTTCCTCAAGAGGAGTCC
Source organism: Torreya grandis (assembly GCA_037957365.1). Lineage (NCBI taxonomy): Eukaryota > Viridiplantae > Streptophyta > Pinopsida > Cupressales > Taxaceae > Torreya > Torreya grandis. Next base: position 12,664,125 of record JARHVA010000013.1, read on the forward strand.
CCGCATGTTATTCAGAGCTTGTTGGGTTTGAATGTGGTAGACTAAGAGGTGGAGTAAGTAATGAAATCCTAGTTGACCCCTTTTATGTATTCTGAATTATATTGTTGTATTGATAAAACTTTGAAATTATCTCAATGCCAAGGGTTTATAGGCTAATACATGATCTAGTTAAAAAGTGTGGATATAGTGTGCCTCCACTAGTCAAATTCATGCCATTTGAATCATTATAACTATTGAGTGTTTGCGAAAAGTCTCTCAAATCATTAATCACCACATGAGACTTAGTCTATGGAAAGAGGAGGTGTAGGATAGAGAAAAAATATTGATTGTTTGACTATGTTGACTATCGAAGTTAACCTAATTGGAAAATGAGGCATATTATTGGGCTTAGACATTTATTATAAATGAATAAAGGCATAAAGGCCTATCATAACCACTTTTATAGATATTCAAGGGCTTTTTGGACACTGACAAAATAAATGGAAGAGGAGAAAAAGAGATGAAATTAATAAAATAAAATGGAAAATGTAAAAGGAAAATAATACCACATTGGGTTCAATATATTTATATGCATAGAGAGTGACATGATATCTTTGCATACTTAAATTCCCAAGTTTGGGTTTAAACAACTAATGGAATGGTAAATCAATGCTAACTACTAATTTGGCTTATTATTTTGATGAGGCTGAGCTCATAGAATGAGATGAAATTTTTTATTTAGTTTATTATTTTAAACTCATCGAATGGGAAAAGCTACTTGATTTGTTTTATTTTGCCCATACCAATATCATTCATCTACTTATAAATGTTCATTAAGGGTAACAAGTTATGGAATGATGAGATATCTAGATTAATATGAATCTAAAAGAACAAGATAACACAACAACTGATTAATGTTACTCTCTCTAAATGAGAAAAACCTTTATTGAATGACCTCTGTTAGTTGATTGACTCGAGCTAGATCCAAAAAGTGAATAAAATTAGATGAGGCTAAACATAAGGATGAGAAATTGAATCAGATTTGAAGGTTTCTTGCTTTAGCAATTTAATAAGTGAATCTACTTGGTTAATTGGGCTTTGAATAACCTTGTTTTTTCATATAAGGATTTTAGTTGAATAATTATCAAGTTTGGAAATGGTGTAGATAAAAATAATTCTAGATAGATCTTAGAATCTACATCACTTTAAATATTCTCTTTTGGAATGGGGACAAAAATTATTAGAAAGGATCCAATCCTGTATGGTTGTGCTTATGTTGAGAGCCTCATCCAAGGGCATGGGAGTGTTTGATTTTTTGTTTAGTGTTTATATTGAAATATGATTGTTGATTGTTGAATATTTTATTTTCTAACTAAATGTGTTTCCCAATGGATGATTTATTAAATGTCTACATAATTTTTTGAACTAGTTATTTTGTGAAGTGACTAGTTTGTTTGAATGTTTTTGAGGTTTTTTGAATTAATTGTTTGCACATGTAAATAATGAATTGAAAATAAATTTAATTTTTTTTTTGTATTTTTGTAAAATTAATTTAAATATAAAGGACTAAGACTATATGCAATTATAAAGTAATAATAACTCCTCCAACTAGACTCGGGAAAGTCCCCCATTTCCTCAAATATTTTGTTCATTAGTCAAACCTTCACCCTTTATCCTTTGGAAGATGTCCCTAGGAAGATATTCAAAGTCCATAAAAGTATACTAACCCAATGAGGCCACACCCCTATTTATGAACCAATCCACTATCATGTTTCCTTCATAATAAATGTGTTCGATTAGAACCTACTGCCTGGAGTCTAGAATGGATATTGCTTCCTCAATCACTTGCTTAATAGTCTAGCTAATAGAATTTTTCTTAGATATAAAATTTAAAATATTAAGAGAATATCCCTCTATTATGAACAATTGCACTCACATTTTTTGCACTGAATTAAGTCCCCAAAAAATAATAAGGGCTTTAGTTCAATGATTGGAATTAACACCCATAGCTACAACATAGGCTACCACAAAATTTACCTGATGATATGGGCTTGGTTTTCATTTGGAATATCCATAAAAGTTGAGATTTAACTAGCCCAAATGGGGGGGTTTCCATTTTGTTCTTTTTTCTAATCTCATCTTTAGCATTATTCTGACTAGGACTGGAAGTATCAATTTGTCAGTTAAGGGTTGGAATTTGTTCAAACAGAAGTAAAATTTTACCTTTATTATTAGTCTCTATATTTTAGTTATCTAGGATGGTGTCAAAGAGCCTTTTAGATATCACTTTTTTGATACATTTATTTTCTCTAAAAATCTTATTGTTACTATCTCCCCAAATGCCTCAAATGATATGAGGCAAAGAGAGTTTTCAAATTTTCTTGAGAAGAACATTCTAAAAGGAGAACTCCTATGAATGCCATACTTCTAATAAAGAACATACATGAACCCAAATGACATTGAATTTGAGAAGAATTCAGCTCCATTTTTTTTAATGAATAAGGGCAATCCACAAGCAGATGGGGACATGCTTTGTTTCTCATGCTAATTATGAGAGTAAAATTTGGCTTGAGAGATTTGAAAATCTTAATTATATATATTTGGAGTTGAGAAATCATGGTATGGTTGATGGTAGTCCTAGAGTTTGTTACCTTTGTGGAGTTTGCCTTGGTTGTGCATTAGGGAAACAACACTAAGATCCATTTCCTAAGGGTATGTCCAAGAGTGCTTCTTCACCACTTGAGCTTGTGCATAGTGACTTGATGGTTTTTTCTACTCCTTATTTAAATATATCTAAGTATGCACTTAAATTTATTCAATATTTACAAAGATGTACTTGGGTTTATTTTCTCAAGTACAAGAGTGAAGTTTTTCCATAATTTAAACTCTTAAAGGCTTTGATCAAGAATCAATCTTCTAGTTACATAAAGAAACTTCACATTGATAATGGGGGGAGTACTTTAGCTAGGAGTTTTATATTTTTTTGGTATATCATGGCATTATTAACCAACATTATATTACTTATACACCACAATAAAATTTATTAGTAGAAAGGAAGAACCAAACTTTGAAGGAGATGACTAATTGCATGATGCATTCTCAAGATTTACCTCCTATATACTAGGTAAAAACACTTAAATGTGAAAAATACAAACAAAAAATCATAACACATAGATAAATTGAACATTTTAATCCAAAGTTTTAGAGGTACAATCATTGGGGGGGCGCAAGTTGAATACGTGATGCAAGATAATCCAATTCAATTTCCAATTCTTAAAAATTTAGCACATACAATCATGATGCATAAAAATTAACCATTTTAATGAACATAAAAAGATCAATCACATAACACATGGACTACTTGTCCTATAAGATGATCACAAACATGAGACCTTTTAGTGAAGCACCCACTTCACAAGGATCAACCGCCCCTAAGTATGAAAAAACACCCACTTGTTCTAGATGTTGATCACCCACACAACACCTTATTAAATTAACAACTCAAAAACTATGATTTCATTTCAATATAATTGGAGAAACAATTTACAATACCTCTCTTTCAACTCATCACACACAATCAAACTTGATCATATAAGTAATTCATCTAATCACCCCTTTTAGATCACTTTAGGCTTCTTTACTCATCTTCAATCTGATCTATACTTTAGTCCATCCACTGAGCACACTCCCTCTAATATCTTTCCTTCATCTCTATATTATGCTCTCTCAACACATCCACATGGCTCTCCTATCCTTCACAAATATTTTTCTCATCTACACACTTTTGTTTGTTCTCATGCATCAAACCTATAAATTCAACATTATAATTATGACCATAAGGTCATAGATGCAATCCAAACTCTAATCTACCTCTCAAGACATACACATGGCTCTCATAGCCTTCAAAAATATGTTTCTCATCTACACACTAGTTCAACCTCTCAAAATAACCCATAGGGTTTACTCACTCAATCTACCTCTTTTAGGCTCATTAGGTCTAATGACCTATGTGTGCTCCTACATCAACTTGATCAGATAAACATGATTTATAATATTTTATATTTTATGGTCCTAAATGGCATGTACCTTCTCTTTCAAATGTTCTCTCCATCGCTTAGCATAATGCTCTCTCAACTCCACTTCAAATAGGCCAATTATATCTAGTATTTATACCATACACTCATCTAACCCATCTTGGTCAGCAAAGATGCTTACCATAATTATTATACATTTTAAATAGGTATTAATACACATTAAATGTAATAAAACCACACTCCTTAGGTCAGCCATTACCTTATTAACCCCAAACCACCATTAGGTCTTGGTGAGACCTAAAACAATTAGGCCTTCATACTCACATGTTATATGTCAGAGTAATTGGACCACATTCATCCTTTACCAATGATTCAAACACATCAAACATATCTCCAATATACCCTTTCTCATTATCATATGGGTCTATACCACTTGGAACATCAACTCAACACTTGAACCTACCAATTAGGTCTCCTCATTCTTTAGGCCTTCAAACATAGAAAACATAGTCTCAAACTTCTAAAGCAATAACTCAAATATTTCACATATTCATATGATTATATCACATGGATGAAACCTTTATGAAATTTTCAACACTTCCATGTTCCTTAGACATTCCAAGACAAGCTCTAAGCTCTCAAATCAACTCTCTCAAAATGACCACTCAGATTGGTCATATACAGTAAAGTTATTTTGACTATCCATAACTAAATATGGGAAACATAAGATCTCAAATACCTTATCATAAACCTTTGAGATTTCCTTGACATCTTCATATTCATTTTTTTTCCTCAAATATGCTTAGAACACCTTCAACTTATCTATGCAAGATGGTCACTCAAACTGCCAATGTATTCAATAAACATAGTCAACTTATAAGCCTTTGTTCATATTGAATATGGATTTTTAAAACCTCCATAATCCAAAAATATGGTCCTAATAGAGTATATAACACTCTTAAATATTTAGTTCATCTTGAAACAACAAAATACCATTAATAAATCTTTGATTACCCTTCTTGGGTTACTTACAAAACATAGTCAAACATATAGTCAAATTTGGAGCTCAGTATCTTTGACTATATAGATAGTAAAACATTATAACTAGTGTATCTAGATGAAAATCTAAGTCCTCTTCAAATTTTCCTTTTACACCATCAATAAATTTGTCCTATATCAAAATATATAAGCAAAATACTAAGCACTAGTTTATCCTCTTACTAATTCAAATGCCAATGATCATTGGTTAATGTAAAATCATCTACAAACACATGTCTTCATATCATGTACTCACATAGATGATCAAACATGATCCATAAATCTCCTTACAATCCTCTTGAATTTAACTTGTATCACTCACTATTGATCTTAGATCCTCACTTCTAAGATCAAGCCACTTGGCAGCCCTACATGACCTCTGTATACCTTGCATTTAGTATCTAATGAACTTATGCCATTTGGAATACCCACATGCCCTATAAGAATTATATTTAATTATTGACTAATGTGCACCATTGATATTTTATCCTCACTTTTGAGATCAAATCACTTGATAACCCTATGTGCCCTCTGTGTACCTTGCAGTGAACCTCCAATGAACTTCCACCACATGACATACCCATGTGACTTATGAGCATTATGTTGACTTATTAAATAATGTGAACCATTTTTCTTCCTATGTATGATTGAATGCTCACTGTAGATCTTTGATATCAAAAATTTGGCTAAGTATGGAAACTTATTGACCTCTATCTGAGAATCCAACTTTACACCTTAATAAACTTTGCTATGCTCCATGTCTAGACCTAAAACTTGAACCATATGATCTCATCACATAGGTGAATCCATAATTGTATAAAAATTCTCTTGAAAACTTTGCACATATGAAATATGACATCATCCATCATCAAACTGCTTACTTAGCCTTGTCTACCCAGATGACTACTTGAACCTAGACACTCATATGACTGATTTGATGAATTCATTTCACTTTAAAAAGTAATAAAATCACTCAAAATAGCCCATAAGGTCTCTAAAACATGACCATACCATAAATAACATCCAACATATACATATCCAAGTCAAACACTGAATAATTATGCAAGAACATTGAAGCACACTTTATCATTATCATTCTAACACACATGACACCTCATCAACATCATTCATCACCTTGGAGACATCATTAACAAACCTCCAATAATATCCCCATTTTTCATTGATGTCAAACACCAATACAAAGCTTATACTCTGATTATATCTCTCTCTTCAATAACTTTCTCCCCCTTTGACATAATGATAAAGTGGGCTCAATTTCTGATTTTGTAAACCTAAAAATACTTCAAGGACCAATAATAGGAAAGAAACACCTCTGAGAGATGATGCATACTCCCCCTAAAATTTTGCATACCTCTTATTAACTTGATATTCTCAAACATGATCCATGACTACACTCTTATTTGATCATACATAGCTTTTGAGCTTAGGCACCCTTTTTAGCATCTTGAGACCATTTATAATAATGATGAATCAACATAATTTCCTTCATATATTATCTCTAAAATTATAATACACAATACGCTAATCCTAAAATTTGACCATTTATAATTCTCCCCTTTTATTTATGCATGAGGATTCAATGCATTGACAAAGCACCTGCCTTGGTTTGATCATGTCATCAAATCAACATACTTGAGTTCACATCTATAGCATACTTCTTCATATCTCCATTATGATTGGAAAGTATCACATATACTCCCCCTCACATCATGTATAAATCTTAAAGCCTTTCAAACTATCTGAGTTAGGCCCCCTATCTCCACACTCTACCTGGATCATGATTTATTCAAAAAGACTTCGCAATGAACTAGATCTACCAATAACTCTTCAACACTATCCACACTCAGTCAATATCCTTATGAAACCACTAATATATCTCATATATTCATTATATCAACTTAAAAAACTAAAGCAAACATGAATAACTCTCATATGGATCTCAAAATAATTGCCCTTTATCCTCTATAATCCATCATGGTTTATAACCTTTTGAAAGCACTCTCATGAAACTATCTCATCTTTAAAACACTATGAACTCCATGACAGACACAAATTATCATATACATAACTATAAGACCTTCTTCATGATACCAAAAATATGACAACACATTCTCCTCATACTTTATACCAACCTTGCCTTCAGTCTTCATCATTTTGACCAACCAATTTAAGCAACAAAAATTGACAAGTGCTTACCTTCAGAACCAAAAACACTAAACACACCTTGAACATACTAGAACAAGATCAACACACATTTATTATACATATAGAATATTTTTACAACTTACCATCATAACACTTTGAATTAACTACATAAAACTCATTTCTCCCCCTTAACCAAGCATATCTTCTCGTGACCTTTCTTATCCTGTAATATCAACCAAAACTCAACTAACATCCACTATGATTCCTTTTGCTGACAAGTATCTCCTTGAAGCCTAGAGAGATACCCCTAACCCACAATGTTCTAGAATAATGTGAAACTAGGAGTTGACCACAACTCTTCATATTCTCTCTCCTTCTTGGACAACTTGGACTGATGATTCTTTAACTTCTTTTGCTTGACTGAATCAACTTGTTTATCTTATTTATCACTTTCCTTTTCTTCTAGGATGGTATTGAAAATACATGGAGAAAATAAATATTCTTGGCTTACCTTTCCACTTGAAGTATCAGTTTCATATTTCAAAACATCAACACTTTACATTGTAAACTAATATTCTTTATAGGAAACTTGCTCAACAACATCAATTTATTTACTTAAGTTTGCGAATACCTTAGGATAAGTTTCAACTACCTTGGTCTCTTTAGTGAGCTTTGTCTCTTTATTATTAACATGAGCATATAATGAGTACCCTTGGCATTATTCAACCTATGTAGCATATTCTACCATGGAAAATAGTCCAATTAGACCTGTAAATTGATCATGGCACATACTTTGCACTTTTGGTTTCCATATTTTCACTTACTTTCTACCTTACACTCTAGGAGCCTGAAATGACTTATTCTAACATGATGTCCTTTGTTTATAGAACTTAGCAATATGATTAAATTCTAGACAGTTGTATCAAACCACTCTTCATGATGCAAACTCATCTTATCTTACCTTATTAGGATAAAATCTTGCAATGTGTCCTATGTCTTAACAAATATAGCACTCACTTTTATTGACAACACTTGATTGATGATTCTTTTCATAGTTCCAATAAAATTCATTCCTGGAAGGTCTTCTACACTCTCTATCCTTATGACCAAATTGATTATACATGTAGTAATAACCATCAAATTTTGAATACCTCATTGTATTTGGTTGTCTAATTTGATTTAGCTTCCTTCTATTAGTAAATTAATTTATTTACTAATTGTTGATCTTTAAATTCTGATTGTTATTGTTCACAAAAGTCTTCAAGTCATCATGAGTAGTATTCTTTTATCTATCTAAGACCAATTTTATCACTTACATATTTTTGACTACTTAGAATGTTATCTAAATCTATTGATCCCTTTTAAAACTTCATAAATGACTTCATTTGACTTGAAGTCTTTTTCAAATCATCTCTTAAATAACCAATCTTAGTTACATACCTTGAACATTCAAGTTTTTTGGCTTTCAGGTTTGCATTCATAGTATCTAACTGATCATTAAGAAGCTTGACTAAATTTTTATACTCTTTGAAGTCTTCATCTATTATTACCTCAAACACACTAAATTATACCTCATAATCCTTTATTTGAGACTTCAACTTCTTGGTTTTCTTCTTCTCAATATTCATATCTTCAAGAGCATTTGTCAACTCAGTCTCACAATTTACCTTGTCTTCTTCATCATCTATATCACCTAAACCACCTCCAAACCATGTAGATTCTTCTTGATATGAGTAACAACCTTTTTCAACCATGAAGAGAGCTTCATCTTTAGTAGGACCATCATCTTCATGATCATTCTTAGAATCACTGCCATCAATATCATTAGATGAGCTTCAATAGCACTTGGTGTAAAGACTCCTCTTGTCCTTGTAAAACTTTTTTTGGCCATTATACCTTTTAAAACTATTCTTATTGTTATCAGACCTGAATTTCTTTTTGTCATTATCATGATCTTCTTCATGTTCTTCATTATCATTTACCTTATGTTTATGAGGAAACTTGTTTTCAAAGTGACCTATCTCTACACAATTAAAACATTGGAAGGGAAGTTTACCCTTAAACTTGTCTGAACCTATTTTCAATTTTATTTTTAAATAGAGATATTAGTTCATCATCATCAATATCATAAATCTCATCATCCTTGACCTTATTACCTTGGAAATTCTTCTTTAACTTCTTTTCTAATTTGAAAGTTTTTCTTTCTTTGGTGGTTTGTCCTCATTAACTCTCATCTCATCGGTAAAAAGAATGCCATGCAATTCATCCATCTTCATTTTGGTGAGATCATGACTTTGTTATATATTAGAAACTTTTAAATCTAATTTTAAAGTGAGAAACCTTAATACCTTTTTCACTACAATTCCTTATTCAATAACATCTCCCATGCCTTTGATCATGTTCACTAACTCATCAACTCTTAGAAGATAGGAAGCCATAGTATCCTCTTCCTTAAATTTGAGACTTTCAAATTGCCTTCGATAGGTTTGTAGTTTGACCAACTTGAATTTTGAATCTCCTTCATAGATGAGTTATAATTTGTCCCAAAAATCTTTGGAAAACTTGAAATTAATTACATTGGTGAACTTAGCATATGAAATACCATAAATGATAGAATTGATAGATTTGTAATTCTAATAACTTAGCTTCTTGTCTACAACACTATTTGGAGGAGTAGGTGGCATAAAATAACCATCAAAATTAGATTTGCACATGTTAAACCCCAAGGACATGATGTAGGTCTTCATTATTGCACTCCAAAAATAATAATTAGATACATTGAATAATGAAGCTTGCTTAATAGATAAACCTTGAGAACTTGTCATTGTACCTAAGATTACCTTCAAGTGGTTAAACTTTTACAAAAGGTTTTGATCTGATACCAATTATTAGAGGTAAAATCACTGAGGGGGGATGAATCAGTGATGCAAGATAATCCAATTCAATTACCAATTCTTAAAAATTCATTACATACAAGCATGATGCATACAAATTAACCATTACAATGAACATAGCAAGATCAAGAACATAAAACATGGAATGCTTGTATTATAAGATGATCACAAACATGAGACCTTTGAGTGAATAACCCACTGTACAAGGAGCACCCACCCCTAAGTATGAATAAGCACCCATTTATTCTAGATGTTGAGCACCCATACAACACCTTATAAAATTAACTTCAAAATTTTGATTGCATTTTAATCTAATTTGAGAAATAATGTATAACACCTCTCTTTCAACTCATCACACACACTCAAACTTGTTCATACAAGTAATGCATCTAAACACCCCTTTTGGATCACTCTAGGCTTCTTTACTTATCCTAAATTTGATCTATACTTCAGTTCATCCACTAGCACACTCCCTTTAATCTATTTCCTTCATCTCTATCTTCTGCTCTCTCAACACATCCACATGGCTCTTAAAACCTTCACACATCTTTTTCTCATCTACACACTTTTGCTTGTTCTCATGCATCGAACCTATAAATAAAATATTATAATTATGACCACAAGGTCATACATGAAATCCACACTCTAATATACTTCCCAAGATATCCATATGGTTCTTATAGCCTTCAAAAATCATTTTCTCATCTATGCACTTACTCAACCTCTCAAACAACCCCTAGGGCTTACTTGTTCAATCTGCCTCTTCTAGGATGATTATGTATAATGACCTTTGTGTCCTCCTACATCAACTTGATCAGATAAACATGATTTATCCTCTTTTCTATCTGATGGTCCTAAATGACATGTACCTTCTCTTTTAGAGGTTCTATCCTTTACTTAACACAATGCTCTCTCAACTCCACTTCAAATAGGCCAATTATGCCTAGTATTTATGTCAGGATCTTGCTCCACCAATTAGAGCACATATGATTACCTCTTGTATTAGCAACTAAACACGGAATTTAACCAGAATGATAAGTAACTAGAAATATGAAACAACACAGGAATATGAGAGATAATACACAATTGTATTAATAATCACTCAGAAGAAAATACAATAAAGAAGATGCCACTTCTTCTTCCACCTCAAAGGCTTGCCACACCTCAAGACCTTCTTCCCTCTCTCTCTCGGTCCCAACAATCAACTCCAATACAGAATTGATGTTCACCTCCAACAGTCAAAAACAACGCTGCCAGTACATCAAGTACACAACCATACTCCAAGTAGATCTCCTGCTCTCTGCTGCTACCTGCAAATCACTAAACCTTACTCACCATTGTAGATCTCCAAAAGAAGCCATGCACACCTGCTAACCAAGATCATACATATACGAAGAACCCTTCTGATTCTCCAAACCAGCACCCACACTTGGTACTATGGCACTAGGAGGAACACACCATTGCTCTTTTCTCTTAGAAGGAGCTTATTTGCTCTCTTACTCTCTAGCACTAATTTAGAATACAGCCCATGAGTCTATATATAGATCTCATGCTTACAATAATTAGACTATCTTAATTACAATAATTAGACGCATAACTCAAGACTATGACTAGTCTTTAACATGCAAACTAATAGTCCAAAAATAGACTCTCCAGAATCAACATGCAAACTACATGTTCACGCACAGGCTACCGACGTCGGCTCCTCCTTGACTGATGTCAGACGACTGGTAACCGACATCGGTTGCTTTTTCACTGCTACCTGACCAATGTCAGTTGATCAAACTGATGTCAATTTCCCTGCAACTCATTTTGCAACTCTCTACAACCTCAGTAACTCCTCCTATTTGCATCGTGGTGAAGATTTTAGCTCCACAACCTAACAATCTCCCACTTAGAGATAAATAGTTACACCTATACCTGTACCTGTACACTGTCTAATTCATTCCCTGGCTTGTATCCCTCTTCAAGATCAATCCTGAAGACCAACCACCACATAACCTCTGATGCTACTCCTGTCATCCAAGTAACCTGCCACATCCAAACCTACAACCCATGTAGTGAAGACCTTGACCCTGCATAACATGTTAACCTACTGCTAGTCCATCTCAAATACCTGAGAATCCATTAAACTACCCTCCAGTATTCCTTCCCCGAATTGGCTCCATACTTTTTGACAACTCCCACTACTTGGGAAAACTCAGGTCTACTCTAGACCTCATGTGATTTCAAACCCTGTTCTAAGCTAAGCTTGAACTGTTCAGCCCTTGGTGTGCTTTCTGATTCTACATCCTGCATCTTAAACCCTGCTAACACCATCTTCACATCAGTTCCCACTGGAGACAAAATCTCCATGTCTCTTATGCCAAGGAATTTTGCTGCTCCCAAATTCTCCATGACATACCTCTGAACTAACCTTACCTTTAGCTCAGCAAAACCCTGTATGTACAAACTTGCTAGCAAATCACCCACATACAGTAACTGGATAATGTCACGACTCATCATCCACCTGGTAAGACAAACTTAATAGTTACACTGACATTGACTGAAGCTCTGCTTTGTCATCCACTTGTCAAAACCTGTACCACTGTCTTGTAGCTTCCTCAAGACCATATACCTTGGCCTTCCATCTCACGTATCCATCCACTCTCTTCTTTAACTTGGGAATCCATCCATCTCTCAGTGCTTTCTTCCAGCTGACAACTCCACCAAAAAATACCTATTTGGTTCTTCTCCAAGGACTCACACTCCTCATCCATGCCAAGCTCCCACTATATCTGGATTCTACCTGCATTGCCTCTTCACATCTTCCTGGTTCTTGACCATCAATAAGCAATATAAAGAAGGTGAACAATGAATATGAGGTCCACTTACCCTTTCAGTCCTCCATATGAGCATTTGAGACCTTTTGACAGCTTGTTGTCTGCCCACCATCCATTCTAGTGACCGATCTCAGCCATCTCCCAATCTGCATCTGACCGATGTCGATTCCCTGCACTGACCCTGACTGTCGACATCATTTCCCTGGCCGACACTGGTATCTCTTCTGCCAACATCAGTTCCTATATGACCGATGTCGGTCTTCCTATTACCAACGTCGATTACTATCTGACTAATGCTGGTACCTATGCTTGCCTGTGAGTGATGACTTTTTACCCATGAGCTCTCCATGGATCAAAACCCTGTTTAAATCAACACAGCCCTGCTCAAAATAATTTAGTCCCCTCAGCTAATCTCTATCTGTTATCTCCTCCATGAACACCAAAGCCTTCCAGTTCTTAAGTTTATCAAAGATATCTATCTTCCACTTAAGAACATGCATTCCCCTCCTACATATGTGACCAAGCCTACAAAGCCACATCTCTGCAACAAAAGGTGAATCAGTAATATAAGTAGATAGATAAAGGATACCTACTTTTTTACCACCATCTAATTCAAGTGCATCCGTTGTGAGAGTCACAGTGCATCTCCCATCACCCAACTTTCCTAAGGAAATTAGACTCATCTCCAAGACTGGAACCTGCATGACCTTCTTCAACACCTTTATGTTATCTGTCTGCAATTTCAGCTTCACTTCCCCTTTGCCAATAATCTGACAAGGCTCACCAACCCCTAAATAAATCTCTCCAAAGTCTCCAAAGACATACCCATGAAAAGATGCTCTATTTTGGGCTGCATGGAAAGAGGTAAAAGAATCTGTAAACAAAGATTCTACTTTATCCAGAGCAACCTGTGCAACAACCCCTACAACATCTACTTCTACACGTTGATCTTCTATCGACCAATAATCTACCTTTACCTGCTCTTTCTTTCCATCAATCAGACCATTCGTGCTATTCAGTTTCTCCATTCATAGCTTACTTTCTTCTGCCATTGCTATACTCCCACTCAATTTGAAACCCTTGAGAGTGACTTGTAATCAAAAACACTACCAGATATAAAACCACCTGTTAGTCAACCCAACTAAAAGCTTTGATACCACTTGATGGTATCAGCTCTTGAACCTACAACTAGTCTCTGATACCACTTGTCAGGATCTTGCTCCATCAATTAGAGCACATATGATTACCTCTTGTATTAGCAACTAAACACAAAATTTAACCAGAATGATAAGTAACTAGAAATATGAAACAACATAGGAATATGAGAGACAATACACAATTGTATTAATAATCACTCAGAAGAAAATACAATAAAGAAGATGCCACTTCTTCTTCCACCTCAAAGGCTCGCCACACCTCAAGACCTTCTTCCCTCTCTCTCTCTCAGTCCTAACAATCAACTCCAATATAGAATTGATGTTCACCTCTACCAGTCAGAAACAACACTGCCAGTACACTAAGTACACAACTGTACTCTAAATAGATCTCTTACTCTCTACTGCTACCTGCAAATCACTAGACCTTACTCACCATTGTAGATCTCTAAAAGAAGCCATGCACACCTGCTGACCAAGATCATACATATACAAAGAACCCTTCTAATTTTCCAAACTAGCACCCACACTTGGTACTGTGGCACTAGGAGGAACACACCATTGCTCTCTTCTCTCAGAAAGAGCTTATTTGCTCTCTTACTCTCTAGCACTAATTTACAATACAGCCCATGAGTCTATATATAGATCTCATGCTTACAATAATTAGACTATCTTAATTAAAATAATTAGACGTGCAACTCAAGACTATGACTAGCCTTTAACATGCAAACTAACAGTCCAAAAATAGACTCTCCAAAATCAACATGCAAACTACATGTTCACGCACAGGCTGTCGACGTCGACTCCTCCCTGACCGATGTTAGCTGACTAGTAACCGACATCAGTTGCTTATTCACTGCTACCTGACTGACATCGGTTGATCAGACTAACGTCGATTGCCCTACAACTCATTCTACAACTCTTCGCAACCTCCACAACCTTTGTAACTCCTCCTATTTGCATCCTGGTGAAGCTTTTAGCTCCACAACCTAACAATTTATACTATACACTCATCTAACTCATATTAGTCAGCCAAGATGCTTACCATAATTGTTATTTATTTGAAATAGGTCTTAATACATGTTAAATGTAATAACCCCACACTCCTTATGTCATCCATTACCTCATTAACCCCAAACCATCATTAGGTCTTGGTGAGACCTAAGGCAATTAGGCCTTCATACCCACACGTTACATGTGAGACTACTTGGACCACCTTCATCCTTTACCAATGATTAAAACACATCAAACATATCTCCAATATCTCCTTTATCACTCTTATATGGGTCCATGCAATTAGGTCTCCTCACTCTTTAGGCCTTCAAATATACAAAACATAGTCTCAAACTTCTAAAGCAACTACTCAAATATTTCACATATTCATATGATTATATCAAAGATGTGAAACCTTCAAGACATTTTTAACACATCCATATTCCTTATACATTTCAACATAGGCTCTAAGCACTTAAATCAATTCTCTCAAAATGACCACTCAAACTGATCATATATAGTCAAAATACAATCAAGCTATTTTAACTCTCCAAAACTAAATATGGAAAACATAAGATATAAAATAACTTATCATGAACCTTTTATATTTACTTGACATCTTCATATTCATTTTTTCCTCAACTCTTCTCAAAACACCTTCAACTTACCTCTGCAAGATGGTCACTCAAACTGCTAGTGTATTCAATAAACACAATCAAGTTCTATGCCTTTATTCATACTAAATATAGATTATCCATACCTAAATAATCCATAAAGATAGTCCTCATAGATTATATAACACTCTTAAATATTTATCTCATCATGAAACATCAAATTAACATCAATAAATATGCAATTACCTTTCTTGGGTTACTTGTAGAACATGGTCAAACACAGTAAATTTTAGAGCTCAATATCTTTAAATGTATAGACAATAAAACCTTCTAACCAATATATCTAGATGTTGATAGGACCTAGGTTCCACAAAGCTTTGACACCACTTGTCAAAATTAAGAGCACACTTGATTACCTATGTATAAGCAACTAAATGCGGAATTTAACCAGAAGTAACAAGTAACTAGAAATTAGAAATAGCACAGAATATGAGAGGCAACACACAATTGTATTCAACTCATTCCAGAAGGAAATTACAATAAAGAGATCACACTCTTTCATCCACTTCGTGGGCATACTAGTAATCTTCCCTCAAGAGTTATCTTCTCTCAATATAGGTAACAATAAACAACTCAAACACAGAGTTGTTGTTCACCTCAACCAGTCAATATCAATACTGCCAGTACAACCGAGTATGCAACGTACTCCAAGTAGATCTCACCTGATCTTGCTCCTTGATGTGTTGCTATCACCTTTGATCTTGCTACCCTGCATATCTCCTTTGACCTCACATGCACACACCTGTAGATCAACTGACCATACTTACCCATGTAGATCTCCTCTCTGATCTTGTAACAACCTGCAAATCAACCTGATCTTACATACCTAGAAGAACCCTTGTGATTCCACCATCAGAAAAACTCTTCTAGTTCTACACAATACAATACAGTCTCATGAGTCTATTATATAGATCCCATGCAAAATAATAATTAGAAATGCAACTCAAGACTAAAATTAGTCTTTAACATGCAAACAACTGGTTCATTAACAAACTGTCTATGAACTAGCAGTTATGGAATCGCACAGGTGACTGACAGTCGATCCTTGTCTAGTCTGGGGATGACCGACGTCGAGCTGATCCCCAATCGATGTCAGTTTCTTTCTACTCAACTGGATATGACCGACGTCGGTTGGCTTATCAGACCGATGTCAGTTGCTCTATGACTCAGTGACCACTCAGCAACCTCTTCCATGTTTGCATTGGGGTGAAGCTTTTAGCTCCACAACCTAACAATCTCCCACTTGGAGATAAATAGCTGCACCTATACCTGTACCTAGTACATCTGTCTAATCTGTATCTTGGCTTGTATCCCTCTTCAAGCTCAATCTTGAAGACCAACTACTAGACACCCTGTGTTGCTACACCTGTGTCTGAATTTCTCCATTCTCAGCTTACCTTCTTCTGCAATTGCTATACTCCCACTCAATCAGAAACTCCTGAGAGTGACTTGTAATCAAACACACTTAACAGATCTGAAACTACCCGTTAGTGAACCTCACTCTGAGAACCTTCAACCTCACTCTAATACCAATTGATAGGACCTAGGTTCCACAAAGCTCTAACACCACTTGTCAGAATTAAGAGCACACTTGATTACCTTTGTATAAGAAACTAAATGCGGAATTTAACCAGAAGTAACAAGTAACTAGAAATTAGAAATAGCACAAAATATGAGAGGCAACACACAATTATATTCAACTCATTCCAGAAGAAAATTACAATAAAGAGATCACACTCTTTCATCCACTTCATGGGCATACCAGTAATCTTCCCTCAAGAGTTATCTTCTCTCAATACAGGTCACAACAAATAACTCAAACACAGAGTTGTTCACCTCAACCAGTCAGTATCAATACTGCCAGTACAACCGAGTATGCAATGTACTCCAAGTAGATCTCACCTGATCTTGCTCCTTGATGTGTTGCTATCACCTTTGATCTTGCTACCCCATAGATCTCCTTTGACCTCACACACACACACCTACAAATCAACTGACCATACTTACCCATGTAGATCTCCTCCCTGATCTTGCAACAACCTGCAGATCAACCTAATCTTACATACCTGGAAGAACCCTTGTGATTCCACCATTGGAAGAACTCTTCTAGTTCTACACATTAAAATACAACCCCATGATTCTATTATATATATCCCATGCCAAATAATAATTAGAAACGCAACTCAAGACTAAAATTAGTCTTTAACACATAAACAACTGGTTCGTTAACAAACTGTCTGTGAACTAGTAGTTTTGGAACTACACAGGTGACCGACGTCGGTCCCTGTCTGGCTGGAGATGACCGATGTCAGCCGATACTTGACCGATGTCAGTTGCTCTACTCACTGGATATGACCGATGTCGGTTGATTAGACTGATGTCAGTTGCTTTGCAACTCAACAACCTCTCAACAACCTCCTCCATGTTTGCATTAGTGAAGCTTTTAGCTCCACAGATGTTCCTTGAAGTTATATTTAAATTTTCATTTTACACCATCAATAAATTCATCCTAGATCAAAATAAATAATTAAAATATGAACCACTAGTTTATCCTTCTGCTAATTCAAATGCCAATAGTCACTAGTTAATGCAAAATCATCTACAGACATGTGTCTTCATCTCATGTCCTCACATATCTTACTAACACATGATCCATAAATATATTTATGAGTCTCCTAAATTTTAATTGTATAAATCACCATTGATATTAGATCCTCACTTCTGAGATCAGTTAGTCCTACAATCAGTCTCTAATGAACTTCTAATGACCTTCTACCACTTCCATCTCTATGTACCCTAAAATTAGTATATAATGAACTTATACGACTTGACATACTTGAATGCCTTATAATAATTATTTTAAATTATTA
The DNA here is from genome assembly GCA_037957365.1 of Torreya grandis. Taxonomy (NCBI): domain Eukaryota; kingdom Viridiplantae; phylum Streptophyta; class Pinopsida; order Cupressales; family Taxaceae; genus Torreya; species Torreya grandis. Next base: position 12,682,749 of record JARHVA010000013.1, read on the forward strand.
AATAATGCACACCATTGATATTCAATCCTCACTTCTGAGATCAAGCCACTTGTCAGCCTCACGTGCCCTTTATGTACCCTACAATTAGTCTCCAATGAACTTCCACCACTTGGCATCCCTGCATACCTTCTAAGTATTATATTGAATTATTGACTAATATTCACAATTAATATTCCTTTTCATTATTAAATTCTCATCGTATATCTTTGATACCATAAATTTAGCTAAGTATGGGAACTTATTGAACTCTATTTGAGATCCAAGTTTGCACCTTAATAACTTTTGTTATGTTCCATGTCTAGACCTAAAAATTCAACCATATGAACTCCTCACATAGGGAAACCACCTATGTATCAAAATAATCCTAAAAAATTCACATGTGTGAAATATGATGTTATCAAATTACTTACTTAGCCTTATCTACAAAGATGACTACTTGAACCTAGACACTCATATGACTACTCTAATGAATTCCTTTCACTTCCAGAAGCACTCCAAGCATTAAAAACACCCCATTGGGTCTCTAAAACATGAAAATACCATAAATAACATCCAAAATATAACTATCCAAGTCAAACAGTGAAGAACTATGCAATAACATTGAAGCACATTGAGGCATACTTTGTCATTATCATTCTAGTACACATGACACCTAATCAACATCCTTGGTCAATCTTGGATACATAATTGAAAAACCTAAAATAATCTCCCCCTTTTTAATTGATATCAAACACCAATACAAATATTATTCTTAGATTTTATCTCTCTCTTCAATCACTTTTTCCCCCTTTGACATAATGATAAATTGGGATCAACTTTTGATCTTGTGGACCTGAAAAGACTTCAAGGACTAATAATAGGAAAGGAACACCTATGAGAGATGATACAGACTCCCCCTAACCTTGTGCATACCTCTTCTTACCTTGAGATTCTCAAACATTCTCCATCATTACACTCTTCTTTGATCATACATATCTTTTAAGCTTAGGCACCCTTTTTAGCATCTTCAGACCATTGCCTCATTCTTCATGATATGAAATCCTAACTCTTTATCTATCTGTAAATATTTAGGTCCACACGATTCTACTACCTATCTTGATATTTATTGTCCATGACTTTATCCAATTGTTTATCCTTAATGATCACTTAGACAAGTGTCAACCATCCACTTATCATCATCTCATGTAATTACTTCTACTAGCTTTAATGTATAAGTTAAAAACTAGCTCAGGCATCCAAATTCATGATATCTTTCTAGGTGGCACCATTCCACTCATCCATAGTTTCTCAATACTTATGTGAATACCTAAGATCAACAGGTGTCCAAATAATTGAGATCACTCCATGTTTCCCAATACCTCTTACCCATGGCTTAAGTAACAAACATAGTTTACAAAATCATCCATGTAAGTGGACAAGCGAGGGCCATCCATGTGGCACCATCTCACTCATCTATGAACAAATATCTATACAATTAAAAATTCCATGTAACCCTCTAAACAATCAAGATCTATCCACATGTCACACTCCTAGGAAGTTACAACCTATATAACAAAGGTACATAGTCAAGGTCTAAAGACCATCCAAAAGAGTTTCATCCATCCACATGGAATCATCTTATTAAATCTCATCTAACAAACATAAAAATATAGTATGAAAGATATGAATAAATGGATAAACATGATTATTCCATGTGGTAACATCTCAAGAACTGAAAAACTACATATATGGAAAGTGATATTACAGATGCCCCAACTACCTAGATAACTGGGATCATGCCATGTGATGGCATCTTTCAAAACCAAAACCAAAGGCCCAATGTATATAATCCAAATTTTAACTTTAAGTTACTAAGAAAATAAAAGTTACATGTTATATTTTAGATGAAAGAATACAAACAAAATGAATAAATCCTTAATTAATTGATAAATTGACATGTGGTAGAATAAATGAATCAAAAGGATGACTGAGTAGCCAGAATTAGTGACAATGCACCATGTGTCAAATAGTTCAATGAAATTCAACTTCATAATATCAAATTCAAAAAATAGGATTTGTTAGGAGACCAAACTCTTGTCTACAATTTTTATCACATAGGGATGATCCAATGCATTTAAGTCTCAGGCCTAACAAAATCCAAGATATCTTCCCTAAAAGAAAAATTAAAGCTACATTGACTATGATACAAATAATGAATTACTATCCAATTTATATTTTGATCAAGATCCCTAATTTTTTAAATTTTACTCATTACAACATGCAGAGTTATAATGGCATCGTAATCTATAGAACTAGCCATGTCTACATTCAATCTAGTTGGAAGGATTGAGTACATAGATATAGTCTTTAATTTAGAAACATTGGAACACAAGTTTCAACATTACACAAAAATTTGGTTTGAATTTAATGGAGTCAAGACATATTACATAAACAACTAATTGTCCTCATTCTCCAAAAGGTACACAAGTCAAGTGATCAAGGTAGTTGATCTCCATAATGTCACTACTAAAACTAAGGTATTTTCATGCATTGACCTCCTATTTAATTTACTATTTTTGGTAAATTATAGGGAAACATCCTTCACATGATGCATAATTAAACTCCCATAGCCTATATATCAAGTAATGCCTTCAAAAAATACTATAAACTCCCTATTCGTGACATGACCTAAAACTAGCCCAAAGTCGATGCCTAGTTAGCTAAGAATAACATTAAATATACACTAAAGAGCTAGGCAATAGACCAAAGCACTATTATGTTAATAGGATAGATTAATATCATCCTAATTATGAGATTAAGGCTTGGAGTGTGAATATCAATGACCCTATTAAATTTATAATATGGTTTCTATAATATCACCTATGTTAGTTAGATTTGTGTTTTGTTACTCGACATCATCTTGACTACAAAATAAATTCCAACCCTAGGAGAAATAATTAACTTAAATTTGAAGTTTTAGATGAGAAGGGCCAAGAACAGGCATAATGGTAACTTTTATATGATGTCATATTTTTTAGATTCCATAATTGAAACTATGATCCCTCCTTGAGAGGAACCTTGGGAACCATCTATAGAATATCCAAAGTATAGGATATGTGATTATTTATATATTTTTCATAGCTATAGGTTTAGAGTCCAATTTTAGAGGATTGTTGATTAATTTTACCCAATACTCTATCATGAAATTAAAGGGTAAAGGATGCCAAAGTTATCTGACAAAAATAAAAGGTCAATTAGGAAAATGGATCATTATTTTCTATCTAAACCATAGAATGATCATAATTGAGGGAACCTATGAGGCCTCATTAAATCTTCCACACCATGTTCTATACAAAGTGGTAGATCAAGAAATGATTTTTTAACTTTCCAACTACATGGACCTAAAACTCAAGGAAACTAGATAAGGGGTTAGTCATAAACTTACCCTCAACATTAGTCACCAATAATATAAAAAGTGGGACCACTTCAATCAAGCTGGAAGGGACAAAGTTCACTATGGATTTAGAAAAGCACAATTCATATTTTGGGATTCCATAAATGTTATTTATGAAGTTATTAAAAAACATGGAAACAAGGTTATGATTCAATATGGTCATGAGTCTTACGGTCATGATCCCATATTCATGGATGTGGAAGATGACACTGAAGTAATTATAAATATGCGTAAATATTAAATGTCTATAAAAGTTACATAAAAAAATACAATATGACCCTACTATTTATCCTGAGGATGCTAAGGACAATGTTAATGAAGCAATACTTCTAGCCCATGAAAGCATTCATCTAGGATATGAGAGACAAGAAAATATAGCTAAGATTAACAAGCATATAAAGGCCAACATATTCAAGGGTATAACAAAGCCACCAAACACTATTATCCCCTCTCTTACAACGAATATAGGAACACCTCTAGATCCCATGTATCCCATACAACTTATTCATGTAGTTGAACCTATTACTATAACTAAAACATCATAAATTCCACAAGTAATTGCTTCTCCTACCTTAAAATAGGTATTTATCACTATGTCCTTTAAACCAATATCTACTTTTATTATACTTGCATCAAATACTACTACTACTACTAAGTCTTTCATAGTTGCTACTACTACTGAGCCTGAGTTAGTACCTGCCACTATGACATGTCCACCTACAATGTCTACTACCTCTTCTCCCCCAAGAATTTTTTATACTATTTTTGCTCTTATTAAATCCACTTATAATAGGAAATGAAAAACTCTCCCAAATTCTCTCCAAGTTCCTCAAATTACTAAATAAGAAGATATGTTTGCAAAGTATATAGGTGTTAAACTTGACCCATTATATATTGAGATAGAGGAAGAGACTAATAGGGAAGATGAACTACAAGAGGAGATCATAATGGAAAATATTATATAATATGGGATATTGTAATAGACCAAAGAAAATCCTCCTAGTCCCTCATTACCTATTGTAGACATTGAAGAACCAAAAGTGATGGAAGTCATAAACACAAATCCTACCAGTACCCTAGAAGTTACTAGGGAAGATAGGCCCAAGGAGGAGCCTACTTATGATATTGAGTCTACAGTGATGGAAACTAGTCCCATGGGTGTTTTATTATAGAATCTTATAAATGTATAGATCTAATTATGATTCAAATTTTAGATGATTCCACTGCAACATATCAAGGGTCAGATGTTCCAATTGATAATGTTATTACCAAGGTAACTTATATTATCCATTCTTTTGATTATTGTATTATTAGTTATATAGATTATTTTTCATCACATTCATAAACTTAAGATGCATCAATTCATCCATGGATTTTGACCCCTAACCAAGAAGCCACATGCACAAATGCACATTTTGAATATTTAATATCTAAAGCTATTTTTTACACCTAATCTATGTCAATAAGGCCATTTACCTAACTAGGGATGTATCTATCTTAGGGAAATAAAATTGATTCACTAATGGCATTTGTTCATAATACCATAGATATAACCAAATATACTATCAAGACTCCTTCAAAAACTAAGAGCACATGTTGGAAAAATGCTCTGCTTTCCTTCCCTGAACCACTTGTACCCTCCACTTCATCCTCAATGGATACACTTCCACATTTAGTGATGTGACCAACATGTAATCTTACACCTTATATTGACTCATCTCAAACCCAAGCCACTGAGGAAATTATGATGGTGATCCCTACCTAGGTTCAACCATAAGAAGGATAAGTAGCTATGAGGAAGGACCTAGTCATCACTGAAAAACCTAAATTTGCTATGCAGTTTGGTCAATTCAAAAACATGTTGAAAATGGTAAGGAAGAGGACATTGATGGTGGATGGTAATCCTAATGATCTTGAGAAGAAAGAATAATTATTTTCATTAACCAAGATGAGGAAGACCAAGCCTGGAGACTTAGATGAATTTAGAGAATACCCCCTCATAGTGGTGGATGTAATAGGTAGAGATATAAATAAAATATTAGGGGGATGAAATAATATAAAAATAGACTAGAGGAATAAATTATGATTGGGGCTCCTAAGGATATTATTGACAATGTGCAAAGCTCTACTAGAAATTTGTACCATATTTTGAGCATAATCAAGACAACAAGAGCTCAATCTTAGCCATTATGGGGAGATGTTGTCAAGTTCCATGAGATAATGAAAGTTTGATATGCCAAGTTGACATTGATTAGAAAATCTACTAGATTGAAAACATACCAACACCTAAATCTCATGCTTGTATCAGATGTGACTTTAACTTAGAACAATGTAAATACTAAATGGGCCTATTTGGTAGAATGACACCAAGGGATATAGGGATTAGTACAATAGCTTTATAATCAATAAAAAAAAAGGCCATTCAAGTCATTGGAGACATAATAATTATAAGTGTAGGTATACCTTTGGAAGGAATAGTCAATAAGCCTTTCTTATAAATTTTACTACAAATTACAATAGATAGCTTTAAGGTAGAGGTGAAGATTACCACCTATAGTATAAATTAAATAATAATGTATCTAATCACATTTCATAGGGAAAAAGTGTCTTATATATAAACCCTTCATGAAACATTTAAATCTTCCATGACCACACATAAAAAGTTAATGGATAAAGTTTTAATTTTGTTCAAAACATCAATTATTGATTTTGAGACTATAGAGCTAGACTTTGTTATAAGAATGGTCTAATATAAATGTTTATAGGCACAAGAGGATTTAGTATATTCAATAATATCCTCTAAATATCAATCTTGACCTTTGACACCTCCATCTATGGTCTGCATATATACTATAGTACATAGTCCTAAAAGATTAGTGCTTGTCACCTACTAGATATAGTTTGTCCACTATCACCATCGACAACTGCTACAATTTCATTTCAAAGTATAGTGCCTTTGATATCTCCAACTACCACATTAGTTAAAACTTTAGTTGTAGTCATTACACATGGAGATGTCACATCAACATTTTAGTTTTTTGAGTCAAGTGGAACTAGTAATTATAACTAAGACTTAGTTCTAATTTTGATCTATTCTTTTTATCATTAGCTTCAGTTTATTTTGTAAAATAACTTATATGTCTAAAGTAAGAATTATCTTTATTCATATTGTAAAACATGCATACATTACATGCTTTTAGGCATACAACCCTAATCTAGACATTTTAAAATTAGATTAAGTGTAGAGGATGAAGCATCCCCATTCCAAGATATAATTATATTTTTTTCCTCATTCCAAATGGAGGATAATTTCACAATTAATACAATCAATAAAGTTTTTAGACTATTTTGTAAGTTTGTGTTGAAGTGTTGTCTCTTTTAAATTTTTTGTGTCTTACTAAGGATTTAAATTAATTTAATACAATCTAGTATAGGTTATATGATTGTTACTTTACAATTATTCAGATTGAAAAAATAGTTAGTCTAAATGCTCATTGATTATTGATCATAATTATTACTAGTTAAAGGCAGGGATGTGCTACGAGGTCCAACTTTAACCATTTATTTGATGATAATTATTGAGCGCATTGGATGAAGCATCCCCATTCCAAGATACAAGTATACGTTTTTTCCTTATTCCAAATGGAGGATAATTTCACAATTAATACAATCAAGAAAGTTTTCAAATTGTTTTATAAGTTTGTGTTGAAGTGTTGTATCTTTTAAAATTTATGTGTCTTACTAAGGATTTACATTAATTTAATACAATATAGAATAGGTTATGTGATTGTTTACTTTACAATTATTCAGATTAAAAAAATAGTTAGTCTAAATGCTCATTGATTATTGATCATAATTATTACTAGTTAGAGGCAGGGATGTGCTATGAGGTCCAACTGTAACCATTTATTTGATGATAATTATTGAGTTTATTGTAGTTATTTATTCCTATGATTAAGTTTGTTTATTTTTTAACTATGCTAATGGTAATTTATAAAAGGTACTAATTCTTTAAAATTTTCTTAGCTTAAGATAGAGGAAATTGGCTTAGAAGGGTTTATTCCTTAGTTGAGTCATAGTGCCCCTAATTTTCTACCCTAAATTTCCCTCATTTTGAATTTTTTAATCAAGTCCACCTTATGTTAGAACACCCATACATCTCAAATAGAATCTAGACTCATGTCACATCTAAACCATCCAAGGTAAATATTTCATCACATGGTTATTTATAAAATCGATACCCCACAACTCATGCCTTGGAATGAATATTTTCACTGATCCTAAAACATTAGAGGTATCCTCGTAATATTACTTTGGTGTGCATAAATTATAGATCAATTTTTTTTATCAAGATTCACATATGATGGGGTCTCAATATTCTTAGAATTTTATTTTATGGTTCACATGGGTGCTAGAACAAGCTACTTTTCCTTCATAAGAGGAGAAGGCTTAGTTTTTTTATTATTAAACAAGTGATATTAAAGTTGAAGCACATGAATATTCTTCAAGTTTTATTGATGGAAATAAAATGAATTTGGGTTGCCTTGGGTGAAGAAAACCTTTCCAAGGTGTAAAAATCTTATTTCTTAAAAAAAAGTGGAAGGGATGTCCTTCATTATACAGATCTAAAACCTTAAAAAAGTGTTGTTATAGTTGGTATGATTTTTAATGACATATAATTATGTAATCACTATTTTGGGTTACAAAGTGAGAGGGAGTAGTATGGTACCAATAGAAGAATATTTGAGGTTGTCATAGCCTCAGAGGGTGTTCCCAGTCATCAAATAATTTATCTCACCATATCCCAACATATGTAGGAAAGATAAGTGGAATATGTTTACTATATTGCCATAATCTACCATAGATTGTTAAATGTAGTTTTTGTATATCCAGACATGTAGGTCAAAATTTGGATCTCCTCTCTTAAACATGTTGGCATTGAAATGAAATTGTCTAAGGTCAAAGAAGTACTCAATGTCCCTAAAATTTTTCCTAATGGGTATATGCCTTGGTTGATGTGATTGATTTGCGAATCTAGAGATTTAGTAATATTAGTCAAGTGGTCAAGACCCAAGGCATCAAAGAATGTTTAGGCAATGGGATGGATATTTCTTTAGTAAATCCATGAAGGAGATTTGGAAGAAAGTCTTCATAATATCCATAACAAAATCAAAATACTCAAATGGTTTAAGCATTCCTATAATGTCATATTCTAGAGAATATATTAGAGGGGGAGTGTGTGGTTGATATTCTTTTGTTCAAATTAATATGTTGGGCTCTTATTGCTTTCTAATTCTACCAAGCCAATAAACCTAATTTTTCCTTGAGAATCGAGGTGTGGGGCAACATTGGGATTTTCAGAGCTCAAGGATTTTTACTTCGTGAGTTCCAATTGGTATGGGTTGGTTGGTAAGATAGCTTAGGTGTGTTATAGTTTAGTTAGGGTTTTTTTATTAGGAAAAAGGTTCAGATATATACATATATTAGCATTTTGAGGTATCACAAGACCCATTTGAGAAAGTTTGGAGTTATCATTGGCACTTCCTAAAAAATGTAAATAAATAGTTGTCATTTATATTTTCAAAGTATTTGAATGAATTTATTTTTATCCATACTATTTTGAGTATCATGAATAATAATTATATGAAATAAGAAATAGACGATAGAATCATAGTCCCTTAGTCTTCAGTTTTGAGTCTACTAGTTTGATCCTTGGATAAAATTCTAACATTAGTTATTATTATGATAAGGTTAGTTTTGATTAAAATGTTGTCATTGATACTGTGCATTTAGGTTTTAATTTTGACCTTGGTGATGATTTTTTTGTGGTGGTGGTGGATGACTAAGTTCCAAGGCATGAATATTAGGCATGGGGGTGGTATATATTTGGTTCCCAACCCTATTATTATTGTTGACATTGTTGTTTTGAACTTGGTTGGTGTTTAAAACATCATTTTTCTTGGTTTGATTCATAACTCCATATGTTTTAGTTGTGATTCAAGACCTTGGGCCCTTACTTTAATTATTCTATTTATTTATTTAATAACCCCCACTATTTTGATTAGGTGTGACAATATTTTCATTGGGCCCATATGTTTATTGTCAATTATTTATGGCCACTTAGTCTGTGCTTTGAGCACTTTCAAGTGATTATTTATATGATATATAAGGGAATGTCTAAACTTATTCCCTAGTCTATCGATTTAGAGAGTGAAGGAAAATGTCACATAATTCCTTTTTGTCCATGTGTGGAACACTCATATAATAAAATAATACTTTCCACCAACTTGTAGTGAAGTGGATGGTAGATTCATTTGGTTATTTTTTGATATGCAATATATCTTTTATACCCATGTGAATTAACTTGTTCATATCAATATCCTTAATGAATTTAAGTATTAGTTATTTGAATGAGTGAATAGAGGATTTAAATAGATGTTAATACTAGTATAAATTGATTCCCTCACGATTATTGTGGAAATACTAGAGACTATCACATCCAAATAAGTATCTCTCTCATAGCAATATCATATGCCTTGATATGTGCATTATAGTTTCCTTCTCCTTTGTACTTGGGGATCTCAGAATAGGATTTATTAGGATAACACCTTAAATGATGTGCTAGAGGGGATATTTTAGATATTAAACATAAGTATCCATTGTATTGAAGTATATTGACAAGGTGTTTGAATAAATTGAAAGAGGGAGAGTTAGGTAGGCAGTATGTGCATAACCACTAGAGGCAAAATTTTCTAATTGAGTTAGAAAATGATAATAAGCCATAAAATAGATATCTAGTTATGTTGATTTGGAAAACATGTGCTAATATGGTGGTAAAGTTTCAAAAGGAGGCATGTTATATGGTACACAGTTAGGTGGAGCTTATGGAGGAAAATCAATTTTTAAAATATGGGTAGGAGGAAGTTATGGAGGTGGTGTATTCGATGATATGTAGAAATGAGGTGGTAAGAGGGGTGGTGCATTAGAACCAATGTTGTTATGGGTATTATAAGGAAGAGTGGTGCCGATAGTAGTATAGTAGGAGGAGGATATGGTGAAGGAGTGTTAATGGGAGTGTTGTAGGAAAATAAATCCCCTAGATTATGATCATATGGGTAAGTGGTTGGGAAGTAATTGGTATGATTTTGAGGCAATTGATATGTAGGTGGAGTTGGAGAGAAGGGGCATGTATTTTATTATTGAAACTTTAAGCCATTCCCTAATTTAAAGGACCTATTTAGGATGAATCTTAATTTTTATTAAGGTCTCAAATGCATCCCACCAAGGTAGAGTTGAAATCATTCACATTGGGAATAGTATTGGTTTGGATGCCTCCCTTGTAAAAGGTTCCATAATAAGACATTGGTTTCCTATGATGAACTAATTTACATTTGGTCACTCCGGAGGAGTCACCATCAGTTATTAAAATCTTGTTGGGTTGGAATTTGGTGGACTAGGAGGTGGAGGAAGTAATGAAATCCTAGTTGACCCTCTTTTTTAGTGTGAATTCTATTGTTGTATTGATAAAACTTTGAAATTACCTCAGTGTCAAGGGTTTATAGGCTAATAGATGATCTAGTTAAAAAGTATGGATATAGTGTGCTCCATTAGTCAAAGTCATATTGTTTGAATCATTATAACTATTGAGTGTTTGTGAAAAGTCTCTCAAATTTTTAATCACCACATGAGACTTAGTGTGTGGGATACCAATAGAGGAGGTGTAAGATAGAGAATAATTATTGATTGTTTGACTATGTTGATTATCAAAGTTAACCTAATTAGATAATGAGGGCTTTTATTAGAATCAGATGTTTATTATAAAGGAATAAATGCCTAAAGGTCTATCATAACCACCTTTAGAGATATTCAAGGGCTTTGTGGACACCCATAAAATAAATGGAATAGGAGATATGAAATTAAAAAAAGAAAATAAAATGGAAAATGTGAAAGGAAAATAATTCCACATTGAGTTCAATAGATTTATACGTACAGAGAGTGACATGATATCCTTGCGTACTTAAATTCCTAGGTTTAGGTTAAGACAAGTAATGGAATGATGACTTAATGTAACTACTAATTTGGCTTATTATTTTGATGAGGCTGAGCTTGTAGAATGAGATGAACTTTTTGATTTAGTTTATTATTTTAAACTCATTGAATGGGATAATCTTCTTGATTTATTTGATTATGCCCACACCTTTATCCTTCATATACTTGTAAATGTTCATTAAGGTCAAAAAATTATGGAATGATGAGATATATAGAGTAACATGAGTCTAAAATGACATGATAGCACAACCATTGATTAATGTTACTCTCTCTAAATGAGTAAATTATTTGTTGAATGACCTATGGTATTTGATTGACTCGAGCTAGATCTAAAAAGCAAATGAAATTAGATTAGGTTAGAACTAAGGATGAAAAATTGAATCAGAATTGAAGGTTTCTTGCTTGGTAGGCTAATAAGTGAATCTACTTGGTTAGTTGGGCTTTGAATAACCTTGTTTGTTCATCTATAGATTTTAGTTGACTAATTATCAAGTTTGAAAATGGATAGAGAAAAATAATTTTAGCTAGATCTCAGAATATACGTCACTTTAAATATTTTATTTTGGAATGGAGACAAAAATTATTGAAAATGATCCAATCCTATATGGTTGTGCTTATGTTGAGATCCTCATCCAAGGGCATGGGAGTGTTTGATTTGTTGTTTAGTGTTTATATTGAAATATGATTGTTGATTGTTGAAGGTTTTATTTCCTAACTAAATGTTTTTCCCAATGAATGATTTATTAAATGTCTACATAATTTTTTGAAATAGTTATTTTGTGAATGGAATAGTTTGTTTTAATGTTTAATATGTTTTTTGAACTAAATGTTTACACATCTGAATAATGAATTGGAAAGAAATGAAAGTGTTGAAAATGAAGTTAAAGTAATATATTTTTTTGTATTTTTTGAATATGAATGCAAATACAAAACATAATGGTTAGTATAAACACACATAAAACTGAATTATTTTGATGTTTTTGAACATAAAATAGATGCAAAAATAAAAATGGTTGAATGCCTTTTCTATTTTCAAATTTTAAAAATGCATGCAAATGATTAAACCAATTAAATGGATGGAAATGAAAGTTAATACAAGATGATTTATTTTATCTTTTAAGTTTTTAAATAAAGAAATGTAGAAAGAAATATTAAACAATCTGACTGATCCTTTTATTTTCCACCTAAAATCATAAACACAAACAAAAAACAAATAATCAATTAATTCTTCTCTTTTATATCCATTTATTTAGGAATGGATAACAAGGAAATAACAAATAATTTTTAGAATTCACAGAGAGGGAAATAACAATTTAATAAAAATAAAAAGGAAGTAATAATTAATTTCAAGAAGATTAAAATTTCATAATATAATTTATTTAAAACCAAAAGAAATGAAATCTACTTCTTCTAACAGGATTTTTATGGATGAAATAAGAGAAGCAAGAACAAACTGGAAGATATATTTTCACAAGGAGTAAGAAGTAACTAGAATAAATCCTAATCAATTTGCAAAAGCATTTGAGAAAGAAATGAAAATTACGTGTAGAGGAGGTAACAAAAGTTTTTGAATAGATGTAAGCAAAGAATAAAACATAGAAGAAATTAAAACCTTGATAAATTATGGAAATTGAATGTCTCTTATTTAATCTACTTACAAGTTTTGAATCAATAAATTTAATGTAAGGAAAATAAGAAAATTAAAATAAATAAACTCTAACCTTGTCAAAAGTGGAAGACAATTGTAGAGAATTTGATTATTGTAGTACTTTGATCCTCATATGTTATCTCTAATGCAGTTGATCAATGTGATCTAGGGAGTGTGTATCAATAAGAGGATGTGAAAGGAAAATGTGTAGTAGGTTTGTTGTTGGTTTTCAAAAATCAAAAAATACTAGTTACCAATTCTTGAATTTTTGACTTGAATTTCATTACATAGGCTTGTATATAGAAATGGGGAAATTGTTGCATGTGAGAGTTAACAAAAATTGATCAAGAGTTCACAAGGAATTGTTGGGGGCTTAATTAGGTTGATTTAGAGTTTACAAGCTATTAAAGGGTTGATTTTGTGAAGCATGATAAAAAAAAAGTGTTGAACATGTCAAAAATATGAAAATACATGTCCTTAAGATAAATTTAAAAGATCATGAAAAGTTCTCAAAACTACTGCTAAATGCAGGAGGTGTTGTGCAATCACCCGACTAGTTTTTTCAAGCACCATGAAAATTACAAGTTTAAAAGGTTTGGGTTTATTTTTTGTAGAATTGACACTTAGGGAAGGTCTATAAGATTAAAAAAATGGGTAATGTGATAGGGAAGGATATGATCTTGAGCATTGTTACTTGGATACTTTTGCATCATCACTGTATTAGAGAAATGTCACACCATATAAAATGTGTGTGTGTACAATACAATTCAACTGCTGGTAGTGTATAGGTCATAGGGTTGATAAGTATATGGATAAAGGATATTCCCCAATACATAAATTTTTTTACAATAAATGTATCAAGTATTATAAGGATAATATGAGAATATGTAAGAAGGACACGGGTCATGTGAGTCCATCTTGACATAGTAAATGTATGATCACAAGGCACATAGGTAATGAAGCTCCATATAAGTAAGATAAAGTCAATGAACTTCATGGAGAATGTGTGGATATAATGGCCCCAATGGAAATATACATATAGTAAAATCTTATAATGATATCTCTTTATAACATCTAGTGATGTAGGAGGGATATTATATTGCCCCAAATGGAAAGATGTAGGTAATGAGATTAATAAAGAAAGGGACAAAGGACATTTCTTGACATATTAATGTGCCTCTAAGAGGGATAGATATAGAAATGTAGCATTAGAAACACATATGATATTGTACCTTGCATAATATATCACATAATATAGACATTAAATCATACACAAACATGAAACTACACATACAATAAATGTAAACATAAAACAAACACATAATTTCTTGGAAATAACATGACATGAAAACTAGAGGATCCTCTATAAATAACACTAGAAAATATAACACATGCAATACACACAAACACACACATGTAAACAAATGAAAACTTATAGGGCACACAAGATAACACACAATGGAACTTCGTAATGATGATATGTAGTAAAACCATGTATATATCCATCTAACACAATATGAAAGTTTAGGCAAGAGTAAGACATGTATAGTAAATATAAGTATCTCTATATGATAAATGAAAAGTAAGTATTATAGTATTGTAAACTCACTATAATATATGCCCCCGAAATAGGCCTACCAAAAATGTGTAATACCTTTGGGTGTGGGCATAAGTCTATTTCACATGTATTTGCATAGCATTTGTAAGTCCATGATTGTATGTTACCTATATATATTGCATCTCACCAACTCAAAGAATACCATGAGAAGCACATGTGTAATATGTATATATAAACCTTAATCATAGGTAAATAAACATGATACATATTAATGTGTCACTAAATAATTGATAAAGATAAAGAATTTTTATTTTTTTTTATTTTTATGTTTTTTCATGTTTTTTAATTTTTTATTTTCCAAGAGAATTTTGCCCCTTATGCAGAATATATATGATCAATGTGAACACAATAATAATATGTCCCAAATGTAGACAAGATTTTGTCAAATGTAATTATTTGAATCATATTCTATTTATATATGTATGACATGTACTATTACAATGTATAAAGAATATATACCATATGGATTATGTCAAATAAAATATTAGATGACATGTGGTGACCAAAGATAAGTAAAATCAAGATCAAGCATGTGCACGTAAGATGAAAAATAAGAAAAAATGTCAAGAATGAAAACTCCCAGGAGGAACAATTAGAAGGAAAGAATCAAAACCATGTCGAAAGAAGTTATATAAAGCTATAAAGTCAAAAAAATGACCAAACAAGTAAGTAGAAGTCATTTCAATGTAAAAATAAATATCACCACCATGCCATTAAATTTAATAGTGAAATCAAAGATCATATGTATATAGTACAAGTCCCATACAAATCATTTTAAAATATATATTTGAAAGTACAAGTCTTGCCATGATCATGAGGTGAATCTAGTAAGCAATTTTTAACATAATTGGTGTCTTCAATGTAAAGATGTGTATGTTTGAGTTAAATTTTAAATAGAACTAAATGCCGTAATGATTTTTATTTTATTAGTTTAGGCATTTGACTGTCAACTTGATGTAATTGTTACTCAAGTACCATTTTTTTTATTGTATTAAAGTTTATCTTTATACATTCCATGGGTATTGATAAATTAATTTGTTTGTTATTGTTCGATGTTATTATATAAATAATTAAGATAATTCATTTGAGGCACATGGTATTTGAGGTTCAAATATTGCACATGATTCTTTCTGGATTTGGAAAAATGACTATATAAATATGTAACATTATAAACTTCATTTGATGATATGTACTAGAATTTGATAAGTAAACATGTAAAGATTTATATGTTGAAGCACAATCATAATCGTAAGTGTTAAGAGTCCCATTATCCACTTGGAAGGGTATCTCATCAACATTAGTATTTTTAGTATATCCAAGACCTAGTTTGAATTGATGGGGATTTAGGATGATTAATTATTAAATGGCTTGCTCATTTTTTCCTAATTTCTTAACTTTTATATCTTGTATTATTTGCACATGTGTATAATTTTCCACATTGTTCTAAATTAGCTTAGGGTGGACCAAGGATTTGTGTTTATCATTATATGGTTACATTTATCCTTAGAATATGGTCTATAGTTAAGTATGGAGGATGGGAAAGTTAATCCAAAATCTTAAGGAGTATAATATAATTTTCTGATACCAAATGTGTGCATATCATCTTGTTATTCCTTAGGACTACATGGTGTAAAGTTAAGTTTTTATAAATGTTCATCCATGCCATTAGGTTTGTAAACATCTTCTTCATTGTTATCCTAAGCATGGTTATTCTCATCAATCTTACTTCTCTCACCTATATAATATGTTTGCATTCTTTCTATGGGAATAATTTATTTAGGTGTTATGATCTTTGGTTGAGGTATATTAAGGTGGGGAATAATAAGTTTTATGGGTTATGTAACTTTTAAAAATTATAAGGAAACGCCATCTATAGGACATGTATAGAGGTGACCTTTATGTACAAATTTTAAGTGTATATGTAATTTAGAGGGAAATAAATTCATGGCACATATCCTTGATTTAAAATTAAAGGGTTGTAATTAACTTCATTATATATCCCTTGACAAGATGTAATTAAAGCTTTTGGCCCAAAATCTATGTTCCATGTAATATTTCCTAAGGTTCTTCATAGTTTTTGATAACCATATTTGATATCTATTTTGTACTTATGAATGCTTGAAACTTCCATCATTTAAAATAATAATACCTCTCTGAGTTTGAGAAGGATGAAGTTTTATAGGCATAATTAAACAAATTCAAATCTAGGAAGAAAATTCATTTGAAGTACATTAATATATGCATGTGAACCACTAGTGATGTTTTCTTCAAATAGGTTGGAAGCTCCCCACATATGAGCTTCTAAGGGTAGTTTAATCCATTAAGAACTTTGATGTATTTACACCTTTCAACTGAGCATTCATTTTATGTTATTTCATGAGATTCGAGGTATTTAAATATGTTATGGCACTTCATCCACCATTATCTAAGCTTGAAACCAATGAACATATCATGTATGTAGATGTCTAGGTAAAAACTAAATAATGATTGGGAAGTTATAACCCTCAAATTAGTATACGTGAGACATCCAATATTCAATAATGCTTAGAAAGACCAACCTCATGATGGAGAGGAAATCATGTGGGGGTCATAGTGTTACATAAAACTATGGGAGTTGAAGGGATTTCAAATCTCATATTTTATAAGAGATACATTCAATTAAAAATAGTGTTGCATACCCAATGAGTAATTATTCAGTATGGGTAACAATTAATTAGATAATCATGGATTTTCCCACCACCATGTAATTAGCATTTGGGAAACATGAGTGGTTGAGGAAAGATGTAAGCACCCAAAATTCTAATCTCCAAACTATAATCAACCCTAACCATATATTTTCATCTCCATCAATTAAACCTATTTTATCCTCATTCATTCAGGTTAAAAGCATGAGTAGGCCATTGAGCTTCATTGACTTTCTCAGTTTGTGGGTGTTTAACTATAAATTAATGATGTTATTAATACATTCTTCTTGTTTAAAGGATATAACCTAGTTCCTCTAAAAATAAATGATGATGGGCATCCCTATTTACTATCCAAAGAGTGATGTTTCATAAATAATTATTTGGGTAGGAAGGATAGTAGACATATGTGATAAAGTTTGAAGGGTTGGTCTTGAAGTTGAAGGGTATATATTCATATAATTTTTTCATAACAAAAAATTGTAAGAAATAGTTACATTTTAAGCTAGAAGAGAGTAGACATTTCACTAAAGGACCATCCCATGCTATCTCTACTAGGTTTATAACTTTACTTAGATTAGTCCCATGTACCATCAAAAGTTTAAAAATAGGTAAAAAGATATCTACACATTAATGTTTAGGAAGAAGCTTTTGAGGGTAGAAAGTAATAGACTATTGAACATTTATAGTAGCTACTCCTATTTATTTTGTTTCCAGTTATAAGTAAATATCCAATCAAACATTTTTTATTTATTTATTTTTAAATGTTTGGTAACATAGTGTTAGTTTTCTCAATAACATATATTTCACACAATTTACAGAATTATGAGACTAGTTCCTATAAATTTTTAGGAACATCCCCTTAAAGATAATTATTTATCCCCCATATGGAACCTCTACCTAAAAGTATGTTAAATAATTTATTTTTATTCTAAACTTATTAAATTTAATGGAATGAAATAGGAGATTTTATATGACCATAATATTTTATTAAATACTGCAAAAATATTTATGAATGATTATAGAAATACATATTTATTTTTCAATGTTTCCTTTTTTAAAGATGAATTTTTATAAATTTTAAGGGAAATGTTGAATTGATAACTATTATAATTTTTTAATGGCCATATAAACATATACATAATGAAATCATAATAAGACAACATTGAAACATAAAAAATAAAAGTTTATAACATATATCTTTTACTCAAAATATTTCAACATAAATAAATGGCATTTTATCACTAACACAAAAAACCAACCCAAAAAATTATGACTTTTTAGGGTTATGATGCCCAAATTCCAACATTTAACCATGTACATGCATAATAAATTCTAACACTTAACTATATAATGTACCTAATTAATATCACATTATTATCACAACCATAAAGTAGGGTAAAAATGTTAAGTGGTTGAGAATTTTACACTAAGGATAACATAAACAACTTAATGTTTTACTTAAATATTTCTAGAGTATTAACTACTTCATCATTGATGAGGCACACAATTCCAACATTAAATCTCAACTGACATTCATTCAATGAAGCCTCTAAAAGGATAATGGTATTCAAAAAATAGTAATAACATCATATGAGGGATGTAGTCAAGGTTTAGGATTTGATAGCCTGACCCTTGTGTTATTATGAAAGGAAACAATTTCAAAAGCATATATAGAACTTTACAAATTTCTCAATAGTTCACATAATAAGATCATCTAGTTATTTTCTAATTGTTCCAATGGGATTAAAAATAATATATTTCATTACTATAATTTACTAAGAGGATCATAACATGTCAATATTTCCAAGATATAATGAGTTTGAAAATAAATATATCAATCATAACAATTAATAACCTAAAATAAAGAATTATTCTATTTTATTTCTAACTCTTATTTTTATAAACTTATGATAAATATTTCATAATGGATAGAGATAAAATACCCCATTTTGAATTCATGTGACTATAAATTCAACTTCATATTGTTTCAATCACAAATTCATACTCAACACTAAACATCATTAATTCATGTTTATTAAGACAAAGTTAATCAAATGTATGACCTACAATGAGAAGAACGAAGTCTTTATCTATAATAATTATTTTAATGTAAGGTATTACTATGGAACATATAAATCACTCATCATGGAAACCTCTAAATAATTCTATATACATTACTTTAAATATTTAAAATTAGGTTCTTGAAGCACCAAAATTTTATTAAAACCTTCTTGTAATCAAATCTTAAGGTCACAATTTTTGGTTTTGAGGCTATTAGTGTTTAACCATTTTAATGCAAAATGGATCCAAGTCAAGCAAATTTCAATAATGCAATAATAAGAAAACTAAATATAATTTCATCAAAATATTAAGTTCTTAATTATACTACTCATTACAATGATGTAAGATACACAATATACAATACAACATAGAAAAGTGGCACCTAATAATGTATGATAAGGTCTATTTCAAATGGGTTTCAATTTATACAGTTGAGTACCACATCAAATTCAAATAGAAACAAACATGAATGATTAACCTACATGATATTAATCCACACTATAAAATACTTAAAAAAACACTCAGGCCATTAACTTTAAATGGTATGAATTCTACCTCTATCTATAAGAAACATGTCTCAATTATTCTCCTTTAATGGTTCATGGCACACATCATTTTGCATAGTTCACTACCCATACGAATCCTTGACTATGTATATTCTATTCAAATTATTTTTAATTCATAATTCAGTTACAAATACATAAATAAAGAGAGAAAGTAATAAGAGTAACCTCATCAAATAATGAGCATTTCAATGTCCCAACTTAATAGTCCTCTACTAAATTAAGTAACAACCAAGATTTCTTACTAGATACATTTATATAAATTTAAAATGCATGAGATAAAAGTATGCTGTAGTAATATTGATTATTAAGTCATGGAGTACCCAAATCTTCTAAAATCAAATAAACGTATTCATTAACCATTATAATTTATTAGTTTTAACAACAATTTAAGAAGGAAATATAGCAAAATAAAGTATAGGCATGTTAAAACAATATCACAATTCCATATTGCTTGAGTAATAGCCAATGCAAATGATAACGATTTTAAATATATTTCATACTTTTCCATACAAGGAGGATACCAAATATGCTAATTGTACATAATCATACAATCAAACATACTGAAGACTATGTCCTTCAGACTATAGACATATTAGTGTTTAGTCAAAACATGAATATAACTATCAACCCTAACACAATAGGGACTAGAATTAAAATTTATTATTTATGTTTCAATTCATATCTCCACTTATAAAATACCAAAACATATAATTAATAACAAGACACTTGCTCTTAGATTACCCCACTAGGTTTAAGTATTGTAAATGACAGTCACACATAGAATTTCAAGACTAACACACCAGTCTTAAGTATTGATAGTAAAAACTCCCTATTATTCATAATTCAAAATAAAAAACCAAGAAACCATCAATATAATGGAAAACACATTCAAATTAACACCATATAAGAACCCATTTTAAGTAAGTAGATTGTATTAAATAATCCATATAACTATTAAAGAGAGCAAATCTTTTTTACTGTTGATGCATAAAAAATATTTACCAACTGAAATTACAATAAATCATTATAGATTTTATATTGGTAAAGATAATAATATACTACCAACTTATACATAACTATGAATCAACTATATAGTTATTAAAGTATCTTTTGAATGCAATGCTAAAGCTATACTAAGATTTAACTTAAGATTTTAGAAACCAAGCCAAGCCTAATTAATAATTTCAACCCTGATTATATAAATGAACTCAAATTATAAAATCATTTAGGTTATTAAAGATAATAAATGATAATTATCTTTATAGTTATATTCTGCCATATAATGTAGTCATCAGAGTCAAGATCAACAATTAAGGAGCATAACTCAAGATTCCATAAATAAGGTATATGTAACAAGAAAAATCCATAATTGATAATACATCCTTATTACATTATGTCAAGAAATGAAACCTGAATAATAATCAAGTATTCCTCAGAAGAGGTTCTACCAAAATATCCAAATAATACATTATAATGCTAAGCAAGTTATTATATATGTATAATTATCAACTGAATACATAATCTTTTTTAAACATCAACAACTAGAATACACATTTGATAGTACAATGATAATAAGAGTAAAATCTTCCCTAGTGCCTCAAATGTCATTGACACCATCACAAAAATATTAATAATTTATATTAAATCACCCAATCAATTTATGCATTCCTGATACATTCCTTGTACTTTAACGTCAATAAAAAAATAATTTGAAAGTTGAGCTCATCCATATGGTGGTAATCCCTAACCAACTAAATCATCAATTTGGGGTTGGAAGAGGTCACTAAATGAAGCCTATTGTTATAAAAATAAATGAGAGGAAGGGTTTAGAAAGAGATTAAATGTCCACCAAAGTTAGGGTTTCCACACAAAGTTAACAAATATACCAAAAAAACTATATAACACACATACCAAAAAATAAAGATACACAATGCATCAATACAAATCAACATAGAAAGTGTTCATGATTATACTAGTAATACTAATTTCTTCTAGATATAAAGATGAACCAGGTCAAAGCCTACCCATTAGGGTTTAAGAAAAAGACCCACATTGCAACTTCAAAAACCACATTACCCATATCCAAATGTAATATAGACTAAAACAACTTGGAGATATTGATAAAGATAATGTGTGAGTTTTAGGTAGGGTTGGAACCCTCCATGTAACCCACACATTGCATAAATTTTCTTTCAATAATAAAATATCAATAGTTAAGCATGCATATAAATGAAAAATCAAATAACTTACTTGCAAAATTCCCTTATTTTATAATGATTTTATTCTTCCCTTTTCTTCTTCCATAACCACTAAGTTTTTTTGTGTGTGTTTGGGTACAATCCCAAAATGCCACATATTCTCCCACTAGATTCCATGGTCACCACCAAAGCACTAATTCCTCGAAGGCATGGATTCAAAAATTAATTTCCACCAGCATCATGGCTATGGCCAAAAGAGAGACCTAAAACCCTATATTTTGTATATAATCTCCTCACTCCTTTTTGCCCGTCAAATTCAATGAATGGATTGATAATTCAAAATTATATCCAATCAAACAATATACAATAAAATTATAAAATAAAATGATTAGGTCTCAAAATAAAAGTCCAATGCCTTGACAATTAGTCAAAAGACATATTTAAAAATAAGGGAGACATGCCACATCATAATCATTAAACCCTTTTACTACCAAGTCTCTAAGAATTTCAAACATTCATTAAGGTTTTAACTAAAACATTCCAAAGCATTACCAATGCTTATAAGCTTTTATAAACAACCAATGCAAGCTTATTAACCTTGATGGAAATTGCAGGCTTGTGTTTCTCAAGCTTGAAACTCAAGTGCCTACCTTTATAATTAAAAATTCATGTAAACATAATATACATAATTAGATATAAGCTAATGATGGTCTTTGCACAAATAATATTAATAATTATGTTTAATATTAGTTAACATAATACAAGACATCATAGTAGAGAGTGGTGGATAATTGACTTGATCTCTTTCTTTTTCTTATGCTCATTTACCTATATAGCATTGATGTAGTAGTTTAAAAAATTCTTCTAGCTCCAAAACTAGCTTAGTCATCTGACTGTTTCTTGCAATCATAAATGACAGTGATAGTGACAACTCTATATAATCATCATAATATTAAATAATGAATGAAATATAGTCAACTACATCATGAACTGAAATACTGAAATATAAATTCATAAGGTAAATATAGATTAGGTCAAATGTAAAGTATCATAATAGAAAAATGACTCATTACAATTAATAGAGTAGGTACATTATTCAAGGTCTCCCAAAATAGGATATGACATATTTTTCCCCTTAAAAAAATAACTAGCTCACTAATATTAATCTTTCATTCAAAAAAAATGCAATTGATTCACAATTAATTCTTTTATTTACAAAGAACTAATTTTGTTTGCAGGCACTTGTTGTAATCATAAAAAATTCTCCATATGCTTATTGTAGTTCTTATAGGAATTCTTTTACTTGTAAATTTAGTATAAACCCAAGAGGTTCCAATAAATATGAACAAATTTAATTTGTAAACATATGTGATGTTTATATTTATACCATAATAAAAATTATGTATTTACCATTTTCATATAATTATGACAAAAGTAGCCATTATATAATTGTATTCAATTAATATCAGCTCTACTAAAATCTACCGCAAATATGGATCAATACACAAATAAATACAAATGGTTATAGTTGAATTTGTGGATATTGATCTTGTACATTATTATGTAGTGAAAATATTTTGAATATAAAAGGTTAAAGAATTTTAAATGTTTTACACTTCTTAAAGTGTTTATGCTTCCTTTAATTTTTCATGGAGAGATGGTTATAGTGCTCAATCGATCATAACATTTTTACATTCTTATCTTTAATTTTTAGGGCATCATCAAAGAGAGATTGATAGATGAAGTTGCCAAGGGAAATAAAAATAATGTTTTGTATACAAGTTTTAAATTACAAATTGACAATGAACCTTACTTTAGAATATTTTAGTACCATTGGGGATGGGTATGTAGTTTAGTTATGAATTTGTCTTGTTCAGTTATTTTGATTTATGCACTTGCATCATTAATGCCACATGTCAAGCATATCTTAAAATTTGCACTTTGAAATTTTGGTTAACTTCCTTATGTACTTATGTAGTAATATGTTTTTTTAAATCTTATCCGATGTGCCAAGTGTTAAATTATTTTAAAACTTGTGATGGTAGTCATGAAATGGTCTTGTGAGGATTTAGAACACATCAAATTAACTTGAAGTTGATAGTGAGCCTCTAGTTTCAAATTTTACATATTCAATTAACTATAATTGAATAAATGAAATATTATTTTTTTGATAGATAATGAGGGTTGAAAGGTCCCTTTCCTAAAATAAAGAAGCCAAAAAAAGATAAAAATTGGGTAGGATCAAGCCATAACCCTTAACCAAGAACACAACAATAACACCATGGTAGAAGAAAATGACAAAAAATAGAATTCATCTACTTATAAACTCTAAAACACTTTAGGAAACCATAATTACTACTAAAAAATGTAAAGATACTACTACATTTATCTCATGATAATAGTCTATGGGAAAATAAGAGATTAAAGACTCCCTTCTTGTTTGGACCCTCAAAATCAAGTGGCAAGTGTTTTCTTTACTCTACTAGAAAGAAGGG